>CM046660.1:24982881-25422881 GCA_025594165.1 Tamias sibiricus | reverse complement strand
AATTTGTACTTATAATTCTCATGCCGAATTTGTACTTACAAATCCTTTGTTTTTCATGAACAATAGTTTTACCACCTGTGTTTGTATTCTTAATAGTCATGTACAATGTGCTTAAAATTTTAATAGATATATAGCATTATACAAAATCATACCTGAAAAATGTATGTGCAGTTTAAAAAAATAACAAAATTGAAGGAGCCCCAATTAGGGAGATGGCTATTGCGGTCAGCTGGAAGCCATAAGTTCCACCTGATAATAAGTATGTATGTGACGCACCTGTAAATGCACGTGAGGCACCCGCAAAGCTAAAGGTATATAACCGGGTGAAAGCGGTCGGAGTCAGGAGAAGAATGAATTCATTCAGTCAGTCATGCAGTCACTCGGTCGGAAGAAGAGTTCAGGTCGGAGAAGAAGAAAAAAGAATCAGAGCGGCCAGAACGTAGGCAGAGCGGTTACAGAAGAGAAACCAGATAGAAGAAGTAATTCGTGGTCAGAGTCAAGCTGAGGCTCCCGAGGAAGAAAGTACAAAGAAGAAAGAAGCTCTAAAAGCTAAGCTCTCTCTCTCTCTCTCTCTCTAAAGAAGAAATATCTCTCTTTCAAGCTCTCTCTCTTTCTCTCTAAGCTCTAAGAAGATGAAGAAGAAAAAGCTCTATCTTTCTCTCTAAGCTCTAAGAAGAAGAAGAAAAAGCTATCTCTAATCTTTCTCTCTAAGCTCTTTCTAAGAAGAAGAAAAATCTTTCTTTCTCTCTCTAAGCTCTCTCTAAGAAAGTAGAAGTAAAAGTAGTAATAGCTTTACTCTGCCTCCGAGTTTTCCTCCCGGGTTTCGGTACCAGGCAGCTTACACAAAATGAACACATGTGCGAGGGCTGGGGTTGTGGCTCAGCGGTAGAGCGCTTTCTAGGCTGGCAACAGATTCACATGTGTTCATTTTTTAAAAAATATTTTTTAAAAAATATTTATTTATTTTAGTTGTACACAATGCTTTTATTTTTAACGTGGTGCTGGAGATCGAACCCAGGGCCGCAAGCACTCTATCACTGAGCTACAACCCCAGCCCCCACAAGGGTTTATTTTGAAGCTCTGTTCTATTCCATTGATCTCTATATTTGTCTTTCTGCCAGTACCATAATCTTTTCATTAATTATAGTAGTTCTTTCTACACACTCTTTCTAAAAAGGATACTTTTCTTAAAAAAATAATTTGTGTCCTATAGGGAATTCCTAAACTGCTTATTGTTTAATTTTATTTCTTTAAAACTTTTTATAAATGAGGGGTGGAGGTGTAGCTCAGTGGTAGAGGCTTTGTCTAGCATGCATGAGGCCCCAGTAAGAACAAAACAATCTTTTTCTTTTTTTCTTTCTTTTTGGTGCTGGGGATTGAACCCAGGGCCTTGTGTGTGCAAAAGAATCTTCTTACAAATGAAATTACACAGTTTATATTCTCTGTGATTCGTTTCTTTATTCAACTTATTAATTGTTCCTGATATGTGGCATTCTATACTTATTATTTACTCATTCTACTGTTGAGGAATGTCTGAGTCAGCTACATAATTTTGTTGTTACAAGCAATGCTGTAATGAATATTCTTTTTCATGTCTGCTGGTGCAAATGTACAAGCATTTATCTGGTGTATATAGGTAGGAATAGAATTGCTGGTTCTTAGGAACTGAGCTTTTCCAACTCTCCCAGGTAATGTCAAACTGTGCCAAAGTGATCTTACCATTTTATACTGCTATCCCAATGTACGAGATTTCTTAGCATTCCACATCCTTGTCTCACACTTGATACTGTCAGATTCCATTTTTGTCAATTTGATGGGTGTCAATTGTATCTCATCACTTTGATTTATACTTCTTTGATTACTAATCAGGGTGAACATCTTTCTAAATAAGGACTGGATTTTCTTTTTTCTGAAAGGACACATCTATGTCTTCCCATTTTCCCATTGTGTTGTCTTTTCATTGATCATAGTAGTTCTTTCTACACACTCTTTCTAAAAAGGACACTTTTTTTGGCCTTTTTTTTTTTTTTTTTTTTTTTGGGTACCAAGGATTGAACCCAGGGGTGCTTAACCACCTAGCCACATCCCCAGCCCTTTTTATGTTGTATTTTAAGACAGAGTCTCGATAAGTTGCTTAAAGCCTGGCTGTATTGCTGAGGCTGGCTCTGGACTCGTGAGCCTCCTGCCTCAGCCTCCCAAGCTGCTAAGATTACAGGTATACATCACAGTGCCCAGCCTTTTTTTCCTCTCTCTCTCTTTTAAATATTTATTTATTTGCTTTAGTTGTACACAATGCCTTTATTTTTACGTGGTGCTGAGGATCGAACCAGGGCCAGGCCGGGCATGTGCTAGGCAAGCGCTCTACCGCTGAGCCACAACCCCAGCCCCCTTTTTTTGTCTCTTAATGGAACCTTTTGATGAACAGATATTCTTTAATGTTAATATAGTGGAGCCATCTTGGCACTATTAACATTTTGTGCTGGATAATTCTTTGGTGTGTGTGTGTGTGTGTGTGTGTGTGTGTGTGTGTGTGTGTGTGTACGAGGGTCCTGTGCATTATGGGATATTTAGCAGATCCGTGGTCTCTATCCAGTAGATGACAATAGCATATCTCTGCCCATTTTGTTGTTGTTGTTGTTCTAATTAGTTATACATGACAGCAGAATGCATTTTGATTCACTGTACACAATCGGAGCACAACTTTTCATTTCTCTGGTTGTACATAATGTAGAGTCGCACCATATGTGCAGTCATACATGTACCTAGGGTAATGATGTCCATCTCATTCCACCATCTTTCCTGCCTATACACCCCCTCTCCTCCCCTCCCTCCCCTTTGCCCAATCAAAGTTCCTCCATTCTCCCCATGCTTCCCACCCCAATTATGGATCAGCATCTATTTACCCAGCCTTTGGTTTTGGGGATTTGTCTGCCCAAGTTGTTTTTTTGTCTTTTTTTGCACCAGGGATTGAACTCAGGGGCACTCGACCACTGGGCTGCATCCCCAGCACTTTTTTTTTGTATTTTATTAGAGACAGGGTTTCACTGAGTTGCTATGTGCCCCGCCATTGCTGAGGCTGGCTTTGAACTTGTGATCCTCCTGCCTCAGCCTCCCAAGTGCTGGGATAATAGGCGTGCGCCACCGCGCCCGGTTTTTTGCCTCTTTTGAAAGAAATCCTCCTCTACTCTGAGATGATGAATATATTATTTTATTATCTTAAAAATGCTTTATATGGGGCTGGGATTGTGGCTCAGCGGTAGAGTGCTCGCCTAGCACGTGTGCAGCCCGGGCTCGATCCTCAGCACCACGTACGAATAAAGGCATTGTGTACAACTAAAACAAATAAATAAATGTTTAAAAAAAATGCTTTATATGATAGTTTGACCTTTCACATTTGGGCCTCTGAGTTACCTGGTATTAAATGGTGAAAAGTAGCACTCCAATTTTATTTTATTTTTCTGTATAGATACTCAACGTCCTGGTGCTATTTATTTCACAGTCCTACCTTTCCCCCATTCATCTTTACGACTCCCTCTGTTGGACAGCAACGGGCCATGTAGGCAGGTGTGTGTTTCTGGGCTCTCTATTCTTTTCATTGTTCTATTTTTCTGTCCTTGTTCCACTATCACAGGACCTTAATCATTGTCAATTCTTAAGGAGGCAGATCTGGAAGGGAAGTCCAGACCTTATTTCATCTTGGCTGTTCCTGGCCGATTGTACTTTCATTAAATTTTAAAATAAGCTTGTCAAATTCTTCACAAAATCCATTGGGATTTTGACTGGGATTATATTGAGTCCATAGATCAATTTTGGGAGAACTGACATTTTTATAAACTAGAGTCTTCAAGTCTGAACATAGCATAGACCTCTATTTATTTTAGTATTTTAAATATCTTTTAATCAAGTTTTATAATTTCTCCCCATAGAGGTCTAGCACATCTTTTGTTAGATCTATTTCTGGGTACTTGTATTTATTCTGTTAATAAAGGATCCCTCTCTCTCTCTCTCTCTCTCTCTCTCTCTCTCTCTCTCTATCTCTATCTCTTTATCTCTATCTCTCTCTTGAGACAGGGTCTCATAAATTATGTTGCCTGGATTGGCCCTAAATTCCTTGTTGTACATCTTTTTTTGTACTGGGGATTGAACCCAGGCCAGGGGCACTTAACCACTGAGCCACATGCCCGGCCCTTTTTATTTTTTTATTTAGAGACAGGGCCTTACTAAGTTGCTTAGGGTCTTGCTAAGTTGTTGAGGTTGGCTTTGAACTTTCGATCCTCCTGCTTCAGCCTCCCAAGCCTCTGGGATTATAGGCATTTGCCACTGCACCCAGCTTCTTTCTCTCTTTCTTTTCTTTCAGTTCTGGAGATTGAACCCAGGACCCTGTGCATGCTAGGCAAACACTGTATCACTGAGCTACGTTCCTAGTCCTGGGTTTTATGATTTTTGACTGTGAACTTTTTTATATATACATATGATTTTGGTACTGGGGATTCTACTCAGGGGCACTTTATCACTGAGCTACATACCAGTCCTTTTTATTTTTTATTTTGAGACAGGGTCTCACAAAATTGCTGAGGCTGGCCTTGAACTTGCAATCTTCCTTGACTCAGCCTCCTGAGTTGATGGAATTATAGGTATGCCCTACAGTGCCCAGTTTATTTTTTAAAACTTTATCTGGGAATATTTTGAGGATTTTTTGAGGCCTCATAGATATGTGTATTCTTCTAGGGAGGATTGCATTTGCTTCTTCCAGACTTCAGGTATTTAGGACCACTCTATTACTGTTATTATTATTATTATATTTTATTATTTTTTTTTTTACAATACTACAATACCAAGGATTGAATCCAGGGCTCCATTAATGCTAGGCAAGTGCTCTATCACTGAGCTATAACCCCAGCCCAGTACTACTTTAAATTAAATTCTCTGCTGGAGGCTTTCCAGATTATCAAACTAATAAAAATCTTGGCTATAAACAAGTTTATATAGCACAATATGCCTTTGGTTACACATTTTCAAGGCCTGCTTTCCTTCCTTCTTTCCTCCTTTTCTTCCTTCCTTTATTTCTTTCCCCCATTTTTTTTTGTACCGGGGATTGAACTCAGGGGCACTGGACCACTGGACCACATCCCCAGCCCTTTTTTTTTTTTTTTTTTTTTTTTGTGGTACTGGGAATTGAACTCAGGGGCACCTGACCACTGGGTCACATCCCCAGGCCTTTTTTTGTATTTTATTTAGAGACAGGGTCTCACTGAGTTGCTAAATGCCTCGCCATTGCTGAGGCTGGCTTTGAACTCACAATCTTCCTGCCTCAGCCTCCCAAGTGCTGGGATTACAGGCATGCACCTCCACGCCCGGCTCCTTATTTATTTATTTTTAATTCATGTATTTAGAAGAAGATGCTTTTAGTATTTTACCCATAATTTTTAGTGGTTTGTAGTAGAAAGATTAGTTAGGATGCCTGGGTCAATTATACCATCTGAAATGTCAGTCGGCTTACTTTATTGTTCAATAAAATCCTTGAAGTTTCTTTAGAAAATTCTCAGGCCTATATCTGCATTGGCTTCCAAACCTTTTTACATCTCTTCATATTATTCTTCTCTTTCAATATCCTGTCCTTTAAGTATGACACATACGCAGTGAATTTTAGCATGTGAAAATGATATCTTTGGCTGATGAAGAATTATGTAATGTTAGGCAGAGAAAAAGACTTCAAGGGCAGCTGAGGTCTACAGTGTTCATAAGTTTTGGATTTTTTTTTTCTCCTGTTGTTTTCTCTATGGCTTAAGCTTTGATTTTGAAATACTCCTAAATGGTCCTGTTGTTTATTTTCCTTGTTAACATTTCTGGTAAACACAACAGTTTAATGTTTATCAAAGGAACATTTTTAAGGACAGCGTGATCACATTGGATGGCCACAGCGTGATCACATTGGATGGCCTCCATTTCCAGCCTGTCTGGTTTTGAAGCACATAATAGAAACATTTTGAACATCTGACTCTCCACATTTGGTCAAATGCCATGCTTTATTTTCTGTGAATGCGCTGATTATTGCAGCAAGAGTCAAGAAAACATAGCAGAGAGGACAGGAGAGGGACTCAACTTCACTCCTTCCATTTTTCAGTGTGAAAAGGCCTTTCTCTTCTTCTATTTCCTAAGGCCTGGGGGAAGCCATCTCTTCTCCCTGGAAAGCAAATGAAGATGGAACTCTCCTTGTCTCTTTCTCAGTAGCATCTTCTCATAAGACCCCCTCAATCTCTGTGTTGAATAGGACATCCCTTTCTCCTTTTTAAAATTTCCTTCTCCTACCTCTTGGATCTCTTTACATATATATATGTGTGTATACACACATACTACATATATATATTTATATTTATACACTACTATATATATACACATATATATACATATATTAGTTGTAGATGGACATAATACCTTAACTTATTTATTTATATGTGGTGCTGAGGATCGAACCCTGTGCTAGGCAAACACTCCACCATTGAACCACAACCCTAGCCCCAAGATCTCTTTTCTTTCACTTACTCCTTAAATGCCATGCTCCTCAAGGCTGTGTGAGACTCTTTGCTCTTCTCTCTTCTAACACTCACGGCTACCAGTGCTGCAAACACTACTTTATGATAATGATGCACAAAGATACCTCTCCAGCTCAGCTTCTCCCATGAGCCCTAGACCTTCATATTCAACTGCCTGCTGGACACCTCCCCCTGGGTACCCCACAGGCTTCTCAACCCAGTGTGTTCTGAACTTATTTTCTTCCCGTCTCCCCACCTCCACCAATATCTACTTCTCTTGCTTTTTCTGCTTAAGCCATACCTGGAAATCAGGCTAACCCTCTATGTATCTATGTATCTATCTATTCATCCATCCACCCATCCATCCATTCATTCTCTATTGCCGTACAATGCCACTTCCTTAGTCCAGGCCCACATCCTTTCTTGCCTGGGTCACCATATTTGCATTTTCATAGGCTTCCCTACCTCCCATAATACCCTGCTCTAATCTACCCTCACACTGCCTGCAAGGAAACTCCAGAGAGATTGTCCTAGAGTGGAAAGCTGATATCTTTTTCTTGCTTAAAACTTTTCACTGATTTAATCAAGGGGAAAATTTCTAAGCCTTCATGGTACTGTGCTATTTTACCGCCACCCCCGTCATGGCACATTCCTCTCCTGCACCAGCCAAGTGTTCAAGCACAGCGAATTGCTCACTGTTCCTAAAGGCCCAGGCTCTCTTGCACACTGATCTCCTTGGTTGGGAATGTCTTCCTCTTGCCACCCACCTCTCAGCCACCTCATTCCTGTTTGTCCTTCCAAACTCAGCTCAAACATCACTTTCTCTTGGAAACCTCCCCTGCATCCTCTCTCTTTCCTGGTCTGAATTTTTGCACATTATTTGCAAGTCATCCGAACACATTTATGTCTTGGAACATATTTGTCAGTCAAGTGGAGCTCCATCCATGGGATTGCAGGCTCCTTGAGGGCAGCAACCACTTCATGTTCTCTTAAGGATGCTTGGCACCTAACACAGTGCCTGAGCCAAAGGCTTTCTTTTTTTTCTTTCTTTCTCTTTTTTTTTTTCAAAACAATGGCACAGTCGTTTTTGTTTTTATTTTTTAACATTTATTTATTTGCTTTAGTTGTACACAATGCATTTATTTTTATGTGGTGCTGAGGATCGAACCCGGGCCACACATGTGCTAGGTGAGTGCTCTACCGCTGAGCCACAATCCCAGCCCCTCTTTTT
The DNA here is from genome assembly GCA_025594165.1 of Tamias sibiricus. Taxonomy (NCBI): domain Eukaryota; kingdom Metazoa; phylum Chordata; class Mammalia; order Rodentia; family Sciuridae; genus Tamias; species Tamias sibiricus. The sequence goes on along the minus strand of CM046660.1, from coordinate 25,415,117 downwards.
TTCTTTTTTCTTTTTTTTTTTTTGGGGGGGGGAGGGGCAGTACAGGGGATTGGAATCCATGGGCTTTAGCCACTGAGCCAGATGCCCAGCCCTTTTTAATATTTTAATTAGAGACAAGGTCTCGCTGAGTTGCTTAGGACTTGCTAAATTGCTGAGGCTGGCTTTGAACTTGCAATTCTCCTGCTTCAGCTTCCCAAGCTGTCACCGCCTGCAGCAATTGCCGCTCGCAGCAAGGATACCGCGGGAGAAAATTCGGAGGCAGACTGGAAATGAAAAAGTTCTTTTATTCTTCTTTCTTCTAACTTCTCTCTCCAGCTCCAACAACCTCTCCAACTCCAACCACCCCTCTAACTAACCCTCCCCCGGTTAAATACATTTTGCCTTAACAAGGACAAGTGCTAACAGCTCGAGCTTACAGGTGCATCACACAGTGTTCACGGGCATAAAAAGATTCTTAGATAAATGCATGAATATCAGGTGAAAATACTTGAACACCTTTATGGCTCTCAGCTAGCCGCCATCTAGCTATCTCCTCAATTAGGGGTCTTACACCAAGCCACTGGGATGATAGGTGTGTGCTATTGCGCAAGGCTACAGGCATCTCTTGACCCCAAGTTTCTCTGTTGATATGCTGTGTGATCTTGGGTAAGCTATTTAACCTTCTTACATTTTAGTACGAGATAATATGCCCTTTGTAAGAATGAAATGAAATAAAGGATATAAAAATGCTGTGCAGATTATATTTCACTGCTATTCAAATGTTAAGGACATTATTTTTACCATTTTTATGTGCTGCTTTGATTTGCATGCCTTAGTAAAAAGAAGTGCTCTCTTGGTTTTCTCCGGCTCTGGGATCCTCTCTGCCCCACCAAATGCCCTCTGTCTCCTTGCTGTTCTACCTCACTGTTTCCTTCTCTTTTACCCACAAATCCCTTCTCTCTCCATTCTAAAAGCAGGTCTTCCTCCAGCCCACTTCCCCGGGGGGCCTCCTCTCTTCTCCCGGTGTCTACCAGAACCCTTCCAAGAGTGCATCAGCTGGCTGCCGCGGCTCTCACCACCCCCCTCCTTGTCCACCCGCTCGATCTGGGCCCCGCCCTCCGCTCTGCACAGCCTCAGTCACGGTGCCCTACGAGGTCTCTCCCACTGCTGCTGGATGGCAGGGCCCCTCCCCTGGCTCCCTCACTGGCCCTCTGGGGCATCTGGCCTTCGGATCGCCTCCCCTGCTTGAAATGCTCCCGCTTGGCTGTCCTGACCCTGCGCTAGCCCGATTTTCCTTCTCTCTCTCCAGCAGTCACCCTCTCTTCCCATAAGTGCTGGCATCCTCAGGGCTCTGCCCCGGGGCCTCTAGTTTTTTCCCTCCCTACTGAGTGATCTCACCCACTCCCTTGGTTGCCCCTAGAACCTCTTTGTATACGCCTCCCTGGCCGGTACTGCTAGTACCCCACTCCCTCTGGAGCTGTAACCCAATGTGTCCAACTGCTGGCTGGACAGTTACTTTTGGTGGCCTTGTCCAAAGAGAAAAGCATCCTCTTACTGCCTTTTCCGATGCACCCACTTCCGCTCCTGTTTGTGTTATTTCTATTAATGGCCCCATCATTCTCCCCTCATTGATTTGCCTAGTTCTTGTTCTCATTCCACCTCAGTCACTTGCCAAGTCCTGTATCCTTTCATTGAAATTTTTGTGGCTCTCCACCTTGACTTCCCACCTCCCTGCAGAAGGACTTCATTACCTCTCCTTAAACCACTTCCACAAGTATTGCAGATTTGGCTTTATTTATTCTCTCTTTCCCCCAATGAACATTTATTGAGCACCTACTATGTGCAAGGCACTGGGGAAATAAGAAATAAATGCACCGCAGGCCCATGCCTAAGTTGTTGAGAGCCTACATTGGCAATGACAGTGACCATAGAACACACTGGGGGCCTTAGCAGTTCCCCTGGCCTTTCCCTCATTTCCAATCCGTGTTATCTGCTGTGCCACATGAACATTTCTGAGGTCCAGAGACAACACCACCAGGTCCCTTGCTTGGCTCTCTGCTACCGTGTAAGTTTTCTGCATGTTTGCACAGGCCCTCACATAATGCCCCAGCCAGCTTTTCCAGGGCCACCTCCAAGGCTCTCCTCTTTTCCTCTCTACCACAGCCCATCCTCTGCCTGCTGTTCTCTGAAAACACTTTGCTCTTGCCCCTGTGCCTTTCTTCTGGTAATTCTCTCCCCACCACCACTCCTGTCAAAGCCTAACTGTGGATCCATCTCCAGTAGGTGTAACTCTTTCCTCCAAAAGTTTTTCCCCCGTCATCCCTGATTCAATGAGCAAACTCTCCGCTGGAGACACAGCAACCTCAACACTACTCCCAGCAGTGCGTGGTTAGCAAGCAACCCTCAAGAGCCATCTTCACTAGCAGCAAGGGGCCCATTCCCATAGGAAGGGGCAGACAGCCCAGAGCTGTCATGGGGCATCTAAGACTCCTCAAAGAACACAGATGGGACCAAAGCAAGCCACCCTTAGTGAGGTTCTTACCAGTGTCTCTGTGAGCAGGAACTGTTGAGTAGAACCCAGTGCAGGGACACAGCTCTGCTGGGCATGGCCAGGTAGAGAGCCCTGCAGGGAGTTCTGGGAAATATTCTCCATCTCCCCTGCACCCCCTCCAGTGCTCTCCCGATCCCTGGCCCACAGTGCTGCTGTTGCCTCCCATGATGGTACTATTTTTACATCTGCTGTGCCAGTTGGTATGTTGTCTTCCAGATCCTTTCACAGCTTCTACATGCACAATTTAACCAACCACAGATAGAAAATATTAGAAAAAAATTGTACCGACATGTGCAAACTTTTGTTTCTTGTCATTATCCCCTAACAATTTAATATTACAACTATTTTTTGGGGGGTGGGTACCGGGGATTGAACTCAGGGGCACTCGACCACTGGGCAACATCTCCAGCCTTTTTTTTGTGTGTGTGTATTTTATTAGAGAGAGGGTCTCACTGAGTTGCTAAGTGCCTCACCATTGCTGAGGCTGGCTTTGAACTCATGATTCTCCTGCCTCAGCCTCCTAAATGCTGGGATTACAGATGTGCGCCACCGCACCTGGCTCCTCCAGCCCTGCTTCCTATTTTATTTAGAGACTGGGTCTCACTGAGTTGCTTAGTGCCTCGCTTTTGCTGAGACTGGCTTTGAACTCACGATCCTCCTGCCTCAGCCTCCCAAGCCACTGGGAGAATAGGCGTGTGACACCACGCCCAGCTAATATGACAACTATTTACATAGCATTTGCATTGTATTAGGTATTATAAATCACCTAGAAATGACTTAAAGTATGTGGGAGGATGTGCCTAGGTTATATGCAAATACTGCACCATCTTTTTTTTTTTTTTTTTTGGTACGGGAATTGAACTCAGGGGCACTCGACCACTGGGCCACATCCCCAGCCCTTTTTTGTATTTTATTAGAGACAGGGTCTCACTGAGTTGCTAAGTGCCTCGCCATTGCATAGACTGGCTTTGAACTCGAGATCCTCCTGCCTCAGCCTCCCAAGTGCTGGGATTACAGGCGTGCACCACCGCACCCAGCTGCACCATCTTATTTAAGGGTCTTCAGCATCCTCAGATTTTGGTGTCTGCTGGGGTTCTGGAACCAATTCTGCACCAAGGGATAATTATACTTGTTTTTTTTTTTTTCTCCTCTACCTGATTCCCAAGTTCCTTAGGACAGAGACCACAAGCCCTGCAGCTTGAGAGAGAGAGAGAGAGAGAGAGAGAGAGAGAGAGATTACCAGTATTTGTGGACTTGAAATGCAATGAGACTCCTTTCAGGGTAGGATAGAGGCATATAGGGCAGGAACCATGTCTCAGACTTGGTACTGTCCAGAGTGACTCAAGGGTGGCTTACAACATGTGGCAGCCAACAATGTAACAAGTTTTTCCTGAGCGAGCTTAACTGGAAAGAACTGGCTAGATGAGGTGTTTTTTTTTTTTTTTTTTTTTTTTTTTTTTGGTACCGGGGATTGAACTCAGCGGCACTAGACCACTGGGCCACATCCCCAGCCCTTTTTTGTATTTTATTAGAGACAGGGTCTCACTGAGTTGCTAAGTGCCTCGCCATTGCTGAGGCTGGCTTTGAACTCGTGATCCTCCTGACTCAGCCTCCCAAAGTGCTGGGATTACAGGCGTGCGCCACCGCGCCCGGCGTAGATGAGGTTTTGCAGCAGGTTTCTATTCTGGATCAGTTGGTGTCACTCAGAGTAATATGCAGATGGGGTAGTTCCACGCACCCAGGGACAGGGCCTGGCCATGTGGGGCTCCCAGATAGGCATTCCTGGACTTAGCAGACAATGACTATGCCCTCGTCACATTGTGCTAAGGTGCTACAGCAAGTCAAGGAAATGCTTTATTCCCTTATGGAGGTGCTATAAATCTTGTAAGGTTTCTGTCTCAAAGAACAACTAGATATTTTCTTGGTAAACTTTCACCTAGAGTCATAATTTTGAGGAGTTTAAGAGCATCCTTATCTCTTAGAGATACATACTGAACTATTCACAGATGAAATGACACCACACATTAGTGTGTGTCATAATGACCCGATAAGGGAGAACTGGGGGTGAGGGTGGAGAGGGGACAAGAACAGCCCTAAGTTGGTGATTACTGTAACTTGGCTTTAGATACATGACAATTCGTGGTGCTAGCTGGTGATACTTTTGTGTATGATTGAAATTTTCCATATTAAAAGTTTTGTTTTATTTTTTCAAGCACAGATTTTAGAGCAGTGTTCGAATTCCCTCTCCTTTTTGTCTGGGTGACCTTGTTATGTAACCAGTTTAAACTTTAATAATTCCTGGCTCACTGCTTCGTTGCAGTGTATAAAGTCCTGAGGGCCAGGCCTGGAATGTGGTTGGCAGTCAATAACATGGCTATGACTTTACCTAGCCTGACTGTGCTGCTTATACCAACTCTTAGGAGCAACCTGCTATCACAGTTATCGGTGGGTGACTGGCCTGCAGTCTTTTTTTTTTTTTTTTAATATTTATTTATTTGCTTTAGTTGTACACAATGCGTTTATCTTTATGTGGTGCTAAGGATTGAACCCGGGCCGCGCACGTGCTAGGCGAGCGCTCTACCGCTGAGCCACAACCCCAGCCCCTGGCCTGCAGTCTTGACCAGGTACAGGGCCCTCCATGCTTGGGTACATGAAATAGAACAGAGGGTCAGAATATAAGCTCAATGCCTTTTACTAAAACTTTTGGAGGGTATTTTATTATTTTTGATGATGAAAATGGAGGTGAGAGGAGGGAAGGGGCAATGGCGGGATTTGGTGGGGCCATTTGTCTGGGCTGTAAATGATCCTGGGTTCAAGGTTCTGTTGTCATTGCAAGGCTGTGCTAGAGGTGGGGAGGGCAGATCAGGAAATTGGACCCCTGGTGTATAAGCAGATCCCTGAAATACCAAGTGGGGTCTCAATGGCGGATCCCTCCTATTGTCCGTCCTGGCCATTCACCCCTTAGCAAGGAGCCCTCGTTGCAGAGGCTGTCCTAGGACACAGGGTTCTGTCTACCTGGGCATATTTTCAGGCTCCAGCTGGCAAGACAGCCCTACCAATTGTTGCAGAGAAGCAAGTGCTGGAATAAAAGAGAGTGAGATCACAGGGAATTCATTAGCATCCCAGATTCATCTTCTTTTCCTTTCTAGGCCTTCTCTCTACCTCCCCCACACCCACCTCAGCAATTTTTGTTTTTTTTTTTCCCCTTAGAGTAGCTGAGGGAATCTGTCAAAGCCAGGCCAGGAGCTTGCCTTTTCTGGTGTCTTTTTTCTAAAGACACAGCATTTAGCCCTCACCAGATGGGAACCTGTCAGCTCAGCAGGCAGATAATTATCCTTTCAGCCGTGGGAGGCCTTAGCATGAATGGCAATTCAGGCATTTGCTGCAGCTGTGGCCCCAAAGCCACAGGCTAGAAGCAGTGCACACTGAACAGGCAGGATTTACCTGGGCCAGTCAGCAGGAAGTGCTGGGTGGTGGAGGTGTGGGGCACGTTAGGGGTCCCTTCCCCAGGAAGTCGTGCAGAACCTGCTGGACATGTGCCTGGACACTTTCCCTGAGACCAGGGCAAGCAAGCCCATCCTTTTACCCGGCACAGTGGGCCTTTCCCTCTGGGAGGATCCTGAACTCAAGAGCAGATCTTAGAATGGACAGATTTCTCCTCGTTTGATGGAAAACTCTAGTAAGCAGCTGGCCAACTGTGGAAAATGCTGTTTTAGAAGGTAATGAACTCCCCAGTGATGGAGATATTCAAGCAGAATTGGCTGGCTGTCTTCCAGGGATATGGCAGAGAGAAGACCTGACATCAGGAGAGTTTGCTCCTTTGCCTTCCAAAGCCTCTTTACCTCTATGGGTTCTTTTATTTATTTTTTTTTAAGTTTTTTTTTTTTTTTTTTTTTGGTTATATATGGACACAATATCTTTATTTTGTTTATTTATTTTTATGTGGTGCTGAGGATTGAACTCAGTGCCTCACATGTGCAAGGCAAGTGAGTGCTCTGCCACTGAGCCACAAGCCTAGACCCCCTCACCCATGGGTTCTTTTTTTTTTTTTTTAATATTTATTTATTATTTTAGTTGTACACAATGCAATGTATTTTATGTTTACGTGGTGCTGAGGATCGAACCCGGGCCGCGCACGTGCGAGGCGAGTGCTCTGCCGCTGAGCCACAACCCAGCCCCTCCCATGGGTTCTTATGGGAGTAAAAGCACTAACTCCAGGCTGGGGTTGTGGCTCAGTGGTAGAGCGCTCACCTAGCACACGTCAGGCACTGGGTTTGATCCTCGGCACCACATAAAAACAAAATAAAGGTTATTATGTCCACCTGCAACTACAACAAATGTTAAAAAAGCACCAACTCCAAGTCATCAGAGGCCCAGGGCTCAAGTCCTGGTTCCACACTTAGCCAGCTCGATGACATTGGGCAAGTCACGTAATGTTTAGTGACTGATCATTATTTGAAACTAGCAGTATTCAAAAGAAATATGTTTTATATATAATTCAAAATTTTCTAGTAGCCATCTTTAAAGAGTAACAAATGAAATGAATTTTAATAATTTACCTAATCCAACACATTTAAAGCATTATTATTTCAACATGTAATCAAATATAAAAATTATAAATGAGATGTGATTATAACCTCTCTCTCTCTCTCTCTCTCTCTCTCTCTCTCTCTCTCTCTCTCTCTCTCTCTCTCCCTCTCCCCTCTCTCTCTCTCACTAAATTTTAAAAATCTGGTGTGTGTCTTGTACTTCAGCACGTCTAGACCAACCCCCTTCCAGGAGCTCCACAGTCACATGTAGCTAGTGGCTGTCATACTGTCCAGGGCAGCTCTAAATCCTCCATCATAGCTCTGCTTTGTAACTCTGCTTTATAGCTGTAACTCTGAGAGTTTAGTCTGCTCACCAATTTTAGGCCACAAATATGGATTAGGTTGTACTGTCCTGTTTTGTCTTGTCTCACTGATTCTACTGTAAGCACCATAAAGGCAACTAGTTCTTGTTTTCTGTATTTCCAAAACTTCCCTGGGCCTGGGATAAATGCCCAAGAACAATGTTTTAATCAACACCTTTGGGAATCCAACAGTGAGAAAATAACTTCTTTCTACCTTCTGGTGTAGAATGCAGAGGAGGTGCTTGGCACTGCCTGGACCCAAGACAATAGGCCAAAGTTAGCTTCATTGTTCTATTATTAGTGATGGGCAGAGAAGAGGTTCTGATGAGAGCTAGGTGCAAAAGGTAGTGGGACTGGGGAAAACCATTTAGGGTGCTAATCTTCAGTTTCCTGTAACCTTAAAAATGGGATACTAGGGGCTGAGGTTGTGGCTCAGCGGTGGAGCGCTCGCCTGGCATGTGCACGGCCCGGGTTCGATCCTCAGGACCACGTACAAAAGAACCCATTGTGTACAGCTAAAGCAAATAAATAAATATTTTTTAAAAATTTAAAGAAATGGAGCCGGGCGCGGTGGCGCACGCCTGTAATCCCAGCACTTTGGGAGGCTGAGGCAGGAGGATCGCGAGTTCAAAGCCAGCCTCAGCAATGGCGAGGCACTTAGCAACTCAGTGAAACCCTGTCTCTAAATAAAAAATACAAAACAGGGCTGGGGATGTGACCCAGTGGTCGAGTGCCCCTGAGTTCAATCCCCAGTACCACAAAAAAAAAAAAAAAAAAAAAAAAAATTTAAAGAAATGGGATGCTAGGGTCCAGGCATGGTGGCACATGCCTGTAATTCCAGTGCTTTGGGAGTTTGAGGCAGGAGACTTGCAAGTTCCAGGCCAACCTGGGCAACCTATTAATACCCTATCTCAAAATAAAAAGATCTGGGGGTGTAGCTCAGTGGTAGAGTGCTTGCCTAGTCCATGGGAGGCTCTGGGTTCACTCCCCAGTACCCCCTTCCACACACAAAAGGGATGGTAATCCCCACCCTAGCAACCTAAAAGGAGAGCTGTGATAATCAGATGAGATACTTTATTGAGGAAGAGCCTGGAAAACTAAGATCTAACAATGTAAAGTATGATTAAATTTGCACCACCATGCTTGCACCTGGACTGGGGAGGGACAGCAGTGACTATTCCAATGGCTCCACCTGGACATGAGCTCTGTTTGTCCTGCCTTTTAGAGGTGAAGGTGTGAAGGTGTTTTGAAAGCTATAAAGCCCTGTAGAAGGAATCCTTGTATTATGTGCTGGTGGAAGTGGCAGGGGTGGTGTGCAGCTAAGTCAAACTGATGAGGAGGAGCTTGTTTTATTTTTTTAATTGTAGATGGACGCAGTATTTATTTATTTTTATGTGGTGCTGAGAATGGAACTCTGTGCTTCACACGTGTTAGGCAAGTGATCTACCACTGAGCCACAACCCCAACCCCTGGGAGCTTGGCTTTAAGAGAGTGTGGAAGATATAACTGGCGAGAGAGACCTGCATTCACGCAGGTTCTAGTAATTGCTAGTTGTCAAATCCACGTAGCAGCTTGAAAAGAAGAAACGAAGATGGAAGTAACAGAAACTGCCGTGGTGGGTATTTTCATTAACCATCAGATCCAAGTGGGAGGACTGGGAGGAACCATGAAGGGGCCTAGGGGGCTTTCCTGCTTCTCAGAGTTCTCAAAGACAGAATGGCTTCCTCAAAGGCGTGTTTGCTAAGTCACGTAGAGGAAGGAATGCAGAACTCCTTGTAGGTGCTTGATCCTCAGACTCAGGGCCCGCGCAAGGAATGCAGAACTCCTTTGGTAGTACTTTGTGAGTCATGTATTTGGATGTGCTTGATCCAAATCAGAAAACCGGCACAGACTCAGGTCAGCCTTCGCAGCAGAAATGAGAATTCTTTTTTTTTTTTTTTTTTTTTTTTTTTTGTGGTGCCGGGGATTCCCCCCAGAAACTAAGGCTCTGGATGGTAAAAGCAGGGATGGGATGGGGGCTGTTCTAGAAGCACTCGCAGCGCCTTTGGCACTTTGCTCTGCGTGTCCTGACTTTGTGCCCTTTCTTTGTACAGAGAGCTGCCTGTGAGTCATGTATTTGGATGTTGAGGACTGGGAGTTTGTACATTTTTTGCCAAATAACCAGAAAACCGGCAGACTCAGCCTTGAGGCCTCTGAGTGTGTCCAATATTCTGTTATCCCGGGTCTGGGGACTGTCAGCCTTCTTTTCTCACAAAGGAGAGGAAGCAGGCAAAGGGAGAAATGAGAATTCTTTTTTTTTTTTTTTTTTTTTTTTTTTTTTTGTGGTGCCGGGGATTGAACTCAGGGGCACTCGACCACTGGGTCATATCCCCAGCCCTTTTTGGTATTTTATTTGGAGACAGGGTCTCACTGAGTTGCTAAGTGCCTCGCCATTGCTGAGGCTGGCTTTGAACTCGCGATCCTCCTGCCTCAGCCTCCCAAAGTGCTGGGATTACAGGCGTGCGCCACCGCGCCCGGCATGAGAATTCTTAATCTGGGTTTCTAGTGATTCCTTTGACCTAGGGGCTAGAGGCTTCTCAGCCAGGCGCCGGGCTTTACCCTGTCCTCTAGGGGCCCCATAGCCCCCAGCCCCTCCAAACAGCCTGCAAGAAAGCCACATCTACACTTACCTTGGCCTTCTGTGCCTTTGAAAGAAAATGGAGGAGGCTGAGGCAGGAGGATCACAAATTCAAGGCCAGCCTCAGCAACATAGTGAGACCCTCAGCAATTTAGTGACTTTAGTGACCTGTCTCAAAATAAAAATTAAAAAGGACTGGGGATATAACTCAGTGGCAAAGTACCCCCAGATTCAATCCCCAATATCGAAATAAAACAAAACAAAACAAAAAAAAAAAAGAAAGAAAAAGAACTGGGGGTGAAGCTCAGTGTAGAGACAACCTCTGGGTTCAGCCTTCAGTATTGCAAAAAGGAAAAACCCTGTGGCCTGGACACTGAGTCCTTCCTCTGAAATGAGTCGTTTGGGAAGTTTCCAGGCTTTGATTTTTGCAAGATGAATTCTGCAATGTCTCTCCTCAGATCCTCTCTTCCCTAAAGAACCAAGAATGAGTTAGTGTTTTGAAGATAAATATAGAAAGCTAAGCATGAATGGTGACTAGATGTTTAAGTGTCTGTTTCCTTCAAAGCAGTGAGAGCTGCCCCTGGCAGGGAGGTAGGCGTCTGTCCCTTCCCTGGGTTAGCAGGAGGTTTCTGAGAGAAAGATGCTCACAGTCTCATAGTCTGCAGAGCGCCTTCTTCTGGGGAAGCAACTGTCACACACGAAGGCAGCGGGAGGCACCAGAAAAATCCCTTCTTGCATGATGCTGTTAACAAGCAACAAAGGCCAGGAGGGTTAGCACTTCTAGTCATGGCCATTCCCAGCCCAGGAGGCTGAGGAGGGAGGATGGGAGGATGGTTTGAGTCCAGGCTGGAGTCCAGCCTGGGCAGCACAGAGAGGCCTGTTTAGAAAACTATAAAATAAAAAAAAGAAACAAAGACGCCACCAAGGCTTTGGAGTGTCTGCTGAGCAGAGGAAGGTTTGACCCCCAGGGAATCCTGATGAGGTAGGTGTTGTCATTTTCATCACTCCCACTGAACTAATGCTGAAAGTGAGGCAAGGATGTTGTGCAGTGTGTGATGTCACTGCGATTCAGCTCAGGCCTGGTGGCCTCAGAGTCCATGTGTTCACTGTACCCCAGATACCAGCTGTCAGGGTTCTCCCACTTGTCCTTTTTTTTTTTTTTTTTTTTTTTGCAGTGCTGGGGTAGAACTCAGGGCTTCACCCCTGCTACTCTAGCACTGAGCCACACCCCAGTCCCTCTCCCCACTTTCTATGTGGTCCTGAGACATTCTTGGCCTTCACCAGAGTTGGGTTTTCCCTGGGTAAACTACAGGATTGGGGGATTGGACAGGAATGCTGTTCTGCAGATTGAAAAACAGCAGGACCCAGTCTTTAAGCTGTGTGACCCAAAGGAGGGGAGCAACACCCCAGAGACCTGGTTCCCAGAAGGTTGAGCCTAGTGAACTGAGGCCTCCCATCCCTAAGGTTTAGAGATCCAGAACTTCTAGAAGCAGAGGCAGTGGTGCCTCTTCCCCACCAATTCCACTTCCTGGCTGGGAATTGAGGCCTCCATGGAGGAAGGGACCAAGGCCCTTGACAGAAAGGGTTCATGGTGTGGAGAGTTGGGGAGTGGGCAGGCCCTGGCCTCAGGAACTGAGGGCCGAAGGCTGACTGACTTCCAGGTGCCATCATGTTGCCTGTGTGACCTAGCTGGTGACTTGAGCCACTTCCCACCACCACTGCCTCGGCGATTTCAGAGGGCAAAAGTAAACAGACCTGGCCTTTGGCTGCAAGGAAGCTTTACCCCTGCCCAGTTCCGTTAGTTCTGTTGCCCTCCAGGGTCTTTGTCTCTAGAGGCAGAAGGCAGAGCAAGTGTGGCTGGGAGGCTTTTCCTCAGGTCACACTGGGCTTGGTGGAGAGGAGCCCCAGGGAACAGGGTTATATAATGTTCCCTGGGAGAGGGAAGTCAAGGCAAAGGTTGGATGAGAGCAGCTGTGTGTGAATTCAAAATGGGATCTAGTGTTGTTATAGGGACAGACGAGGCAAGGCACCAAAGACAGCAGGAAACAGTTTTATTTGGCTGCAGCCAGGTTCAGAGGGTACAGCTCTCGCTGTAATCAATTAATCCCCAAAGCCCTGAGTTCAGGTAGTTTCAGAACTTTATACCCAGCATGTAAGGGGAGGGGCTCAGAAGTTCACAGTTTACAAAGGTTCACATAAAAGCAGCTTTTCTTTCACTGTTCTGGGCAACTTAACCCTTCAAAGACAACACCTGAGAAGGGGAGAGCTTCTCCCCTTTCTTTCCTCTCCCTGCCAGCTGTTACCATGGAGGCCAATTGGTAACTTCTCTTATCGTAGAAATGTAGACATCTCTGTGAAGCTCCAGCACAAGTCCAGAGGCCTTGTTAAAGAATTTGTCTTTTGCCGGGCGCGGTGGTGCACGCCTGTAATCCCAGCACTTTGGGAGGCTGAGGCAGGAGGATCGCGAGTTCAAAGCCAGCCTCAGCAATGGCGAGGCACTTAGCAACTCAGTGAGACCCTGTCTCTAAATAAAATACAAAAAAGGCTGGAGATGTGACCCAGTGGTCAAGTGCCCCTGAGTTCAATCCCCGGTACCACACACACACACACACACACACACACACACACAAAAAAAAAAAAAAAAAAAGAATTTGTCTTTTGATTATCACATTTTGCATTTGCAAACACACTTCTACAGGGGCTGGGGTTGTGGCTCAGCGGCAAAGCGCTCGCCTTGCACGTGCGCGGCCCGGTTCAATCCTCAGCACCACGTAAACATAAATGCATTGCATTGTGTACAACTAAAGTAAATAAATAAATATTTTTTTAAAAAAACACACTTCTACAAATTACTATACTGGATACATGTTTGTGAAAAACAAGTAAAGGGTAGTCCAGCACCTAAAGTGCTGATTTCTTCTAGGCCAGTGGCCAAGTAATAGAGCAACAGGAAAATAGGAAGTTTATCTACATTGAACTCTTCTGTAGAGACACTTTTGCTGACAGTCCTAAAATCAGCCATGATGAAGATTTCTGGAGAAGCCCAGTTAAAATTTTCTGTAAAGAAAGGGGAGCCAGGCGTGGTGGCGTACGTCTATAATCCCAGCACTTGGGAGGCTGAGGCAGGAGGATCATGAGTTCAAAACCAGCCTCAGCAATAGCGAGGCACTTAGCAACTCAGTGAGACCCTGTCTCTAATAAAATACAAAAAAGGGCTGGGGATGTGGCCCAGTGGTCAAGTGCCCCTGAGTTCAATCCCTGGTACAAAAAAAAAAAAAAGGGGGTGCCACTACAGTATGGGAGGGAGCTCAGTGGTGGAGTGATTGCTGAGCACATGCAAGGCTCTGGGTTCCATCCCCAGCACTGCAAAAAAGAAAATAAAGAAAGAAAAAAAGTATCTAAATGAAAGGGCCAGATCAGTAGAGGGAAAATTGTTTCTAGTTCATTTTTTAAAAATATTTATATAGTTAATTAATTAATTTTGGTATTGGGGTTTTAACACAGGGGCTCTTTATCATTGAGCTATATCTCCAATCCTTTTTATTGTTTATTCTCACTAAGTTGTTTAGGGTCTCACTAAGTTGCTGAGGCTGGCCTTGAACTTGCAATCAATCCTCCTGCCTCAGCCTCCTGAGTCACTGGGATGCTGCACAGTCAGTGCGCTGCTGCACCCAGCTTTATTTTTCTTTTCTTTTCTTTCTTTCTTTCTTTCTTTTTTTTTTTTTTTTTTTTTTTTTGTGGTACTGGGGACTGAACCCAGGAACACTGTACCAGTGAGCCACATCCCCAGCCATTTTTGGTTTTTGTTTTGAGTTTTGAGACAGGGCCTTGCTAAGTTGCTGAGGCTGGCTTTGAACTTGCAATCCCCCTGCTTCAGCCTCCTGAGTCACTGGGATTATAGGCATGCCAAGCTTGGATCTGTGATTTTTCAAGGATTTTTCAACTTTTCTTAGCTTTGCTGAACATTTGAGTCTTGCCCCTTTTGGACACTCCATCAGATCACACAATAGTTCCAGAAGGAAGACTGAAGCTGGAGGGGAAGGCGTGTTCACGAGGCTCTGCAAATATCTGATAAAATGTTATTGGCCTATAGTCAAATGTCTTTTGTGTGTGTGTGTGTGTGTGTTTTAGCTTTGTAGAAAACGGTGGGCATACTTTAGCTATGCCTAGGGACCACATGTGAAAATATCCTATGACTACCAGAAAAAGAAAAAAAATGTCACCCTTAAGAATTTTTCTGGTCTTAGCAGTTCAATAAAGTTTCTCCCACCTTAATGCACCTCCAGCCCCATCATGAGGAATGAATTAAACCGCTGTCCTCATTTGAGAAGGGAAATAACATGACTTGTTCATTGAGTGCTTCTGATTCTTCAGGTGAGAGGGTCACTAGAGTGGGGGCTCAGAAATGAGGAGGCAGGGGCTGGGGATGTGGCTCAGCGGTAGAGCGCTCGCCTAGCACGTGCGCTGCCCGGGTTCAATCCTCAGCACCACGTAAAAATGAACGCATTGTGTACAACTAAAAGCAAATAAATAAATATTTAAAAAAAAAGAAAAGAAATGAGGAGGCAGCAGTAGTTAAGACATTTGCAAACTCTTGGGGTCATACAAAGAAACAGAAGATAAGCTTACCGTTCCAGGAGCCAAGAGTGAGGATCTGAAGTCATCGCTATGCATCTTGTTGAGGATCTCTACAGGCCTGGAGGATTCTGTCAAGATCTATGACCTGTTTCTATACTAAACCGTAGCCTTGTGGTCCTGGCACTGACCGAAGGTACACAGAAGACAACCTCAAATGGAAATGTGAAGACCTGGGTTTGGGGATTGTCCCTGTTCCTTACTAGCAAGTCAACTTAATAGTAGTACCTGGCACCCTGTGGATGCTTAATGAATGTGGATTGAATGAATAAATAAATAAGTTAACCACCTGCCCAAGCCTCGGTTTCTCCATTTGGGAAATGGGGGAACAGTGCTTCAACAGGTTATGATATGGTAGGTAGAATTTTTTTTCCTGAGACAACACCTGTGAGGATCACACTGGGCTGCTCACATGCATGTTCCGATTCAGCAGGTCTGGAAAGGGTAGTCCTGTGTCCTGCATTTCCAATGGACCCCCAAGGTTGCTCTCGCAGACTGTCTGGACACACTTTGTATAGCAAGTGCTTAGGTGCTTGAAATTGTTAACATTGTTTCTTAAGCTAATGGGATGGGAGAGCTGTTCCAAGGATAGTGTGTCCCTGAGCGTCCCTGAGGAGCCACCTGGGGTGCAGGACTTTCAGTGTTAGAAACAGGAAAGCCCTGGACCAACTAAAATAAGTTGGTCACCTTATCAAGATAATGGAAGAGAATGAGATGCTTTGGTCTATTTTATTTTGGTATTGGGATTGAACTCAGGGGCACTCAGCCACTGAGCCCCATCCCCAGCCCTATTTTGCGTTTTATTTAGAGACAGGGTCTCACTGAGTTGCTTAGTGTCTCGCTGTTGCTGAGGCTGGCTTTGAACTTGTGATCCTCCTACCTCAGCCTCCCAAGCCACTGGGATTATAGGTGTGCGCCACCAAGCCCTGGTGCTTTGGTCTAATTTGCTCAGTGAACTGAAAACAAATAGGTGAGGGTATTTACTAAGGTCCTACCTGAGACCAATGAGTCTAGCATGTCCTATTTTACAGAGGTTAGAAACAGGCCCAGAGAGGTTGGGTGGCTTTGTTCATGTCACAAAGCTACTCAGGAGCAGGGCTGGGACCCAAACTCTCACCTTTTGACTCTGTGTATGGCTCACCACCTTCTCCACCAGTCCCCACTGGCTTTTCCAACACATTCTTCTTTATTTGGCAAACACAGTATGTTTATTTATAAATTGGCTTGTTTGGAGCCTGAAATTTGGCATCGTTGATTTTGGCAGTGAGGAGTTCAAATTTTTCCTCTCTTTGTTTTGGTGTGCTAAACTATGTTTTGTGAGCAAAACCACAAAGTAATAAAATACGAGGAGGCTGCTAAAGTTGTTCAAATGCAAAGCATCCAGAAATGTGACAGTATCCACTTACTCAGATTTATTTTGTATCTTTAGATAGTAGATTAAAAATGCATGAGGTTGACTTCCAGGGATTTACAAACCTAATATAAGTAAATAGCTGGGGTTGTTTCCCTAGATGTTTTTCTTGGAGCTGGGGCAGGAGGTTGGGGAAAGCGCCCCTGATGGACAGGGATCTGGTGGATGTGCATATGCTCCCAAGGTCAGGTCTTTGGTGAAGATGTCAGTCATCAGGACCAAGGTATGTGCCTCCCAAATCCTTCACATTTTATTTTGCACACAATGGAGGTTGTAAAAGATTGTTGCCTTTAAAAAAATTAACACTGAGAATTCACATGAAATGTGTGAATACCTTCTTTTTAGGACAGCGAGGGTGCCCTTAGTCCCCAGGTCCTCCTTGATGTGCTAAACATTCAGGTAGGTTGAGAGAAAAAGACTGCATTTGATCTGTGACCTTGATTCTTTTGGTGTAGGCTCTCATGGCCAGGGAGTCTGGCTGCAGCCCCTGAGCACTACTTACTGCCTCCAGTCTGAGTCTGTTCAGGGACCTGGGAACAGTCTTAGCCCTGCTCACAGCCAGATGAATGGTCAGCTCAGGGGTGAATGCTGCATTTGAACAGTGTGGCTGGCTGGCAGCTTGTGCCATTGTCTTAATTTAACAAACTCAGCAAAGGCTGAGCACAGTTACAGCCTTGTCCAATGTTTTATAGAAATAAAATGTGTGAGAGTGCATGTGTGTGTGTGTGTGTGTGTGTGTGTATGCTTGTGTGAGAGGGAGGAACACATGACACAGGGGAACCCTGGATAAACATACAATTTTAAAAAAATTGTCTTCATAGGTCCATCAAGAACCTTCATAGTGACCTGAGGACTTTTTTTTTTTAACCTCAGGCTCAGGCTGAAACCTGAATAAGTGGCCTCCAGTGTTCTGGGGCTTGCTGGGCCAGCCTGGGTGATACCTGATTATGACCTGAAGGTGTTGGGGTTGACGGCTGGGCTCATGTGACTTGTATTTTAGGATCAGAAACCCCACAGCCCTTGCTGGACAAATCCATATCTAGGAGTGGCTGAATGAAGGGGGCTGAGGCTGTGCTCAAGGCCTGATTCTGGGTGCCTTCTTAAACTTGGTGGCCTCTGCATTCCTATTCATATTCCCCCCCCCCCCTTTTTTTTTTTTTTTTTGGTACTGGGGATTGAACTCAGGGGCACTTGACCACTGGGCCACATCCCCAGCCCTTCTTTTCTTTTCTTTCTTTTTTTTTTTTTTTGTATTTTATTAGAGACAGGGTCTCACTGAGTTGCTAAGTGCCTCGCCATTGCTGAGGCTGGCTTTGAACTCGTGATCCTCCTGCCTCAGCCCCCCAAGTGCTGGGATTACAGGTGTGCGCCACCGCACCTGGCTCATATTCCCATTTTTGCTGAGCTCTCTTAGGGGTTCTGATATAAAACAGAGCCTTCCTGAGGCCTTCTGATCTCTGAACAACATGGAAAACTTCACAATCCTAGTTCACAGAGTTGAAGCTTCCTGTTGAGTGATGGGCTTTCATGGACTCCCACCCCTCAGGAGACCCAAAGACACCATGCAGAGGAGGCACCTGCCAGTCACCTGCTTTCCTTGGAGATGTCAATGCCTGTGGGGCCGAAGGCCTGGAAATCTGGTTGATGGTGCACAGTATATGAGGTACTCACGCCCTTGCCTTACTAGATGGTCAGCCAGACTCCGAGTGGTGAACCTGAGACCCTTGTCTCCTTCTGGTTACTCACTCTTGAAGAAAACCACTCACCACTGCTACCCAGTTAACCTGCTCTAAGCCTTGGGGTCCAACGCCTCGGTCTGTATAAGAATATACATGGCTTGTCTGAGACCCTGAGGATAGCCAGGGACCAGCATTAACTATGAGGTGCTTGGCTCTGTTTCTTGGGCGCCTTAGTCTAAGTGTTTTGGCTTGAGAAATCCAGGGGCTATTAATGTCCAGAGGCCTCTCTCAGTGACACATCTTTAGTTCTTCTTTTTTTTTTTTTTTTAATATTTTTCTAGTTGTAGACAGACGTAATACCTTTATTTTATTGATTTGTTTCTATGTGGTGCTGAGGATCAAACCCAGTGCCTCACACATACTAGGCAAAAGCTCTGCCAACTGAGCTACAGCCCAGCCCACATCTTTAGTTCTTTTTAACAGCTCCGTTGCCCTCACCACTGACACTCCAGGGGTCAGCCAAGTTTGCTCCGGCCAGGGCCACGGCATCCTTTCTCCACCTGCAGTGGCTAGTGGCAAAGGTCTCCCGCATCGCCGTGCCCTTCTCCCCTGTCAACAGGTTTTTCCTTCAGGAATCCAGAATGGGTGACTGAACACTGACTGGGAAAAACCGTGCTGGAGTTTGAGAGTGAGGCAAATGGCGCTGCCCACTGCAGCAGGCCACAGCAGGAGCTTCCCGCTGGCCATTTTAGACACAGGGCCTCTTAGATGCTTTGCGACTGATCCTGAGCCAAGACGGCCAGCCGGGAAGTCTGGGTGCCAGGTCACCGTCAGGAGAGCAGTTACCCATCTTTCTGTCTTCTGAAGTTTGCAAAGAACCCTACTCTGCTGCACTGTCATTTTTCTTTCTCAAATCCTGATTCCCCTTCCCCTACCCCCTCTCCCAGCCCTCTCTTCTCCCAGGGAGGGTGAAGCAGGGCTGAGGTCCAGGGTGCTTCCCACTCTGCTGGTCATTAGAGTCCTTACTGCAGACAAACCACGAAGCAGCTAGAAAACCATCAGTCAAGGCTTTGGATGCGTCAGGCTATTTGCACTGCCCCTCCCCCACACTGAATGCCTGGTACTCTAACTTTTCCTTTGCAGCCTTCCAGTGACAGGCACAAAAGGGCGTGACTAACTGGAGACTGTGACTTAACATTTATTTGCTTTTTTTTCTTCTTCTTCTTCTTTTTTTTTTTACTTCGAATGAGGGTGAGCTCTAGATTTTAAATTTCCAATGCCCTTCAGAAGCAACCCTGGCTCCTCCCTGGGACAGAAGTCCCTAAAACCAGGCTGAGTTTGGGAGTTTGCACTCCCTGCCCCCAACACTTCTTGCAGAGCAAGGGAGATGGTGGGACATTGCCAGGTCAAGTTCTTAGGCAGAAGATCCTCCCTCCTGTGCCAGCTTCCTCTGTCTCACCTGTCCTGGCAGCTTTGCTTCTCAACAGGATCCAACTGAAGATCCCGGTGGGGCGGGTGTCAAGGAGTCCTCAAGCCCCCTGTTTGTCCCTAATGGCTATAGAAATCCAGTTCAGAGGAAGAAAAATATGAACCAAGCAAGCTCTGCTTTTAGAGGTACTTACTGGCACCGACAGCTACTAGTAGGCCAGTGGGTAAAATGGGCACCAGGTGTACTGCTGGATAAAGGAGCCCCATACGGTACGCGCAGCTGCATGGTACCCAGGGCACAGCCAGCCAGGTGCTGCCTGGGTGCCCGCGGAGGCAAAGCCTGGGCTGCGGGCTGCGCTTGCTCAGATGCACCAGTCCTGGGTTTCCGTGGAAAGGGCAAGGGCAGGGAGCAAAGTCTGAAAATGCAAACTTCCCCACAGCTTCTTCCTTTCCTCGTATTTGGCTTCTCTCCCATGACAACATGTCCTAAGGGCTTAGAGCTTCACAGATGGAGAGGACCCCTTCTTCAGCTTCCAGAGCCACAGAAGCTGGGGCTAATTACGCTGCCTCCAGGGCCAGGAGGACCAGCTCTTGAGTCTATGGCCCCGGAACGCAACAGTCCTGCCCCAGGTTTTTTTAGTCAGCCTGTGTTCTACACAGGAGCCTCAAGAGGCTGGGAGCAGGGCATGAGGCCACCTCCAGTGGGGAGGGAGCTCTGGGACAGCTACAGAGTAGATCATTGAGAGAACCAGAGGGGAGACCCCTCGTATTACACAGGATGAGATTAGGTGATTGTTCCTTTAAAAACCCCTCGGGGTTGCTGTTCTGCCCCTTCTTTATCTGGGCTGTAAGGGCTACACCGTGGCACCATAAGCCACCATCTCCTCTTCTCGGCCCAGGGTACGCTTGGAGAGGGCCTGCAAAAGTTACTTCTCCTCTTTGCACAACTCATCTTTTTTGGCCGTCCTGGGTTTTCTTGCCTGGCCTCAGCACTGCTCGGCTTCCACAAAGCCCTCCTTCTCATGGCCTGAGGGCTCCACCTCAGTGTAGGTGGAGTGGTTGGGGTGGTTGCGGAACTTCATGGCTGGCCAGTGGTGAGGTCTCCGCTGCAGGGGATTTGGGGGACAGAAACAGAGTCAACACACATGATCTCTCCATGGGGACCCTACTGCCAAGGGATAGTGTCATAACTCTCTCTTATAAGGACTCTGGGGTCCTGGGGCTCACTGGGCTCCAGGTGACAGTCAGGGCTACTCTCCTCAAAAAACTCCCCATTGTCATCCCTTGACCACGGGAGCCAGTGTTTGGAAGGAGAACATTTGATCCCTCACTGTGTGGTCTACAGAACTACGGCTCAAAGCTTCAGCAACACAGAGTAGAGACCTGAAGGAATGGGTCGGAAATGACTGGAACGATCTGGGAGGCTCTGGAAATGCCAAAATAACTCCTCCAGAGAGCACAGGTTCTGCATCAGAGGGAACCGGAGGGCTTACTGAAATGCAGATCCCTGGGTCCAGCTTAGACCTACTCCATCAGAGTCCCTGTGGCCAGGGGATCTGCAGTTCCCAGGTGATACCCAGCCAGGCTAAGACTTCAGAAAGACTGACGAGGACCCCAAATTAGGTCAGTGAGTTTGTGGCCTGTGCAGAGGAGACTGAGGTGCCAGAGGGCTGTGGCTGTGCCCCTCTAAAAACCTCTGAAATGATCCTCTTTAACAAGAATCATAAGGAAAGCTCTCTCTGATAACTTTTAAGAAATTCCCAAAGGGTACCACCAGCTTGCAACCTTCCGGAGGGCAAGGGCAATATCTTAGTTATCTTTGTGTCCTCAGCTCTTAGCAAAAATCATGGACACGCTGTAAGCACTCAGTTGAATTCAGTGGAAGGAACCGTATCTTCTGGAAGCTAATAAACCAGCTGAGACTGGAGGGCTGGACAGCAGCTGCTGGATTCTGTGCCTCAGAGTGCTGGGGTTTGAGTCTTCCTTCCTGTGCGGCACCTCGGCTGGCCCCTCAGCATTCTGGGACATTTGAAACCGCAGTATCCTCAACTAAAACTCCCAGAGAGCACAGCCCTCTCATTATCATTTCCACTTTTCATTTGTCATGTAAAAAAATCCAAAGTAGCAGCAAAAAAGGTTGGTTCTATTATGGCTCCAAATAAGTCCCAAGCCTGCAATTTGGGCAAGAGAGACCATAAATCATTAGGGAACAGCAGCCCAGCCACTAAACGGGCTCTATATGGTATTTTTTGCCTTCAGTCTTTCCTCTGGGGACTTCCCTAATTTCACAAATGGGGAAACAAAAGCAGACGGGCTGTTCCGCAGGGACAGAGAGCCAAGGTGCTGAACCCTGGGGGTGATGGCACAAAGGGCACCAACCACTGAAAGATGTGCCAGGAGGGGGCTGGTGTAGGTTTCTCAGGCATGTTATGTGAGTGAGGGATGAGACAGGACAGGTGGGTACCAAATGGCCTTGGAATCCCTGATGCAGAAGCAGATGGCAGAACTGAGGCCACATACTACACTGACCTCAATGAAGAACAGCGCAGCATTGGAGTTGGGGTGGCCATTGATGTAAATACCAGCCAGGATGATGGCTGCCACCAGGAGGATGGCCAGCACGATGCCCACAATGGTGCCCAAGTGCACAGGGGGGCCCTTTGTCTTTGGGGACAGGTTGTCCTGAAGACCTGTGGAGAGACCATTAGGGCAGGGAGGGGCTGTAGGAGAGCAGGGAAAGTTGGGCCATGGAGTCTTGGGTTCTGACAAAGTCCCAGAGATGAAAGTCCACAGGACCTTTGGGTCCACTTATCAACAAACACGAGAAAGAGCCGGGCATGGTGGCGCACGCCTGTAATCCCAGCACTTGGGGGGCTGAGGCAGGAGGATCGCGAGTTCCAAGCCAGCCTCAGCAATGGCGAGGCACTTAGCAACTCAGTGAGACCCTGTTTCTAATAAAATACAAAAAAGGGCTGGGGATGTGCCCTTGAGTGCCCCTGAGTTCAATCCCTGGTACCAAAAAACCCAAAAAACAAAAAAAAAAAAAAAACAAAAAAACAACAATGAGAAAGGTGGTGGGACAGAAGTTGGCAGAATTGTTAGAAGCATAGCATTAATGTTGTTCTTAGCACCTTTCAGGTAGTTTTCCAAAACCACTTAAAAGTTGCCCAAATGTCTACCAAGGATCATAAGGGAAGTTCTCTTGAATATCTGTGTCACACAACCACCTTTAAGGAATTCACAAAGGGTATGTAATGGTTAAGAGTTTGGGATCTAGGATTTGGCTGCTTGGGTCCAAATCTATGCTCTACCATATACTAGCTACGTGACCTTAGGCAAATTATTTAACCTCGGGGCTCCATTATCACTTCTGTAGAACAACAACAATAATAACAACAATAACTACCTAATAGGACTATTGTGAGGGTTAAAATGAGATGTCATGTCAATCACTGAGGACATGTTCAGCATCTTAGAAGACCCAATAAGTGTCAGCTATTATTTATTTTTTTGATATTTTTTAGTTGTAGATGGACACACAGTATCTTTATTTATTTTTATGTGGTGCTGAGTATCGAACCCAGTGCCTCACACATGCAAGGCAAGGGCTTTACCACTGAGCTACAGCCCCAGCCCCAAGTGTCAGCTATTATGATAGCAAAGGACGATATTTCTACTTGCCACTGTCCACAACCAAATTGAGACATCCTGGAGGGCAGGGGCAGGGGTAGTTTTCCAAAACCACTTAAAAGTTGCCCAAATGTTATTCATCTTTGTGTCCTCAGCTCTTAGGAGAAATGGTGGACACACAATTGAGCTCTATGGAATGGACTAGGCCCCCTGAAATCTAATAGCCAGCAGGCACTCTCTGAGAACAGCCTGGTGCTTGAAATGCATCCCAAGGAGGAGAGGAAGTTTCCACAGACCGTAGAGCTGGGAGCTCCTCCAGTCCCACCCCTCCCTATGTGACTGAGGTAATGGAAACACAGAGGTTAGCGATTTGCCCAAGGACACACCAGTCCAGGGCCAGCCCTAAGCAGCCTGGTTCCCTGACATTACCTGGGGAGTGCAGAGATGACAAGGTAGAGAAGACAGGTGAACATGCCAGCCACAGACACCTCGAGCCCTTCTTACACAGCTAGCGGTTGAAATGGGAGGCAACAGAGGGTGAGGGCTTTTTTTTTTTTGTGTGGTACCGGGGTTGAACTCAGGGGCACTCGACCACTGGGCCACATCCCCAGACCTTTTTTTGAATTTTATTAGAGACAGGGTCTCACTGAGTTGCTAAGTGCGTCACCATTGCTGAGGCTGGCTTTGAACTCGCGATCCTCCTGCCTCAGCCTCCCAAGTGCTGGGATTACAGGCGTGCGCCACCGTGCCCGGCTGGGTGAGGGCTTTTAATAGGACACGGGCTTTTAATAGGACCGGTTCAAAATCATTGTCCTCCCAGTCCCTGCTCTCTGTCACGCTGTAAGCTGAGGAAACTCAGGAGAGAAGCTATCCAGGCACTGCAGAGCTTGGCTAGGGCCTCTGTGCCAAGAGGTGGGAAGAGTTGAGGTCACACAGGTCACAAGCCAGCTTCCAGGACCTGCTGGCCACCAGCTGGCATCCTGCTGTCACCCTGGTGACTTCACGGGCAGGATGACTGGATGGTGCAGCCCCCCCCCCCCCACACTTCCTCTGTCCCTCCCTCTGCCTGGAGAGGAGCAATGGCGCCCTCTCTGGTGGGAGATGTATCCAACTACACTGCCTTAATAACCTTCCCTCCTGTTGGAATCAGAGAACACCCTGTAGCCTACAGTCTGAAGGGTCGCCACACCCTCACAGCAGCTGCAGCAGAGCCTAGCTGGCCCTGGGCGACGGGCGGGGGGCTGGCCCTGGGCGACGGGCGGGGGTAGGGTGGGGTGGCTGGCCCTGGGCGAGGGGCGGGCTCCGACAGCTCATCCTCCCAGGCATCCCCGAGGCTCCTCCCAGGCATCCCCGAGGCTGCGGTGAACCTTCCTTCTGGCGCCCTGCAAAGCTTTTGGTGGGACGACTTCTGTGTGCTGTGGGCCGACCCACAAGGGAACTTAACGTCAGAGAAATTGCTTCCCCTCGCTGACTAGCAGGCTCATGGGGAGGAGGGGCCTTGGCCGAGGGCCCCACCAGCCATGTCTGCCCAGGCTGACTTTCCCCTCCCGCCTCTTCAGGGCAGCGAATATTCAAGAGTGGGAGGCCAGGAGGAACTGCTGGAGGGTTCAGCCGAGATAGAAATGCTTGGGTAGACATGTTCCTTAAGTCTAGGGGCCTGTGCCCAGAGCTTCCCTGCCTTCCCACCCAGCAGGAGGTCTGGGCCATTCATGCTGTCTGCCTTTCTCCCTCCTCTCCTCCACCAAAAGAGGCCCAGTGCACCCTCTTGGGTAGGGCAGACCCAGGAGTATGGGGAAGAGAGGGCTTGGTTCTATACTCACCATCTCCTGCATAAGGGTTCAACTTGGTGTCATCTTCAAAGAGAGAAGACAAAGGAACAAGATTAGTGGAATCACTATGCCTTTGTCTTCCTGGGTCTGGATGAGATTTTAGGGAGCTTTGGTTTAGCTGAAGTGCCCGAGAGGGGAGGTAAGGGTAGAAGGCCAGAGCAAGCCAGGCTGGCTTTCCTGTCAACTATTGACTCATTCAACAAATATTTATTGAGCATTTCCTGTGGACTGAGCCCTGGGAATAGGTGCTGGTGACAATGCAGGTAACAGACAGACATGGTCCCCGCCTTCGAGGAGTAACATGGGAGAATGGAGGACTCACACAACGATAGGGGTGTAGCAGTGGTAGAGCACATGCCTTGATGCCTGAGACTCTGGGTCAAAAATAAATAAAACCGCTGGGCGCGGTGGCACGGGCCTGTAGTCCCAGCACTTGGGAGGCTGAGGCAGGAGCATCACAAGTTCAAAGCCAGCCTCAGCAATGGCGAGGCACTTAGCAATTCAGTGAGACCCTGTCTCTAATAAAATGCAAAAAAGGGCTGGGGATGTGGCCCAGTGGTCGAGTGCCCCTGAATTCAATCCTCAGTACCAAAATAAATAAATAAATAAATAAATAAAACCCACATGATGCTGAGCACAGTGGCGCACACCTGTAATCCCAGCAGCTTGGGAGGCTGAGATAGCAGGATCACGAGTTCAAAGCCAGCCTCAGCAATGGCGAGGCACTAAGCAACTCAGTGAGACCCTGTCTCTAAATAAAATACAAAATAGGGCTGGGGTTGTGGTTTAGTGGTTGAGTGTCCCTGAGTTCAATCCCTAGTAACCGAAAAAAAAAAAAAAAAAAAAAGGAACTTGGTCAGTTGAGAAGTAGAAAACCAGCTGGGTACAGTGGCCCATGCTTGTAATGCCAGCTCCTTGGGAGACTGAGGATCAAAAATTTGAAGCCAGACTCTGTAACTTAGCAAGACTCTGTCTCAAAATAAAAAGAGATGGGGATGTACCTCAGCAGTAGGGTGCTTGCCTTGCATGTGTGGGGCCCTAGTTAAAAAAAAATAAAAAAGGAGTCAGGCGCAGTGGCGCATGCCTGTAACGCATGCCTGTAATCCCAGCACTTGGGAGGCTGAGGCAGGAGGATCCCAAGTTCAAAGCCAACCTTAGCAATGGCGAGGCACTTAGCAACTCAGTGAGACCCTGTTTCTAATAAAATGCAAAAAAAAAAAAAAAAAAAGGGCTGGGGATGTGGCCCAGTGGTTGAGTGCCCCTGAGTTCAATCCCCCGTACCAAAAATAAATAAATAAATAAATAAAAATAAAAGAGTAAAAAGCAACCCCTAAAAATTGAAAAAAGAATAAAACTATAGATTTCTACAGGTGAATTTTCTTCCAGAATTTAAATAAACAAGAACTTTTTAGAACTTGTAGAACTTCAAATCTATCCTTTTAAATAGTAACTTACTTTTTTATAAGTTTATTTTATGTATTTATATTTTTAGGTGGTGCTGAGGATCGAACCCAGTGCCTCATACATGCTAGGCAAGTGCTGTACCACTGAGCCCCAGCCCCAGCCCTTTAAATCTATTTTGTTATCGCAAGTTAACAACAATGAATTGGCTAATAAAATCTGACCAAAATAACCTAGCTATCACTGTGTATATTAACTTGATTTAAAAGAACATGAGAATGTAGACCATTGAAAATCAGCTGTAGCCTGTTCCACACTTACCTCTGGCAGACAAAAGAACACAGTGCTACCAACTCCCAGTCCCTCCCATACAGCCGGTGAAGGTGGCTTCAATGTGCCCACAACAGCCTCTTTCCTACTCACCAAGGACTGGTTCCCAGCTGCCATCTTGCCAGAACTCCGTGGAATGCAAATTGGTTCTCTAATTAATGGGTTGTGGTATCATCCCATGAAAACTCACAGAGGAAGAAATGCATGTAATGTTTATTGAATGAGTGGTCATTTTTTCTGTAGTTACTTGTCCCTTCTTGCTGCTACCAATGTGTCCTGTCAGCTGCTTATAAGATGAGCCCTTGTACTACACACAGCTATTCTGGGCTTCATGCCAGTTATTGGCAATAAAGGCATGGGCTTTGTGCCAGATATTTGCCACTCAGAGGTGGTCTGGCCCCCTGGAGTGGGCAGCATTCAGTTGCAAGTGAAGAACTGAGTCCAGCCCCAGGCCTCCTGCTCCCCTGGCTCTCTCTGGTCTCCAACTCTGCCCTGCTGAGGCAGGTCCCCTGGCTGGAAAGCTGCATCCCCTTGGTTTATAACATTTCCCCATTACAGACTGTACCACAAGATGAACTGTACCAAACAGACTATCCCACGCCTGTCTCCTAAGTGTCCCAGAGCAGGCTATAACTATGTGGCAGGTGGGCACCTGGCCCCAGTTCTGTCAATATCCATTGAGAGCTGGGTGTGTTGGGGGCAGTCATCATTAAAAGATCTTTATTTTTTGTGGTGCTGGGGATAAACCCAGGGCCTTGAGCATGCTAGGCAAATGCTGTACCCCTGAGCCATCTCTCCAGCCCCAAGGTTCTTGACAATGTTAGCCTCCTCCTCCGGGCCTGGAAGGACATGGAGCCGTAATCCTCCTCACCTACTGTGATGTTTTTGGAAACTGTTACACAGCCAACAGGAGTGAGGCCGGTTCCTGGCCTGGCAGGAGACAGACAACAAAATGGGCAAACAGAATTTGCTGCCTCTGTGAGGGACAGCCACCACAGCAGCGACACAGAGCACTGGTCCCTTAAATCCCGAGTTATTACAAGTCAGGATTTAGAACAGGCCCCCAGATGCTGTGTCCTGGGCCCTCCATGCCCACCGCCGCCACCCCTCCAGACTCTGACACTGTGGCTCACCCAGATGGTAAAGTCCTGAGTGAGGAGGGGGAGCTGTCTGCATCCCCAGCCCAGTGCCAGCCCGGAGCGTGCCCCCGCAGCACAGGGTGGACTGAGGGAGGCCAGCTAAGGGTTGCTTCCTCCTAGTGGAGCTTCCCTTCACTGGAGGGTCACCCTGCACTTGGCTGCTAACTCCCCAAGGGGAAGGTCTTTTTGTGCTTCCTCTTCATTTAATCCCCGGAAGCAGCAGCACCTCAGCTCTCAGTACCTGAGTCTGAACCAGCTCCTTGCTATTGCCCAGCAGCCTCAGAGTGACCAAGCCACCTGGATCTGCTTCACGCGTCCACCTTTGGCTCTGTTCCCTGTACCCTGAATCGACACCAACCATTTCCATCTCTTTCAGCACTGAAAAAGGCCATGGGGTCAAGGGGAAGAGCGCTGCTTTTGGAGCCAGATGAGACCTGATTCCGTCTCCTCCTGACTGGGTGGCCCTGGGCAAGTCATCTTCCTCTCTGAGCCTTAGTGTCTTCTCTATAAAATGGACACGTAACAATATCAACATCCAGAATGTTTAGGAGGACTGAATATTAATTTGTGCATGACTGTAGCAATCTACCCCTCACAGGGCCAGTCCCCCAGGATATTAGCTCTTTCTATTATGTCTCATTCTCTTCTGTAACTTCCCTCTGGCCAGGAGGCCCAGATTTAGTTCTCCAGGTCACTGGGCAATGTTTAGAAAGGTGGGGGCACCTCATATAGACCTGAGTAAACTACTTTGCTCCTTATAAGCATATTTCCTTATCTATAAAATAGGATGGTGGCTAAATATTTTATTTTTTTTATTATTATTATTATTATTATTATTATTATTATTTTGTACCGGGGATTGAACTCAGCGGCACTAGACTACTGGGCCACATCCCCAGCCCTTTTTTGTATTTTTTTTTTTATTAGAGACAGGGTCTCACTGAGTTGCTAAGTGCCTCGCCATTGCTGAGGCTGGCTTTGAACTCGCGATCCTGCCTCAGCCTCCCAAAGTGCTGGGATTACAGGCATGTGCCACTGCACCTGGCTTAAATATTTTATTTTTTTTTTTTAAAAATATTTATTTGTTTGTTTTAGTTGTACACAATGTCTTTATTTTTATGTGGTGCTGAGGATCGAACCTGGGCCACGCACGTGCTAGGCCAGCACGCTACAGTACTGCTGAGCCACAACCCCAGCCCTAAATTTTTTTTTTTTTTTTTTGTGGTACCAGGGATTGAACTCAGGGGCACTCGTCCTCTGGGTCACATCCCCAGCCCTTTTTTGTATTTTATTTAGAGACAGGGTCTCACTGAGTTGCTAAGTGCCTCGCCATTGCTGAGGCTGGCTTTGAACTCGCGATCCTCCTGCCTCAGCCTCCCAAAGTGCTGGGATTACAGGCGTGCGCCACCGCGCCCGGCGTGCCTAAATATTTTAAAATACTTTTCCCTTCTTTCCTCCTATCTGTTATTCCTTCTCAGCAGATGCTTGGCTCAGAGGAGGCTGTAAGAGTTCATAATCCTTCAGTCTTTCCTTAAGGGAAAGGGACTTTCAAATCTAGATGAGATATACTGGAAAAGGATAAGAGAGGAATTTCTCAGAGATAAGCAAAGAATCCTGGAGGAGTTTGGGAGAGACTGAAAGATCTGGGGGCTCCTGGACTGGAGGAGGCTGCGCAGGGCCTCCAGGAGATGGGGAGTGGGAAACTACCCAGGACCTCTGCCAAGAGGCCTCGAGATAGCAAAGAAGCCCTGGGGACTGCCAGGTCTGAATAGGTAGCACGAATGGTCACCAACCCAAGATGGAGGACATCAGGGGCCCACCTGGACCCTCTACTGGAGCAGGGGCCAAGACCAGAGAGCTGAGGAGAAATCACTACTGCTCCTGCCAACTGGGGCCTGAGAACCTGAAGCAAAGTTAAGTTACAGAAAAATCAAGCAACCGTCCTCTCACTTCTTAGTGCGTGGACTTAAGTTCAAACCTGCTGCAAGAATGAGACCTCCCGGAATCTGTGAGGATTGCTATCAAGGTTAACCGAGGTGACTTATAGAAATGCCTGGCCCTGGGCTGGGACATTAACTCTCCCCCTTCCACAGTGAATTCCTCCCCGAGGCTCTGATGTGGGCCCGTGCAGTGGGTACAGCCCGAGAGTGGCTCATTCTGTACCTGCCTCTGCTTCTCACCAGCAAGTGAGCTAAGCGCTCTGGGCTTCAGTCCTTTATCTGTAAGAGGGCAGGGCAATGCCTGTCCCATAGGATGGTCCTGTGAGGGCCAGCGAGTGCTCCAGAGGATGGTTCTTCCCAGGTCCCCTCCCAGCCTACCCCAGCTCCAGCCTTACCTTCGGTGGTAAGGCTGTCAATGAAGAGGGAGGAGGAGGTGGTGGTGAGGTCTCCATCCAAGGGGCCAAAGGAGCTGTCAGGGGAGGCCGAGTAGTGGTCCTCATCCTGGAAGTCCTCGCACGTGCTGCCCTCTGCCTGGAAGAGAGACCCCAGCACTGCTGCCTGGCTAGAGTTGGGCCCTGAATGCATTTAAACCTTCCACTTAGTCTGACCACTTGGGAAAGCCGAGGTGAAGGGTTGCTTGAGCCCAAGAGTTCAAGGTTAGCCTGGGCAACCTAGGAAGACTCCAGTTCAAAAAAAAAAGAAAAGAAAAGAAAAGAAAACAAACCAAACCAAAAACCCAAAAACCATTTACTTTATCCTAAAAGTATCTTATTTTACAGGGCAATTTATCAGTCAGCTGCTTCAAATTCTTACTCAAGGAAGGAGCTGAGAGGCCAATCTTGAATAAATAGAGCAAATCTGAACATTCAGCACAGCCAATGTCAGAAAGGGAAGGTTGGACAGATTTTTTTTTTAAGGCCAGAAAAACAGAGTTTACCCAGACCTGGATTAATAAAAGAGGCCATGGCAGTGCGTGGCAGTGGGCCTGGGGGGTCAGGTATAAATGCTGAGTCCAGCACCTAGTAGCTGTGAGAAGCAAGCGTGCTCACACACTCCCCCCTCTGACCAAGGGGAGCACTGGCCTCCAGCTTCAAGGTCAAGTTAAATAAGAGCAAGTGTAGGGCAGCACAGTGAGGCGCTTGCACTGCAAGACGAAAAAGAGGAGGGGAGCAAAGAAAGATGCACGGGTGATGGCTGTGTTAGCCCAGGGTATGAGAAGAGGATGCTTCCTGCCCAGAATCAGTGTGGAGTGCACTGGAAAATTCTACCAATGAGAAGGAACCTGTAGAGGATTCTAAATGGGAGGTGCCTGAAACGACCCTCCACACCCCCAGGGATGACTGTCTCCCTCAAAAGCCAGAGGCCTAGAGCCTCAGCAAGTGCTTTGTAAAGGTCACCAGGTGCACAGCCTCTGGAGGAGCTAGCTGGGACTGAGGCCCTGCCTCTGCAGGGACCAGAAGAGTTCCTGAGGAGCTGCCTGCTGAAAGCCAAGTCAACAGAAGCGTTTGTCTTGGGGACCCACAGAGCCCTCTAAAATCCTCCAGAGTGGTCTAATTGGCTTAGAGAAATCTGGGAAACAAATCTTAGCTGGAGGAGAGAATAAAGACACCTTGAAAAGAGATACTGGGGGCTGGGGATGTAGCTCAGTTGGTAGAGTACTTGCCTTGCATGCACAAGGCCCTGGGTTCAATCCCCAGCACCAGAAAAGAAAAGAAAAGAGCTACCTGGGGAGGGGCCTGCTGGCAGAACTCCTTCCCCTCACCTGGCACAGGGCCACATCACACAGATCACACATGCTTCTCACCTCTTGGGCACAGCCATAGGCCAGCCACTCCTGACGATAGCGGTCAAAGCCACTAGAGCACCTGCAAGGGAGTCAAAAAGAGAAGTGAGGGGGCCAGCAGAGAAGCCCTCCACTTTCATGTCCCCTATTCAGTACATCTCTGACGACAGTGAGGAGGGGCTCAACTCCTGGGCTGGGGCGGTCAAGCTCCCCAGGTGCGGGAGGGGAAGATGTTTGTGTATTCCCACCTTTCTTATGACCAGCTCTTGGGATCAAGGCCACATCTGCCCAGATGTGTGTGTGTGTGCAGGGATGCATGACCTCCGATGACCTTTAAGTCTGTTTGACTCTGCTACCACAGCATTCCTGGAACTGGAGGAATTCATGCTCACTCAGCAGGCTCCCCATCATCATTTAGTGGCCTCAACTTTGAAGCAGAGGCCGGTGGAAGGTGGGCATCAGCAGAGCTGGCCAGCACCTCCCTGTGTGATCACTAAAGGCAGAAATAAGGGTTCTGCTGGAGGCTGGGAGAGATTAAAAACTGGCTGACAAGGGTCTCTAGAGAGGACACTGTGCAGCTCAGCTGGGCCGGAAGAGACCAAGTGCCTCCCTAGGGAGAGGGTGGGAATACAAGGATGAACCAGAGAATGTTCTCCACGGCATCAGGCTCAAATTTCCGTTCTTCACTCTTTGGTGCCAGGGGAAGCAGCAAGCCCTACTTGAGTTCAGGGACATCTGCATGGGAAGAATAACATCCTGAGCCACCAGGGCAGAGAGAGAATTCCCAGCAAGTTAACTCCACACCAGCAGCCCCTGCCCATCAGTCCAAGACCCAGCGAGGCCAGAGGTGAGGTTTTCTGAGGACCCCTAGTCTTTCCTTTCAGAGAGGCTCCGTGGCCGCCAAGCTGCTCCCCCTGAGCAGGGGTGGCCTGCACTGCACCAGCCACAGGCTCCTTCTCTCAGGCCCTCCAGGACCACTACTTTGGGGGACAGAAGATTAAGGGAGTTATTGGAAACTGGGGACTAAAGTTTCTTTTAGACCAGGCTAACTGATTCTTTCAAGGATTAAACCTTCAGTATAGGTCTAAGAGCATCACATTCTAAACCCTGAGCCAGTCAACCCAGACTCAAAGAGGAGCATGAGAAACGGCCATTTACTGAGCGTCTCTTGAACGCCAGGTGCTGCCCCAGACACGGCTCCTCCAGCACCATTTCTCAGGACTCTCACAATGATGTTGGAAGGCAAGGGTTATGGCCATCATTATCTGAGCTAATCCAGGACCTGAGGTCACCCTTAGACTCCACAGTGGGCTTGGGGACCACTTTAGGATGACAGAAAGACACCTTCCATGGCAAGTGAAATTGTCTAAATCAGATCCAGCCCCGAGTGGGGAGGGGAAGCCCTGGGAGGCTGCAGGGGGCCAAGCAGGTGAAGGGGAGGGCAGAGGAGAACCAGGGGCCCTCTACCAGCCCTGCCCTCTGGCTCTAGGGACCTAGGGTCAGCTCTCATTTGGAGCCAAGGCTCTAAAGAGCTGGCAAGGAGGGGCACGCACTAGAGTGAGCCCAGGCCCATGTCCGGAGATGGGTGGTTTGTGGTCCATGTCACCCTCACACCCTCTGATGGAGTGTCTCCATACTGGGGCTGACATAACCCCAGCAGAGCAGAGTCCACACCCAGAGCTCCGCCCTTCCCCGCCTGAGTGGCCAGTTTCGATGAGGCAGGCCACCCTCGTGGTCATGTCATGCCCTCTGAGTCTGGGCGTAGCCGCTAAATGGGGCAGTGGTGATGCGAGGGTTTTGCTTTCGTCTGGCCCACTTTGCAGTTCCCATGGCTCAGTCTGTGCTGGATGCTGAGTCACACGGTGGCAGCCAGCCCCAGGATCCCAGGGCTCATCTCAGGTCATCTAGAGCGTCTCCCCATCACGGAGACAGCGGTTCTCCACTTTGAAAGTGCATAAGATGAAACACTCCAAAAAATCAGACTCCTGGGATCCTGACCCCAAGGGGTCAGATTCTGTGGGTTGTGGAGGGGTGGGGAGGGTATCCGGCGTTAACCAGCCCACCAGGGGATTCTGAAAGACTCAGTGCAGTGTGCAGAGGACTCTGCACACCTCCTGTTCCAGAAGAAGCAACCCCTTGACCCAGGTTGGACTCCATGAATTCTGAGGCTCTCTGCCTTCCTGCGAAGACCCCGGGATGCTTTGTAAAGATGCTGTTTGGCAGTTGGGGAGTTTAACGTCTCCCTGATTCACCTAATGCCACCCCATTTTACAGGAAAAACACACTGAGTCCCCAGGAGAGTGTGCCAAGGCACAGCTGGTGGGAAGAGCACCTGGGAGGCCTGATGAGCGCCCCCCCCCCCCCCGCCCTGTGTGTGGAGCCAGCCCCGGGCGTAGCAGGCTGCCTGAGACCTGGGCTTCTATTTCTGCTCAGGGATGTTGGAAAGGAGCAAAGGAAATGCTGACGGATGCACGACAGCTGCACAGGAACTCAGAGACTGTAATTTTGCAATTTTCAAGATCTCCTTAAAGGCTCAGGGAGTTCCTAGGGCTTTCCAATCTCATGAGAGCCCTGGTCCCCACAGGAATCCTTTTTTCCCCTCCTGCCATTTATTTATCTTGGACAGGAGAACAGAGCTTGAATTCTAAATCTAATGTGCAAGGAAATGATTTCAGAACAAGGAGTAGAAGATAAGTTGGGTTTAAGGACTTTAGCCCTGAAACTGGATCTCACCCAGAATTTTCCATGCTTCCAAAACCAAGCATACAGTGTTGCAGCCTCCCCCAACTTTCTGCAGATGCCTGCAGTATCCACACCCCTGGTTTTCAAGAAACCCTGTTGCAACCCAAGAAAGATCTTTAGGTGGTGTTTTGGGGTCACAGCGCTCTCATCCAGTGGCAGTGGGTCATCAGCTCATGGCCTGTCTCTGAGCTGGTAGTTCTCACACTTGTTGGCAGATGAGGCACTATGTTAAAATGCCGGGTCCTCGGTCCCCTTCCAGAGATTCCAGGATTCTGCATGCTTAACAGGAGATCTTGGTGACCCTGGGATGATTACAACTGAGGCCTACTCTTTGAGAAGTCCTGCTCTAGAACGAACACCCCACACCCTTTCTGGGATTAAGGAGGGGACTGCAGCAGCAGGAATCCCTGATGGTCTTCTGGAAGCTTAGTGTCACCCCAGGCCTCACCCTGCCACAGAGACACCTTCGTCAGGCACAAGCCTCAGAGAGAAATTCTCTTCTGAGACATTCTTGTCCTGTTGGTCAGAGAGGCCCTGAGGCCTGAGGCCAGAGTGGGCTTTGCCATCGTCTGCTCTCCTCCGTGGTCTGCTTATGGGACTCAGCGCATAACCCTGGGCACAAACCTCTGCAGGACATGGCACCAGCTGCAGTTGAAGGTCAGGTCCGAGGACATGCAGGTGTCACAGCTCCGATGCTGCAGGCAAGCTGTAAGAGAGGAGGCAGTGGCCGCTGAGCATCGGGACTTTCCACCAGCTTCACAGGGCACAACTCCTGAGTTCTGGGTCCTTCCAGAAGAACAAAGTCTCTGACTTACCAGGACGTTCGAGGTCATTATTGCTACCCTCACTTCAGTTCAGCCCCAACTCCCTTCCTTCCCTCCTTCCATGACCAGGGGGTCAGGTCCTGAGCTGGTGCTGGGGGCTCTACAGTAAGACCTAGTCCCTGCCTTCTGGGGGCTTACAGTCATATGAGCAGACAGACACTAAACAGATATGCAGACAAAAATAACTACAAGTTGGGCCCAGCAGTGCATCCTTGTAATTCCAGCAACTCGGGAGGCTGAGGCAGGAGGATCACAAGTTCAAGGCTAGCCTCAGCAACTTACCGAGACCCTGTCTCAAAACAAAAAGGGCTGGGATGTGGCTCAGTGGTAAAGTGGCCCTGGATTCAATTCCCAGTACAAAAAATATATATATTGAGTGTTTACTGGGGCTAGAAGTCCTGGATGATGGAGACCTAGAGGTGAGCAAAAAAAAAGAGGAGATGCCTGCAAATGGATAGACAAGTCTACCTCAGGGCTTCTGTGGTGAGAGGGGCTGAAGAAAATGTAAATCAGGACAGGAAGACAGAAGGAGAGTGGGGATGGGGCTGCTCAGGGAGGCTGATACAGGCCGTGGAGGGGAGGGCCTTTGGGCAGAGGATGAGAAGGGAGGGAGGGAGCGGGTAACTCGCCCAGGGGAGGAAAAGTCCAGGCAGAAGAGCCTGGTGTGTATGGCCCAGGAGTGATCCCAGGGCAGACAGAACCCCTGACCGGCTGCACAGAGGGGAGAAGGGGAAGTAGCAAGAACAAGAAGAGAGCGGCAGCTGGGCCTGGCCCAGGGCAGAGAATGAGCAGGGCAGGCTGCTGGAGGGCGTGGGGCCCTTCCTGCACTGCGCAGGCAGAGGAGCAGAGGAGCGGAGAGCCCGGGGAGCAGGAGGCCTGGGGCTGGACTCAGTTCTTCACTTGCAACTGAATGCTGCCCACTCCAGGGGGCCAGACCACCTCTGAGTGGCAAATATCTGGCACAAAGCCCATGCCTTTATTGCCAATAACTGGCATGAAGCCCAGAATAGCTGTGTGTAGTACAAGGGCTCATCTTATAAGCAGCTGACAGAACACATTGGTAGCAGCACAAAGGGACAAGTAACTACAGAAAAATGACCACTCATTCAATAAACATTACATGCATTTCTTCCTCTGTGAGTTTTCATGGGATGATACCACAACCCATTAATTAGAGAACCAATTTGCATTCCACGGAGTTCTGGCAAGATGGCAGCTGGGAACCAGTCCTTGGTGAGTAGGAAAGAGGCTGTTATGGGCACATTGAAGCCACCTTCACCGGCTGTATGGGAGGGACTGGCAGTTGGTGGCACTGTGTCCTTTTGTCTGCCATGGTGGATGGAAAGCCAGGAGAAGGAAATAAGCAGGGGCTGCCCTGAGGTGGGGGTGGGGCTGTAGGCTCTCTGCCCATTTGCTTCCCTGGTGTACCCAGGGGCCTAGAGTGCCCAGCATGTGATATGTAGAATTCACAGGGACATGCTCTTCTTATTCCCATTTTACAGAGGAAGGAACTGAGGCCTGGAGACGGTCATGAAGCTAAAAGTGGCAAGTCTGGGTCTGAGCCAGGGTCTGTGTGAACCTAGAGCCAGAACTCAGCCTCCTGGTTTCCCGGTGGGTTCCTCCTGCCCCTGCTCCCAGCCTCACCCCAGGGTACCTTTCCTTGACTGTCTCCTAGAAGAGGAGCCTGGAGGGACCCACCATGGAGTGCGATGGCTTTAAGATAAGCCATCCAGCCGAGGGCAGTGGCGCACGCCTGTAATCCCAGCACTTGGGAGGCTGAGGCAGGAGGATCGCAAGTTCAAAACCAGCCTCAGCAATGGAGAGGCACTTAGCAACTCAGTGAGTTGTCTCTAATAAAATACAAAAAAAAAAAAAAAAAAAAAGTAATAATAATAATAATAATAATGATGGGGATGTGGCTCAGTGGTCGAGTGCCCCTGAGTTCAAACCGTAGTACCAAAAAAAAGATCAGTCATCCACATTTCTGGAAGTACCTGGGATAAGTGCTCCTGGCACCCCAAGAGTAACGGAGAAGTTGAGAGAGAAAGCGTTTTCTCCCCCGCAACGCCAGCAGGGCTCCTGCATGGGCAGTCACACAGGAGTCCACGGCCTTGCCATTCTCAGTGACTCTGGGGGCCCCTAGAGGCTCCAGCCACAATGGCCATGACGAAACCCTCTGGAGCCTCGTGGGGTGTTCATAACCCCCGTTGGCCTGTACCTCTCATCTCATTTCAGATGTCCCGTATGCTATTAAATGCTCACGAAACTCACTGAAGTCGGAGAGGCTTAACTGAACAGTCTCAGAAGTGCATTTTCAGGCACGGTGGCACATGCCTGAAATCCCAGAGTCTCTAGAGGCTGAGGTAGGAGAATCATGAGTTCAAAGCCAGCCTCAGCAACTTAGTGAGGCCCTAAGCAAACTATCAAGAGACCCTGTCCCATACATATATATATATATGGAAGGGCTGCGGACGTGGTTAAGCACCCCAGCCCAGGTCACTGCTTCCACCTGGGCAGTTAGCCCTGGCCCTGAATGTCCTTGTTCCTCACTGAAGCTTTATCCAAGATTTAGGACTTGAAGTCTGTCCTCACCAGTCCCCGAGGAATCCCTGTTTCTCAGGCCCTGGGCTTCTGCCCCCGTAGAAGGTGACTGGGTTGGTGGGTGGGTCTGTGACCTGCATGGTATCTTAGCCCTAGGACTCCCCGGTGTCTGGGTCCTTTCCCTTTTCCAGGGGAAGATACCCACTGAGCCCAGGCTGACACATGGCCTGGAAATCATGACCAACCCTTCCTCTTCCTCTTCCTTTCTCTATCCCCCAACTCCCAGGAAGGAGGAGGAAGAGAAAGGAAAGCAAGAAAC
Source organism: Tamias sibiricus (assembly GCA_025594165.1). Lineage (NCBI taxonomy): Eukaryota > Metazoa > Chordata > Mammalia > Rodentia > Sciuridae > Tamias > Tamias sibiricus. The sequence goes on along the minus strand of CM046660.1, from coordinate 25,377,448 downwards.
ATCACAAAAGGCAGGCAGGCCACGGCTTCAGAAGGAAGCTGGGAGGTACCATGAGACAGGAGAGGAAATTAGACTCTCTTAAAAATACAAGAATGGAAGTCTATCCTTCTTCCCTCAGTTCCTGCCTCGGTCTCCACATCCCAAAGAGCACCCAAAGCCAGTCCCGAGGCGTCCACAGTAGCGGGGGGCCTTGGTCACAGTGTGTGTCTTCAACTGTGTGTAAGTTTTTGGAAGGCTGCTGCCTAAATTTTTTTTACTGTCTTCTGCCCATGGACTCCAGCATCATTTCCTGTAAGGAAAATTTAATGACAAACCACGAATTGTTCAGTTTCTGGGTTTCTTTTCCTTGGCGCTAAGCATTCTCTGGAGTTTCAATTATATGTCAATAACAATAGTTGTCATAGATTAGGCAAACCACACCCCAGGCCTGCGACCTACCAGTAAATGTCAGAGCTGCCATTTCTGCTTCTAGCCCTTTCCACAGCTCTGGGAGGGAGGTGTTAGGGCCAGTTTACAGATGGGAAAGGGAGGCCCAGAGAAGTTAGGTGACTGCATCCCCCAAAGCTCAGCGGTGGGCCTGGGCCATGACTCTGAAGCATGTTGCAAGATGGCGGCTGCCCCCTGTGCGTGAGAACAAACCCACTCACTTGGCAATGGGGTGAACTCCACGGCCGACGTGCTGGTGATCTTGCTGGAGTCCAGCTCCACCCGGTGGTATTCAAAGATCGTCCTTCGCCGAGACTCTGAAACAGAGGCAGAGCCTGTCATCAGGAGCCTGTCACAGCCAGAGGGCTTAGTGTGCAGCCACTGAGGGAGGAAGTAAACCCACCAACCTGGGAGAGACGCGAGTGGCACCTCTTGGTCAGGTCCCTCCTGTCCCCACTCAGGCCAGGTGTCCTCCTCCCACTGTACTCACCAGGTCGTATAGAGCTTCCGGGCATTAGACTGTGAGCCTCTGGTCCTGAACCTGACCCACAGTGAGTGCCCTGCTAAAGTCTCTCTCTACTTTGCTGACCACTCTCTCCTCCTGGATGGAGGCTTGAGCCAGGTTCAGGGCCTGGAGCCAGGTTTAAGTCCTACCCTGATCCCTGCAGAAACTTCCCTCAAGACCTCAGAGTCAGACAACCCAACTTCTGATTGAGTTCTGCTCCTGACTTGCTAGCTAACCTTGGGCAAGTCAGTTGAGCCTCTGTTTCTGGTCTGTGAAATAGAGAGACAGGGACACTTGCCACAACACCTTTTGGGGGGAAAAATGGAATTGTAGATGAAAATATTTGTCTTAAAATGGCAGTCTTCTATGTGCTGATATTTCCCATGACCACACCATGTCCACTCAAGAACAGGACTTGGAGTTGGTTTCCTTCAGCTCTGCAAAGCAGCAGCCAGCTACTGAACTTCCCCACAAGAAGAAAGGGCACATAGCGTGGGGTCTTTCCAACGCCCTTCCTCCTTCTGGAAACAATATTCCTTTTGGGGGAACTGTGCCCAGCACACTGAAGCTGCCATCTTCCATGATCCTGCCTCACAGTGATTGGTTCAGGTCTGGGTGACAGATTTTAAATGAACCAATCAGAGATCTTCCCTGAGACTTTTCAACTAATCAACCCATGAATGACAGTGTTTCCAGTCTCGTGGCCAGAGAATAAAGCCATTTTATGGAAAAGAACAGGAAGTACTAGTGTGGTTCCAAGACATTCCCTGGCCCCCATTTTCCAAGTTGTTCAGCTCTTCATTTAGTTCTTTGGGCTACTTTGATATTCCCCAATGCACTCCCCTTTCTGTTTAAGCTGGTTTGGATTGGTTTTTTAGTACTAGAAGCCTAGAGTAGGTAGGGAAATATTTCTCACTCAACTCTAGATGGTTTGGAGGAAAATTTCCCAAGGGAGCAGGAGAGCTACCATGCAAGGGAAGGCCTCCAGTGCAACTGCTTGGTGCCCTATCCCTCACCCCTTCTCCTGTGTGAAGAATTCAGGGGAGCATTCACTGCTTAGCAGAATATCTCCGCTGTATGTCATCACCCACTTATCCTTAATCTTGGAATAGTTCCCTCCTACTTAACCCAAGATTGAACCCCCACTGGTCTGGGGCCAAAGTTGACTCTTCCCTCATCACCCCACACTGCTCTCTGCTGAAGGTCCCAGTGGACACTCAGCCCCTGAAACATTCAAGCCTGTACAACGTCATTCTAAGCAGTGAAAAGGAAACTGCTCTGGCATTGGTGCTGGCAAAGGTCCCTAGAACTACACAAAGGTCCCTCAGAATATGCAGCCCTAAGGCCTGAGCTTGAAATGTCGGCACTGCCCACTCCCACTTTTGTAGGGGAGTCCATCTGTTACCTAGCTCTGGGCTAGGTAGGAAGGGGAAGGGAGTTGGGAGGACTGACTGAGTCATGGAGGAAGAAAAGCCCTGCACCAGGAGGGTGATCACCAAGGAAGGGGGGATGATGGGGTTACTGTGACCAGGCAGATAGCTCTGTTCTTACCACCTGGGTGACCTTGGATGAGGGACATAGGCTTTGTGAGCCCCATCCAGAAATGGGACTAGTCATCCTCTACATGGGGTTGTTCTGAAAATTAGGCTACTTATATACATAAAGCACCCGGACCCCAAGAGCCACTTAATACATGAGCCCCTTTCAGTCCCAACTTGTGTGTGTGTGTGTGTGTGTGTGTGTGTGTGTGTGTGTGTGTGTGTGCGCTGCTGGAGATTGAGCCTCATGCATGCTACACAAGTACTCTACCATTGAGCTCCATCCCCAGCCCTTATGAAATTTTATTTTGAAACAGGTTCTCACTAAATTGCTGAGGCTGGCCTCGAACTTGCAATCCTCCTGCCTCCTAAGTAACTGGGATTATAGAGGGTGTGCCACCGTTCTGGGCTCCCAACTCCTTTATTGTTTTTGTTTTTCATGTAGCTGAGACTCCAGGGCACTTTCAGCCCCTCCTAACCCCTCAAACTCCTCCCTAACCAAAGTTTAGTTTATAAACTTGAACATGGAGAGAAAGTACGCCTCACTTCTTTCCCCACCCTTCTCCCCACTCTCTTCCCAAATGTTTCTTGTCTGAGACTCCCTAGTGGGCCCTGCAGCCCCCTACCACTGTGGAGGCTGCTGTGGACAGACTGGAGGTCCTCCACAGAGGCGCCTGACCATGACCAACCTGGGTCCCCCACCTTCACTCTCTCAGTCTCAAATGCCCAGTCCTGGGGGCCTCCCCATTTCCCTCTGCTGCTGGCCCCAAGGCCCAGGCTGCTTCTCTTCCTGGGGCTGCCACCTCTTCCCTGGCTTCCCTTCTTTCTTCCAGAGTAGATGCTGTTTCTTGCTTTTTCCCTACTAGAAAATAAGGCAATAAGAAAAGTGGGGGACATCAAAGCCCAAGTGGTGAGTGGGCTTGGGGGTGCTGGGGTTTGGGGTGAATCGCCCGTGCCCCTCCAAGGGCTGCTCAGAGAGGACTGATGGCAGAGGCTCCCTGCCCCCACCCCCACATACCAACCCTCCCAAGGAGGCAGTGGGAGGACCTTGGCCTGGGCCTTCCTTCCCTGCCACAGAGAATGACTCCTCCAGCCCCAGGCACCCTCCCCCCCATGGACTCCCCCATGGACTCCTAAATTGGAGCCGGATGATTTGTGATGAGGTCCAGGCCTCCCCCGGCTTTTCTCTTCCCTGCTTCCCTGCCGGGCAGACCCAGGAACATGTTGTTCCTCAGACAAACTGCTAGAAGGAGTGGGTGGCATGGAGGGCCAGGTGGCCCTTGTAGGTGCCCTGCCCAGGAATGGGCTCCACCAGACAGGAGACGGGCCCAGCTCTAGAGACTCAGACTTGTCAGGTTGAGAGCCGACAGACAGCTAAGAAGTCAAGTGGCCCCGCTCTTCATTTCACAGATGGAGAAACTGAGATTCAGACAGATTAATCCATGGGCTGATAAATTTTCGTATACAACTTTATAATTTACCAAGCCTATCCACAGCCTTAGGTGGGAAATATCTATGATAATTAAATGAGAAAGCTTGCACAAAAGCCCAGCACCACTGGATACCATATTCATTTACTCCTTCAGCACACAGGCGTGGGCACCTCTTCTGTCCTGGGGACCCTGCTAAGTCCTGAGCACTCAGTGACACGCCAGACACACCTGGCCCTGGCTACCCTGGGGCTTCTATCAGCAGGTTACCTGGATCTGAATCATCTCATTTGCCCTCGTGACTTTCCAGGGTACACAGACAAGATGTCAACATTCTCCCCATTTTACAAGGAAGAAGGTAAGATTAAGGAAGGGACATTATTTGCCCAAAGCCACATAATTTTTTCTTTTTTTCCAGAGGCCAGACTTAAAACCCCAGACTCCATGCCAAGGCAGCTCTAGAAGTTCAGCAAAGACATCTACAAATGAGTGTTCAACTGCTGCCTGGGGCCAGGTGGGCAAGGGGTTGAGGAGTCCCCACTTGTAGCTCTGGCCAATTTCCATGTGTAAATACTCCCACCGGGGCTGATCTCAAGCTGCCCATTTGGAGCTACTTAACTTGGTGTTGGGGAGAGAGGTGTCTAGAGAGTTCTTTTTTTGTATTTCTAAGTCAGATGGAAACATTTACATATCTGTCTTTAAAAATAAGGAATTAAGCCAACATCCAAAGGATTGAATGATTGTGTTTATTTTCCTCCTAAACAAGGCTGAGTCTCAGAGAAAAGGCCTAGGAGGCAAGCCTCGGAGACATCAGTCAGCTCCTGCAGGGATGCCATGGTCCTAAGAGGAGACAGTCTCCCTCAAGAGTTGAGGGGGGCGAGGTACACAGAGCCTGGACATGCATGTGCACCCCACAGGCACACACATGCCCCTCCACGGACACACATACAAACACACAGACACACAAGCACACACACACAGGTTTTTTTTTTTTTTCTAGTGCCAGTGCTAGGCAAGGGCCGTCCCACTGAGTCACATTTCCAGCCCCACATAGGACTTTTTTATATATATGCCAGAAAGACCCCTTGCCAAGTGAGAGTGGGATTTGACAGAGACTGAGGTGAGAAGGACAGGTTTTTTTTTTTTTTTTTTTTTTAGTTGTAGTTGGACATGATACCTTTATTGTATTTATTTATACGTGGTGCTGAGGATCAAACCCAGGGCTGCACACGTGCTAGGCGAGTGTTCTACCACTGAGCCACAACCCCAGCCCAGGAGGTCAGGTTTTTGTAATTCATGTGTCCAGTGAGCCACTGAAGTCCCCCTGTGCTACATGGCACCCCCTGTGTGACACACTGCTATGAGAAGGGGGCCTGGGGCCTGGGGCCTGGGAGCCTCTCCATGGAAGACAAGAATGTTCTAGGCAGGCTTTTGGAGCTCTGTTCCCATTCACTACTCCCAGGAGCCATCTTTCCTTCTGAAAAAAATCACCCCTTTCAGGCACCAGTTGCAATTGGATTTTAAAAATGACCGGGAAACTCCAGGCTCCCACTTCGGCCTTCCCAGGTGCCTGGCTGTGGCCTCTGGAGTCCAGTGGCAACCTTTTTCCCTTTCACTCCCTCCCTCAGCCTTAAGGCTCAGCTGAATGACTGTCCCCTCCTCGAAGACTTCCTCCACCCTCTGGCAGTTGGTGGCCCCTCCCCTGAACTTTACCACCCCCTGTGCAATGTCCAGTGCCACCTGTCACACTGCTTGGTCAGTATCTCCTTTCCTGTCTGCCCCTCTCCCTACCAGACTCTGAGCTCCTCTGTGGTATTTATCTCTGCACCCTTGCCCACGGCACCAGGCCTTGTACTTAACAGAGCTTCAAGAAATGACTGTGAAGGCATGAATGGGGTACAGTCATGCAAACCTCAACAACCTATTATGGCATCAGCCTGCAGGCAGCTTCAGGAAGCACACCCTTCCTCCCCCCACCCACCACAGATTTTGGTCCTTCCAAAAGGGCCGTCCCCAGATGGCTACAGAAAACCAGACAGACCTCTTCCTCCGTTAGAGCCCAAAGAGGGGGCAGAGCTGGCTTTCAGGAGTCTCCACCTGCAAGGATGTAGGGCAGAGCTCACCCTTGGCCAGAGGAAGGGAGGAATGGGAGGGACAAAGGGACTCTGCACATATGGAGACCTGTACTTGTCAAGGAAGCTGAGTTTAAGGACAGAGACACTCAAGCAACAGCCAGGGAGGGCAGGGTTCTAGGAAAACCTCCCACCAGGAATTGGGGCGGGGCGGGGGCAGAGTCAGGGAAGTGCTCCGGGCAAGGGTGCAGCCAGAGATGGCCAGATGTTCTCCAAAACCAAACACAGCCCAACCAGCAGCCTGGATGAGGGGTGGCGGGAAGGGGGATGTGAGTGAGTGTGTGGCCATGTCTCCAGTCGGAAATACTGTCTTCCTCCAACTTCCAGCTCTCACTGGTTTGAGCGATGGCTTTGGTAATTCTTTATTTTTTGTAAACAAGATCCTTAATTTCCCTGCCTATTTGCCTTTGGATCATTTCACCAACATCTGGGGCGTGCCCAAGGACAAGGACATCCATCTGCATTGTCCCCGATGCTTTCCAGAACCAGCATGGGGGCTGCCCCAAAGCCGTATTTCTGGCAGTTTGGGAGTTCTGTTTTATCTCTGCTCCCAGTCACTCAAGACCTGGAAAACGCTGCTGCCCTGTCAAGGCATGTTATTGGCTCAGAAAAAGAAGCTTATGGGTCCTGTTTTGTTTCCATATCAGCTACTAGGAGCATTGGTTCGGTCAGAAGAACTCAGGACACTGAAAGGTCCAGCCTCCAAAATCCCCTGAGAACCGGAGGTCATGGAATAAAAAATCTAAGTTGGGGACACAAGCCTGTAATCCCAGCAGCTTGGGAGGCTGAAGCAGGAAAATTGTGAGTTCAAAGCCAGCCTCAGCAAAAGCGAGGCGCTAAGCAATTCAGTGAGACCCTCTCTCTAAATAAAATACAAAATAGTGCTGCGGATGTGGTTCAATGGTCAAGTCTCCTGAGTTCAATTCCTAATGCCCCCCCCCCAAAAAAAAAGAACAAAAAGTAAGATGAGGGGTCCCAGCACAGTCTTCATTCATTCATTCCTTTGCTCATTTGATTATTCATTCAATAATCATGACTTGAGCCCTAGGAGGGACCCCAAAGGGCTTTCAACCCTTGGGAAAGTTGGAGGATTCCTCCTGGCATCAAAGCAAATAGAAAAGGGCAGAGAAAGAAGAGACTAGACTCAGGAGCAGAGGAGTGGGGGAACCAGCAGAGAAAAGGGCAAGAGGGGAGGAGGACCTCAGGCAGATTAAAAACCTCCAAGAAGGTTGGGTGTGGTGGCGCACGCCTGTAATCCCAGCACTTGGGAGGCTGAGGCAGGAGGATCGAAAGTTCAAAGCCAGCTTCAGCAATGGCGAGGCACTTAGCAACTCAGTGAGACCCTGTTTCTAATAAAAATACAAAAAAGGGCTGGGGATGTGGCCCAGTGGTCAAGTGCCCCTGAGTTCAATCCCTGGTACCAAAAAGCAAAACAAAACAAACAAAAAAAACCTCCAAGAAGCCAGGTGTGGTGGTGCACACCTGTAATCCCAGTGACTGGTGGGGGTGGTGGTGGGGCTGAGGCAGGAGGATCACAAGTTCAAGGCCAGCCTCAGCAATTTAGCAAGGCCCTAAAGCACCTTAGTGAGACCCAGTCTCAAAGTAAAAAATAAAAAGGACTGGGGATGTTGCTCAGTGGTTAAGCACCCCTGGGTTCAATCCCCAGTAAACAAACAAACAAACTCCAAGGAAGAGCACTTTGAAGGATCCTTTATCAGGACAGAGGAGAAGAGGAAATGGACCAGATCTGGTGATCACAGCCCTTTCTTCCCCTAGCATCCCCACTTGGCTGGCCCCTCTCCCTTCTGCAGCCAGCCGGGGACCCCCGCCTCTCCCACTGACAGCCTGGAATGGAGGCACTGCACAGGCCTCTGACACACATCTGGCCTCAAGTCTGCCTTGGAAAGGAAAGTTCTGGAAAAGGAGGTGGACCAGCATGTTAGGGCCGTCCGAGGCCATTCTGGGGCCAGCCAAAAAGGCAGGCTGCAATTTGGAGGCCTGGCTTTGTCAAATCCTCACTAGCCCATTCCACTAATTCAGAATCTCTGTCAGTTTTGACATTGGCTACGCTCAAGTTGCTATTATAGAGTCCATGAAATAAGGAGTTTCTTTGGCTAATGAGTAGAGGAAATTCTACTGACTTCCGGCGGTCCCTCCGGGCATAGTGTCTAGGCCACCCTGGATATTCTGAGCACCTCCGCAAACAGATGCTACTAACCGCATGTGGCTTTTGTCTTCATCAAAGTCTGTTTTTCAGACTGTGCTTGAAACATGCAGAGCAGTTTATGTAAGAAAAGAATGGTAAGAAGAACTCTGGTTGTTCTCAGCATCTTCTTCTCTCAACCCCAGGAGGGAGACTGTGAGGCTTCAACCCTGCCCAGCGCAGGTGGGGAGGGAAGGGCCTGGTGCCTGGGCCCCTCACGGGTCTTGAATAGCAGGGAACCAACCCCACTCCTCACACGGCCCCAGGCAGGGAAGAGCCATGCTTGGGTATGAGGACAGAGATGCCACCCATCCTGGGTTTGGACAGTGGGAATAACAGGGTCTGCAGACCAGAGGGCTCTCCCTGAATATCTCATTCGAGCCATAGTTATTTGGGGCTTACTGTTATTTGCTGCTCAACCTAACCCAAACTTATTCCCTAATGGCAAGGTGGAATATCAGACTTAGAAGAACCTGGCCTCTTCACCACAGAAAAACCTTCATTCCCCCAAACAGAGGTTTCGTTTTATTTCACAGAGACTCATTTTATTTTTATTTTTGCCGTGCTGGGGGTGGAACCCAGAGCCTTGCACACACTATGTGGCCCATTTAAAAATCCAATGAAGGCCAGAGATAGTAACCCAGAAAAACACATGAATGTGAACGTGTCCCACTTGTGTCTCACTGTTCCACATACAATTTTAAGAGCTCCCAGACCCCTGAAGGCTATGCTCACTCCCCATACTAAACTCGGACAAAAAAAGGCATGCAATTTCCAAGACATGCCCAAATACAAGTGGCGTAAAGGCCCTGTTCTCACACTGAGTCACAACAGAGCAGAGGACAGGGTCTCTGCTATATACCCATTCCTTAACAAGAGAGCCCCTAGGGTTGGGGGTTCACAGCTCACTGTGGGGTGGGAGGAAGGCAGCTGAGCAGGGCAGTGGGATTCACTCCATATCAAAATTGCCTGCTGTAATCCCAGCACTTGGGAGGCTGAGGCAGGAGGATCGCGAATTCAAAGCCAGCCTCATCAATGGCGAGGCACTTAGCAATTCAGTGAGACCCTGTCTCTGATAAAATACAAAAAGGGGCTGGGGATGTGGCCCAGTGGTCGAGTGTCCTTGAGTTCAATACCTGGTACCAAAAAAAAAAATAAAAAATAAAAAAATAAATTGCCTGCAGGGCAGAAAAGGAAGCAAAACTTCTCCGTGAAAGGACCATCCTGGCCCAACAATGGATGGGTAAAATTTTGCCAAGTGGTAGAAAGGGTTAGGTGGAGACTATTTTCTACAAGGGAACTGTGTCCCAAAGATGTGGCCAGCCCTTGGCATGCTTGGAGAACTCAGGGTACATGGACCAGGGCTGCCTGGGAAGAGTGTGGCAGGTAAAGGGAGGGTGTGGAAATGCACCAATATGCTGTGCCCAGCTGTGCAGGGCCTTGCACGCCATTCTAAGGGTTTCTGCCTTGATCCTGTAGGCAACAGGGAGCCAGAGGATGACATGACCAGATGCGGCAGCCACAAGGACAGGGATGGAAGGAAGGGAGGCAGGAGGCAGGAAGCACCAGGCAGGATCTAAGGGTCTGGTGCCAGCTTTTACCTGGCAGGTAGACCCAGCAGCACCCGGACACACACTCCAGCAGCCCCTCCAGAGGCCGTGGGGTCCCTCCTGCCTCTGTTGCCTCCTCTGTTATTTCAGGTGGGCTGTGCTTCCTCCCCCTGCCCTCCAGCCCTGCCCACCCCCTCCTGGCTTACTCTAAAACAGGCTTTTGTTCCTGGATCCCAGAGGAGCCTCAGATGCAGATCCCTGGGGACCTGACTTCCTCCACTTCACCCTCACTCCACAGCTCATCCAACACACACTTCCTGAGAAGGCCTCGCACAAAGTCCCGAGGGAGGTGCGGATGAAACAGACCAGCGCCTGCCCACACTGGATTCCACCATGTACATGGGATGAGGCGAGGGAAAGAAATAAAGCCCAGACACCAAGAACTGTCCCCAGAGACAGCCGGCGTGCACACAGGGCTGTGGGTGTCTGGGAGAGCCAAGAAGGAAAGAATTCCTTCCTCTGGGGTGGGATGAGGGCAGGCCAGATTAAGAAAGCCCCAGTGGAGGAGTCCAGGATTTAAACTGAAGATCTGGGATTGCGTTCTTCCTTTTATAGCTGTGTGGCCACAGGCAAGTTGATCCACCTCTCTGAGCATCTGTGTCCTCATTCAGAATAGCACAAATATACAGACTTCACTCACCATATTGGGGGAAGATCTAATGAGATGCTGTAAAATGCAGATTATAATCTGCATGGGGATTATAATCAGTGTGGTAGGCACACTCTAAAATGACCTCCTGGTACTATGCCTTCATGTGGTCCTGTCTCCCAGTGTGGGCTGGACCTAGTGACCTGCTTCTGACCAGTAGCATATGGCAAAAATAATTAATATTCAATTATCTTGCTTGCCTCTACAGCTGTCTGGTTTGCCTGTTCTGGTAAAAGCTTGCTGCCAGGTCGTGAGCCATCCTAAGGAGTGTCACAAGGCAAGGGACCAAGTGGCCTCCGTGAGGAAGTGAGTCCTGCCAACGACACATGCAGGCTCCTGGAAGCAGATTCCCGCCCCCTGCCCCTCCATCACTGGAACCTTGGCTAAAGCTCTGCAGCCTGTGCAAGACCTTGAAGCCACGACCCAGATGAATCATGCTTTGATTCACAGAAACCGAGACAATATATTTGTTGTTTTAAGCCACTAAATTTTGGGAGGATTTGTTACACACAGGAGCTACTCACTGCAATGGGGGTGATATGGAGACTCTGTAACAACTGGCTGTCCAGGTGCTAACCAACCTTCTAGAGCAGATGCTAACGGGAGTAATGGGGCTGGTTCTGCAGGCCCTGGGAGTTCAGAGAGTTCTCATCTAACCTTTTCTGTATGTCTTTTTGTATCTTTTTAAATTTTAGACCAGATACATTTATTCATGAAAAAATACATAATTTTGCCTGTGGCTCCAGCTACTTGGGAGGCAAGAATATTGCTTGAGCCGGGAGTTGGAGACCCACCTGGACAACACAGGGAGACCCTATCTCAAAAATTAATGAAGAAAGAAAGTATGTGAAATTTTATGAATGAAGATAATAAAAAGCATTAGTAAGTAACAGAAATAACAGTTTGTAGAAATGGCCCCAGTCTCAAAGGGGGAAATGCCCAGGAAGAAACTTTGGGAAACACTGTCACTATGGCCTGTGACTTTTGGCCACCAACCACAAAAGCCACATACATGAAAGTGCTGTGGTTGGGGCCTCTGACCTGTGATACACCAGTGTCACCTGCTCCTGCCCCTGCACCATTTGCTACAGTCCCAGGTGCTGCTGGATTGCGAAACACCCAGCTGTGAAGACCAGCAGGGAAGTCACTTGAACACAGGACCCACAGTCCCCACGTGCCAGACACTGAGTCAAACAACACGCACCGCCACCTTCATCGTCACAGGAACTGTGGGAGGTGGTGCCACTCTACTACCCCGACTACACAGATGGAGCAAGAAACAGAGAGGCCACTGACTTGTCAGGGGTCACACTCTGGTGGATGGTGGGACCCTAGCCCGGGCTTCTGGCTCTGCGCTGAGACATTGTGCTGACAGTCTTGCATATAGAAGGTGCTAGATAAAACCTTCTAACAAAAGCCCTGGTCCTTGCCCACAGACTCGAGGGGCAGAGGCTCTGTCGGAGGCTGAACCTCAAGCAGGACTGTCTTCCTCTGCGTCTCTCAACTGAGCACAGGGGACTTGACTGGCTTCCCCCAACACAGGCAAGCCAGGACGCTGCTCCCTGGAATCCCTGGATTCCACAGAATGGTGGTGCCTGGCCCCTCCATAGGAGGGAGCCTTGGTGGCTGCTAGGCTCATCCTCACCCAGCCTGGAATGGCAGGGTGGAGTTCAGAATGTCCCCAGCCCCATCAGGCACCAGTGGGAGGGAGAAGAGCAGCAAGGGCTTCTCTCCAGACCTGCCTGGGTTCCTGCAGGTCACGTGGTGGGACTTTAGAACACAGAGTTTAGCAAAAGAGGCCAGGCCAGAAAGTCTCTGGGTCAAGGATCATGAAGCAGTGGGCAGCACACCTACAGCCTCCCAGGGAGTGTGAATCAAGACCCTTGTGGACGCTGGCTGGAGGTCAGCAGTGGGAGACAAGGAGTTGTGGTTCCTGGAGATGTCAGCACAGGAGGAGGACCTGGGAGGAAGCACCCCTCCAGCTACTCCCCCATTTTACAGATGAGGCAACTGAGACTAGGGGGAGGATGTGGCTTACCAAAGGACAGAGTTCACTGAGGTGTAGCTGAGGCTGGATTCCCTGTCTCCTGACACCCCTGTATGGCCCTGAATCACCTGGGGTGGAAGCCATGCTGGCTGTGCTCTGGGAGGCTCAAAAACCCTTCCCTGGTGTCTTTGGGGATTTTCCCAATGAAACAGATGCTGAGTCGAAGGCGCTGGCTCCTTCCCTTCAACCAGACCACTGCCTCCCACTGGGCATTTGGTTGGAAAAAAATGGTTCCTCTGCCGTAACAGAGAAGCACTGGAGTTCATCGTGCCCCTCCCTCCCTCCGCTGCTATGTCTCTGCCATCCATCACTCCTGCCGGCCTGGCTTCCGGCTGAGCTGGGTCCTACCCCACCCTGGTCTCGGCTGGGACTCACCTGGCACGTCCAAGGATGGGTTGAAGATCATGAAGGCATCTGACAGGCCTGCTTTGACGGGGTGCTGGGAGGAGCTGATTTCCAGGACGGACATGGGGATCTGCAGTGGGGAGAAGAGGCTCCATCTACTCCCCACACTCCCTGGGGCCAGCCCTGACTTCCCCTCTGAGCTCCAGAGTCCTCTGCCTGCCCAGCGTCACCTCTTGGAGGACTCGAAGGCACCTCAAATCCAAACTCCCATCCAAATTCCAGGCCTTCCCTACATCGCTCCAGCCTGTTTTTCCCTCAGTGAACGGCACCTCTGTGCAGCAGGAAACCCCGGGCACTCCCCGTCCTCCCTTTCTTTTATTTCTTCCCTCATATAACCCATCTCCCAATTCTGTTTTCAAAATCCCAGTGGCTGTCAAATCTGTCTAGTTCTCTCTGTCCCTTCCCCAAGCTGCCCTTACCTCTCCCCTGAGTCCACTCCCATTTCCTGAGCCCCCAATGACCTATTGTTCTCTGCTCTGAAGCCAAAGTGGCCTTTTTCTTTCTTTTTCTTTTTTTTTTTTGGTACTGGGGATTGAACTCAGAGGCACTCCACCACTGAGCCACATCCCCAGCCCTATTTTGTATTTTATTTTAGAGACAGGGTCTCAATGAGTTACTTTGCACCCCACTTTTGCTGAGGCTGGCTTTGAACTCACGATCCTCCTGCCTCAGCTTCTGGAGCCACTGGGATTACAAGTGTGCACCACCACGCCCAGCCCAGAGTGGCCATTTTCAAAGGCCCTTCTGGTTGCTCCCCTGCCTCATCCTGCCCCACTCTCTCCCCTCAAATCACCAGTGCTTGGTGCCAGCCCTGATCACTCCTGCCACAGGACTGCTGCACGTGCCTGTCTCTGCCCTGAACTCTGCTCTTTAACCCCCTTTCATCCTCCAGACCTCATCTCTCTTCCTTGGGGAAGCCTCCTTTGGCCTTTGACAAGGTGAAGAGCCCCCATGACAGGCTCTGCTGGCACCAGGCGCCTCTACTCAGAATCACAGTGATTCTGCATTTGTCCCTGTAATTGTTGTCTATCTCTCAAACACAGCCACCACTCCACAAAGACAGGCCCCAGGTAGGGGCCCACGTTTTCTGGATGACAGGAAGGCCGGCGATCCAGTGGTCTCTGCAGCGGGGCCCACTCACCTCTTTGTAGCCGAAGACAATGCGGCCGTCGCGGTGCAGAGCTGCCTGGAAGGTGAAGCTGCCCCGGTCCTCCCGGCCTTGGAGGTAGACATGGTCCCACTGAACAACAAAGACTGTCCCTGAGGAGGAGAGCAGAGACCTGGCTGGACAGCCAGAGTGGAACTGGCCATGGGTTCGACCCATTCCGGGTGATGGGTATAACTGCAGATTTGGGAAGGCCGGAGCTGGGCAGCCCCCGGGGCATCAGCCTGGCTTCTAAGCTGTGGGGCCTGAGGTCCTGCTTCAGCCCCCAGATCCTGCACTTGCTCATCTCTTACCCCATGCGGGGCCCTTCCTTCTTGTTATCCTGATCCCCTGAGATGAAAAGGAGAAAGAGGAGAGATGTCTGTTCTCTGGGGTGCTGGGATGAGAGCGAAAACCATCCAAGCCCCTGACATTTATTTCACCTCTACTAAGAGCAGGCACGTAGATTTTGTCATCTCACCAGACCCTGCAAGTAGCTGCATTTTGTCCCCATCTTCCATCTGAGGACTAGCACAGAAAGGTGGGGTGGCTGTCTGGCTGTTGGATAGTGGGCAAGTCCCCTGCCCTCTCTGAGCCTGGGGCTGCTCTAAAGGGGTTGGACCAAGAGATCCCTGGGGCTCGATGACTTACACGCTGAGATCTGCCCTCACCATTGTCAAAGTAAGACACTGTGGAATTGTCAGAGTAGCCAGGGTTGAAGTTGGCCATCAGGGGGGCCACGTACTGGGTAGCTGTGAGCATCCGATGGATCACGTCGCCCATGAAGATGAAGCCTAGGGTGGGAGAGGTACAGAGGAGCTGCCAGAGATGGCCTCCAGGGGCTGTTCCTGGGGGTCTTTTCCCCAAGGCTGGAGGAGCTGGGCAGCCCCCGGGGCATCAGCCTGGCTTCTATGTCCCACACCTAGCTGGTGGCTCCGGGTCTGGTGTGTGTGGAGCAAAAGGCCCCCAGTCCAAAGAAGGCTCTCCCTGTGCCTCCAGCTGGACGCATAGTGCAGGAACAGGAGGTGACTCCCACCTCCCTCGATCCCTAGGGAAGAGGGACCCGGAACTGAAGTGCGTGGGAATCAGCTGGGCTCCTGCAAGCAACGGGGAGCTGGTCCTAGAAACCCAGGCCTTCAGTGTGGCCCCTCTTCCTCTCTCTCAGATTCAGAGACACAGGGACCATAGGGGACCTGGCAGGACACACACACACACACACACACACACACACACGAGCAGTTTAGCTGGCATGAGGAGGTTGCTCTGACAGTCCTGATCTCCCTCCTCAGAATGGGGCACCCAAGACAGCAAACGTGGGTCTTCTCCAGTCCATCTACCAACCCTCTCTCCACTGAGACCCCTGCCTTCAGCCTGAGATGTCCAAACCCTCCCCAGGGCCCTGCCTTACCTCCGGTTGCTATGGTGATCTGCCGCAGAGGATGCCCATAGAAAGGGAAATCGAAGGACAACACCACTCTCTGTGGGGACAGGAGAGAGTCGGCATGGGCCAAGCCACAGGCCAAGGGTTGGGCACCCACATTTCCCCAGGCTTGTCTGGACAGAGCGGGGGACAGGCATGGCTCGGAGACCCCTAGGACTGAAAGCAGACACCCCCACTCTGGCTGAGCTCATGGGATCCCCTAAGAAGTCCCCCCAAGATCACAGACCTCAGGCCACTGCCATGCCTACTCCCCGGTCCCCACAGTGCAGCTTCCCACCCAGATACACCCAGACACACCCACACCCACACCCACACACACACACACACACACACACACACCACACACACCAGGCACCCGGATCACTCACCGAAGCCTGCCGGTGGGTGTTGGAAAGGATTCTGTGGACCTTCACTTGGTTCTGGTTGGCCTGACCCACATTCACCCACAGTTCCCGACTGCGGGGCTCACTAGGGCCATAGACACGGGACACATAGTAGCTGTGGTTGTCCTCCTGCAGGTGCCCAAGACAAAGCCACAGGAGGCATGGAGAGTCAGGCAGGCCAGGAACCGCCCTCTGCTCCTCCCCACTCAGTCTGCTGGATACGAGAAGTCACCCTGTCCCAGGGCACTGGACCTGTGGCCCAGAGGGCTGGTTTAGAGCCCCTGGAACCCCCTTGGTCCTAGACAGCTCACTACCTGGCCCTTAGCTGTTCCCAGCACACCTGCTACACCTGTGCCCAGCCTGTCATTCCCAGACAAACTACAAGGTTCATCCTGAACCCCTTCCATGCCCCCCACCCCCCCTTCAGAGTACAACCAAGGCCTAGTTCAGCTTGAGGGAAATGAGGGAGAAACAGAGAGCCCTAAGAAGAGTCCTTATCTTCAGAGAGCTCCCAGATAGTGGGGAACACACTGCTCTGGGGAGGAGCCAATTTAAGGGAAAAGAAAAAACTGAATCTCTGAAGATGCCAGTCCAGAGGAAGCTGACCCTTGAACTTGGGGCGTTGCTAGTCTGATGGTGGAGGTGGGACATATGTAAACAGAACACCCAGACACGGGCCCTCAAGCAGAGTGATGCAGAGCCCGTGCTGGGGTCACCAGAGAGGTTTTTGTTTTTCATTTGTACCAGGGACTGAACCAGGAGCACTTAACCACTGAGCCACATCCCCAGCCCTCTTGTATTTTATTTAGAGACAGGGTCTTGCTGAGTTACTTAGGGCCTTGCTAAGCTGTCAAGGCTGGCTTCAAACTCGCGATCCTCCTGCCTCAGCCTCCTGAGGCACTGGGATGACAAGCGTGCGCCACGGTGCCCGGCACCAGAGGGTTGCTAATGGGGAGAGAAGCGGCACAGAGTCCTTTGAGGCGTAATTTTGAATCTCCCCTGCGTGCCTGAGGGGGATCAAATATGGAACGAGGCAGATTGAGGTGGGCTGGGTCTTCTCTCCCACACAGGAGCATTTGGGCCAGGGTTTAAAGGAGGCTGGAGAAGCGGTTAACAGAAGAGTGGAAGATCCGGGGGCAGAGCAATGCTGTCACTGCCTGGAGCTGGCCCAGGAGCTCCTCCATGTGAGGCCAGGTGGCCAGGAGGCAGGGCAGGCAGGTTCCATTGGCAGCCACCGCAGAGATGCCCTGGGCACCATGGGTCATTAATCAGGCTGCCCAGCGGCAGCGGCTGCAGACACAGCAGAGCAAACAATGTCGTCCCTGCCAAGCTGCCAGCTGCCCAGCCAGCTCCTGCCCCAGGTCTAGCGGGGACCAGGGGCTCCTGCATTCTTCCCCTGCTGGGAAGCAGACTCTGCTCCTCTGCCAAGTGTCACACTTGGGCACCAGGGGTCGGGCGGGCTGGGGAGAATGAGCAAAGAGACGTGGGGTGCAGTGGGGTGTTCCCACTGCCTCTGCACCACTCCCCCTCCTGCCTCCAGAGGCCACCCCACCCCGCCAACCCGGGGAACGCAGTCAAGCTTATCTAAAATGCTCTTGAGGTCACATCACTCTGCTCACAGCTCTCCGGGGCTCCCCGGGGATGCTGACTTTGGGGTAAAATGAGAACCTCTGGCATGTGAGGTGTCAGCCTGAGCCGGCCCCCCTTCTTTCTGGCTTTACTTCTCTCATGTCCTCCTGCACCCCTGGGTACCCACTCACCAGACTGGACTCCCCTGACAGTCTCAGGCCACTGGTGGTCACTCTTGCCTTTGCACAGGAAGAATCACTGCCCTTGTATTCTCCTCTCAGAGGACTCCTGTTTCTTTAATGCTCAGCTTAAACATCACTTCATATATATATATATTTTTTTTCTTTAGTTGTAGTTGGACACAATATCTTTATTTATTTTATTTGTATGTGGTGCTGAGGATTGAACCCAGGGCCTTACACATGCTAGGCAAGTGCTCTACCGCTGAGCCACAACCCCAGCCCCTTAACCATCACTTCTTATTGACCTTCTGATCTTATCTGCCCAGGGAGGACCTCCAACCCTGCAAATGGGCAAATGGCTCTCATCATCCAACATTTTTGGTGATCAGGGTTGACTTGTGTCTACTATTTTCAATTGTCGCATGGGCCCCAGACTTATTGGGTTGATGGATTTTTACCCATGAAGCCCCTAAGGAGGCCATTCTGGTGCCACCGTCCCAGAGTGAGGGTGCTGCTTCCTACTGCTACCACAGCTGCCAACCCTGGGGTTCCAGGAAAGTGCCCACAGGAAGATACACTGTTCTCCAGCTCTGCCCACTGCACCAAAGCCACCATGCTTCTGCCCAGAGCTTGCAGCCTTCCTGCAGAAACAGCAACTTCTGTCCCCACCTCTCCCTCTTCTTCCCCTCCAGGGTTCAATCTCTCCCATCTCCACCAATCTCTGGTGGGCAGCCCCACCTCAATCAAAAACAAAGCAAAACAAAACAAAAACTACCAAAAATCACCTCCCAAGACACAAAGGTCCATGCTCTCCAACCTATGCAAAGACAGGTGTGCCAAAGTGGGTCTGCTGGTGCCCAACCTGCCTCCTGGGATTTGCGGGGGAGCAGTTTTTTATTATATTTGTCCTCAAAGCAAAAACTATATAGGGGGCCCTGGACAACACCATGCGTCTGACAGTCTGTGAACCCCCAACTCTGAAGCCAATTTATGTTCAGCTGGGACAACCTGTCACAGCTGTGGCTACAGCTCACCTCCCTGCCCTAGCCTCCAGTTCAGATTAAAACGTAACTCATTGGGCAGTAACTTATAGAATTTATGTAGCTCAGTGATAGAGCCCTTGCCTAGCATGTGTGAGGCCCAGTACCACACACACACACACACAAAAAATTAGTTTATTACAGGGTACCAGTTAGCCTAAAATTTTGAAGGAACTATTTAAATGTCTGTTTCTGATGGGTGTGGCGGTGCATGCCTATAATCTAGTGACTCAGGAGGCTGAGGCAGGAGGATCTGCAAGTTCAAGGCCAGCCTCAGCAACTTAGTGCAGCCCCTAAGCAACTTAGTGAAACTCTGTCTCAAAATAAAAAACAAAAAAAAAGGGCCAAGATGTGGCTCAGTGGTAAAGTGCCAAAGTGCCCCTGGGTTCAATCCCCAGTACTAAACAAAGCAAAACAAAAACATAATTGACAGAAGAAAATCCAATGGTGAGCTGAGAGTTAGTGAACACCTGAAATCCCAGTGACTTGGGAGGCTGAAGCAAGGCGGATTGCAAGTTGAAGTCCAAACTCAGTAATTTAACAAGACCCTGTCTCAAAATAAAAACTAAAAAGAACTGAGGACGTAGTTCAGTGGTAAAGTACCCTTGGGTTCAATTACCAGAATCCCCCTGCTAAAAAATAAATAATTGTCTTTTCCTGCCTTAATTATGAGACCCTGATACACTGGGGTAGGTAATATCACCTCTGTGCCCATGGCTCAAAGTTCTCAGATACTAGGTGCTCAAGAAGTATGTACCAGGTGAACTGAGACCTTGTGCTGGAAGCCCAGGCTCTTCCTTCTGCCTTCTTATGAGAGAAGAGGAGACTGGGGCCAGGGAGGGACCAGTGTCCGGCAACTGGGGTGAAGTTTGGGAAGTAAACCTGCCACCCTAAATCCTGGGCTACTCTTCTATGATGCATGGGTAAGAGAGAAACAAGCGGCCCAATTTAGTGAAGCCAGCATCTAGGTAGCACTTGCGTCCTTTTGTGTGCTGCGGGTGTTTTAAATTGTGTCCCCCCAAAAGCATCCAAATCCTAAGCCCCTGTACCTGTGACTGTGGCCATTTTTAGAAATAAAGATCAAGTAACGATGCAGCCACACTAGGTTTGGGTGGGATCTCAGTTCAACAACTGATGTCTTAATAAAAAAATTAAAATTAAAGAAAGAGGGTGATTCAGACACAGCCACAGAGACACAGTGAAGAAGGCCATGCGATGACAGTTTACAAACTAAGGAATGCTGAGGATTGCCAGGAGCCACCAGAAGCCAGGAAGAGACAAGGAAGGGGTTTCCTGTGGCCTTCAGGGGCAGCATGGTTTTGCTCACACCTTGATTTCTGACTTCCACCCTCCAGAATAACTTTCTATTGTTTAAGACACCAAATTTGGGGTAACTTGTTACGGCAGCCCTACGGAACTAATACACATGCCCAGTTGTGTGTGCCACTGTGGCTCAGTTGGGAAAACCTGCAGTATTTTCCCCACTGCCCATCATTCCCCTGCTTAGAACATTCTGTGACTCCCAAGCTGCACTTAGATCTAAGGTCACACCCCTGACCACAACCTGCGTGGCCCTGTGGAACACTCTGGTCACTGCCTATCCAACATCCATTCCTTTTTCTTCTCTACTAACAGAAAATTGATTTTTGTAGCAAGCAGCAATGTAACCAGCAAAAAAAAAAAAAAAAAATGTTTTTGAAGACATACTAGAAGGAGGCCTCTGAAGTCCCTTGATTCAGCTGATACATACAAACAAATCCTTCCTGATGATGGTGGCCTGGCCCCTGCCCAGCACCTACTCCTCTCTCCCCTGCTCTCCATGCTCCAGGCCTCAGTTCCAGAAATCACCAAGCCCTTGTCTGCTCCAAGGCCTTGGTGCCTCCTGTCCTTGACACCTCTTCCCCAACCCTGTTTAGTAGCTGAGTCCTCCTCGCCCATCAAGCCTCAGCTCAGGGGTCACTTCCTCACGGGGGCCTCCCCATGTCCCTGGTAACTCTCGCCACTCCCTGAGCATCTAAACATCTTAACCCTTCACGTCTTGCACACTTGTGATGACCTACTTGGCTTTTCTATCAGTCGTCTCCATGTCTGCCTGTCCCATAGATGAAGTTCATTAACGACAGGGCCCGTCTTCACTCAGGGCCCTTCAGCACAGGGCAGGTGCTTGGCTGGAGGATTTGCAGAGCAAAGAATGGCCATGAAGTCCAGGTCCCTGGAAAGCCTGCTTTATTGCTGCTACCAGGTGTTCTGGTCGACCACAGGATCACGTTACCAAACAGCAGGAGGCAGCAGCACAGAGAGCAGGTGCTGTTCAGGGCCCCACTCTAGAAGCCAACTGGACTCAGTTCCCGCCCGCCCAGGAGCCCGCGCAGGCCAGCGCTGAAGAGGCTACTGCGGGGCTGGGAGAGGGGCTGGCTGCAGTCAGCCTGCTTCCCGGACTTGCAGGGTAGGAGCTTCCCCAAACCTCCAGACACCCAGGTGCTGAGCCGGACGCCCGCTCTACCGCAGCGAAGCCCAAACAGACGCTGACACATCTCTTGCTGCCTCCCCTAAGAGGCCAGGGAAGGGATATGGGCAACACTGATCTGTAGCTGACCTGCTGCTCTGAGTCCTCTATGTCACATGAGGACAAACGGTCTAGTCCACTGAGGAGCCATGTGCGGCATGTCCCAGCTCTGGTGTCTGGGGGATCCTTGGGTTCATTTTGCAGTTCCCAAGGAGCCCTCCAGTGGCACCTCTTGGCTGGTGCCAAGTTTGCATCCGCTTGGACTCAAGGAGAGTCCGAATCCAAGGGGCTGCCGCCTCTCTTAGTCCACTTGCTATTGCCAATGACACACTAGCTGGGTGAGTTTTAACCAGAAGAGGTTTATTTTGGCTCATGGTCTGGCCAAAGTTGAAGGGCTGCTCCCGATGATGGGCATCTTTCTAGCTGAGTACCAAGGTGACGTAGGGTGTCACAAGGGAGATACAGGAGGTAAGTGCACGTGTGTGTGTGTGTGTGTGTGTGTGTGTGTGCGCGCGCACGAGTGTGCCCGCAGCCTCTGTGCTCTCTCCCTCTTTATAAAGCCAGCAGTATTCATTCATGGGGACTCCCCCTTGGTGGCCTTCTCTACTCCTAATCACTCCCTAGAGGTCCTGCTCCTTCATAGTTGGATTAGGTTACCACTCTCTTAATACCTCACAGTGAGGATTAAATTTTCAACACATGAAGCCCTCAGGGACACCCGCTAATCATATCCAAACCACAGCAAACTCCCAGGTTCAGATTCTTTCCAATAGTCAGCAGATCCCAGGGAGAGCAAGGGCCTCCACACCCAAAGACACCCTTTCCCCTACCCCTGCTCAGGCCAGACAGAGTGAAGCCAAGACTGCTCCAGGCTTCAGAAGTGCCAAGGGCCAGCCAGGCATGGTGGTGCACGCCTGTAATCCCAGGTACTTGAGAGGCTGAGTCAAGAGGATCGCAAGTTCAAGCCCGCCTAGGCAACTTAGTGAGACCCTTCTCAGGAAAAAAAAAAAGGGCTGGGGGTATAGCTCAGGGGTAGAGCACCCCTGGGTTCAGTCTCTAGTACCAACCAAACAAAAAAGTGCCAGGTGTAGCTGGCCTGCCAGGGGGAGGGCTGCCTTGGGGCAGTACCATGCAGAATCTACCTCAGGTCCAAAACACACCCCAGACCACCTCTTCCAGCACAAGGTGACCTTGATCACCCCAGGACAGTGCAGTAAGGAGCTGCATCTATTCAGAGCACTGGCCAAGGGGCGCTACATGGTGATGAGTTGGGGGGCAAACTGAAGATTGGAAGGAGGGGTCACTCCGGGGCACAGTCAAGAACCAAGTCAGTGTGGGGTGGGGTGGGGGATTAAGGAGAAGCAAAGCAGACCTTTGCAGCCCCGGGGGTGACAGTAAGCCAGGCATTTTATGGTCCCCACTGTCTGCAGCCCTGGGAGGTGAGCACTAATATTAGTCCCATTTTCTAAGTGGGGAAACTGAGGCCCCAAATCATAAACTGTCTGAAACCAGGTGTCACTTAAAGACAATGACCTTTGCCCTGTCCACTGTCTCTCAGGTTTTTAAGCAGGTGCCCCACTGAAAGCGACTTAGGCCACTTTTCATACATGGATTAAAATCTCTCACACCAGGAGGACACCCGTGGATTCTTTATGAAGGAGGGAGCTCAGGGACCATGGCACAGTCACCTCTGCACCTTGATACCAACCAGGTTTGGGATCTGCTTGCTAAATGAGATGAATGACAAGGGTCTCAAAGCTGATGACGCCCACAGGCATGCTGAGGACACACAGTGTGGGACGACAAGCACAGCACCCTCACCCATCTCTGATGGCAGATGAGACAAAAGCCACTTGGGTAGGAACCAGATGCCTCCTCTTGGAATCCAAGTCCACAGACAGCATTCCTACAGCTGGGACACCCTGAATAGGAGGGCAGCTCCAATTCTGTGAGCTCTTCTCTGAGCAAGTGACACCAATAGAGAGATGCTTTCAGGCACAAAGAATAGGAGCCCCAGCTGGACCCAGCTTTGGCACAGAGGCAGTGAGCTAGACCAAGCGGCCGAGAGTCCAGTGCGGGGCAGCAGGTGTGGCACACAGATGACTCTCATGTCATCAGGGAGCCATCTTGAGTGTGACTGCTCCATGGTCCAAAGAGGGCTGCCTGTGGAAGCCGAGGCAGCTTGCCTCCTCGTTCAGGTTGACAAGGAGAAACCCCGGGGGGGGGGGGGGGGGGGGGGGGGGGGGGGGGGGGGGGGGGGGGGGGGGGGGGGGGGGGGGGGGGGGGGGGGGGGGGGGGGGGGGGGGGGGGGGGGGGGGGGGGGGGGGGGGGGGGGGGGGGGGGGGGGGGGGGGGGGGGGGGGGGGGGGGGGGGGGGGGGGGGGGGGGGGGGGGGGGGGGGGGGGGGGGGGGGGGGGGGGGGGGGGGGGGGGGGGGGGGGGGGGGGGGGGGGGGGGGGGGGGGGGGGGGGGGGGGGGGGGGGGGGGGGGGGGGGGGGGGGGGGGGGGGGGGGGGGGGGGGGGGGGGGGGGGGGGGGGGGGGGGGGGGGGGGGGGGGGGGGGGGGGGGGGGGGGGGGGGGGGGGGGGGGGGGGGGGGGGGGGGGGGGGGGGGGGGGGGGGGGGGGGGGGGGGGGGGGGGGGGGGGGGGGGGGGGGGGGGGGGGGGGGGGGGGGGGGGGGGGGGGGGGGGGGGGGGGGGGGGGGGGGGGGGGGGGGGGGGGGGGGGGGGGGGGGGGGGGGGGGGGGGGGGGGGGGGGGGGGGGGGGGGGGGGGGGGGGGGGGGGGGGGGGGGGGGGGGGGGGGGGGGGGGGGGGGGGGGGGGGGGGGGGGGGGGGGGGGGGGGGGGGGGGGGGGGGGGGGGGGGGGGGGGGGGGGGGGGGGGTGGGGGGGGGGGGGGGGGGGGGGGGGGGGGGGGGGGGGGGGGGGGGGGGGGGGGGGGGGGGGGGGGGGGGGGGGGGGGGGGGGGGGGGGGGGGGGGGGGGGGGGGGGGGGGGGGGGGGGGGGGGGGGGGGGGGGGGGGGGGGGGGGGGGGGGGGGGGGGGGGGGGGGGGGGGGGGGGGGGGGGGGGGGGGGGGGGGGGGGGGGGGGGGGGGGGGGGGGGGGGGGGGGGGGGGGGGGGGGGGGGGGGGGGGGGGGGGGGGGGGGGGGGGGGGGGGGGGGGGGGGGGGGGGGGGGGGGGGGGGGGGGGGGGGGGGGGGGGGGGGGGGGGGGGGGGGGGGGGGGGGGGGGGGGGGGGGGGGGGGGGGGGGGGGGGGGGGGGGGGGGGGGGGGGGGGGGGGGGGGGGGGGGGGGGGGGGGGGGGGGGGGGGGGGGGGGGGGGGGGGGGGGGGGGGGGGGGGGGGGGGGGGGGGGGGGGGGGGGGGGGGGGGGGGGGGGGGGGGGGGGGGGGGGGGGGGGGGGGGGGGGGGGGGGGGGGGGGGGGGGGGGGGGGGGGGGGGGGGGGGGGGGGGGGGGGGGGGGGGGGGGGGGGGGGGGGGGGGGGGGGGGGGGGGGGGGGGGGGGGGGGGGGGGGGGGGGGGGGGGGGGGGGGGGGGGGGGGGGGGGGGGGGGGGGGGGGGGGGGGGGGGGGGGGGGGGGGGGGGGGGGGGGGGGGGGGGGGGGGGGGGGGGGGGGGGGGGGGGGGGGGGGGGGGGGGGGGGGGGGGGGGGGGGGGGGGGGGGGGGGGGGGGGGGGGGGGGGGGGGGGGGGGGGGGGGGGGGGGGGGGGGGGGGGGGGGGGGGTCTCCCCCCTTCAATCTGACCAAGCCTCCAGAGGGGTCAGCACGTGACCAACCCACATCTCCCGGGACCTGGGGGATCACAGTTCAGTTAGGAAGGAGGGGAGAGAGTAGGATGACCAGGGTCATGGTGCGAGTTGATTAGGAATGTGGCTTGGGGGATCATCAAGGCCAAGTTCTGCCAGTTTTTCTTCTCTGCCTCTCTCAGCATGGGCTTCCTTCTAAGGCTAGTCCCCTTGTAACCACAAGATGGCTGACACGCGGGCGCGGTGGCGCACGCCTGTAATCCCAGCACTTTGGGAGGCTGAGGCAGGAGGATCACGAGTTCAAAGCCAGCCTCAGCAATGGCGAGGCACTTAGCAACTCAGTGAGACCCTGTCTCTAATAAAATACAAAAAAGGGCTGGGGATGTGGCCCAGTGGTCGAGTGCCCCCCGAGTTCAATCCCCGATACCAAAAAAAAAAAAAAAAAAAAAGATGGCTGACACATCCTGGTTCATAGACAGCAAATGTGGGGGAGAGTACACAGCTCCCCACACACTGAAGAAACCTGTGGACCTCAGGATGGCTGGGCCTGGGTCACCTGTCCCCTCTGGACTGATACCTACTGCCTTGGGAACACAATAGCTGGGCAGCATTGGCCCCTCACCAATGGGCAAGCTGGGTGGTAGTGCACACTTGAAATCCCAGTGAGACAGGAGAGAGCCGCCCTGAGCCCAGTGGATGTCCAGGTTCCTTGGTGACTGACTGTTCTGTCCCATGACAGTTCTTTGCACTTTCTCCACGAGACACCCCGGGGTGGCTTCTGGAAACCAAAGGGCCCTTAAATAGAATAGTTTTACTTATGTTCTTCAGAAGTAGCAAAAGTCTGAATGAAAAGAGAGAAATGAGGGGCTGGCATTGTGGCTCAGTGGTAGAGCGCTTGCCTAGCACCTGTGCAGGCCGGGTTCGATCCTCAGCACCATGTAAAAATAAACGCATTGTGTACAACTAAAAAAGCAAACAAATAAATATTAAAAAAAAAAAAAAAAAAGAGAGAGAAAGAGAAATGAGGAACCCAAACTTGTGGGGAATGTTTTCCTGGCAACTTTGTGGCCACCGTGTTTTTCTTCTCCAAAGTCAATCACTGCCGGCTTCTTGATTGACCAATGGAGGAAAGAGTCCCATGGTTTGGAATACACCACCCTTGGGAACACTGCCCAATTGCCATCATAGACCCCTTGTTCATGTTTCCATCTGCCCCAGAAGTATTGGTGGAGGAAGGCAACCATGGCAGAGACTAATAATTGTCTCCCAATAACCATTTCCTCCTTCTTCCTTCAGTAGCAGAAGCTCACCATTTAGCTAGGCACAAGGCCCCAGGTCAGACTATATTCCCAGCTCTCCTTACAGCTAGGGGTGGCTACGTGACTACATCTGACCAACGGAAGATGAGCAGAATGATTGCCCTTAATAGGAACCAGGTGTCCTCCCCTTGCCTGGATGGGATGCAGATGTGATGGTGAGAACCAAAACAGCCATCCTAGACCGCAAATGGAAGGCACATGTTGCAGAGAGTGGAGCAATGAGACGGAGGAAACTGGGTCCCCAAGACTATGAGACACTATGTCCACCCTTACTTACTTCTGCTCACACTTACATGTGAGAGCAGAATAGATTTCTCTTGTGTCTTCTCAATTGGGTATTTGTTACAGCAGCCAAACCTTGTATACTAATTAATACAAAGCCCTACTCAGCCTCTTCAGGCCAGTCAATCCCAGGGCTTGTTCACCATAATGCATATTGTGTGTGTCCTTAAAAGGATGTAGATGGGGCTGGGGTTGTGGCTCAGTGGCAGAGAGCTCGCCTCGCACATGCGCGGCCCAGGTTCGATCCTCAGCACCACATAAACATAAATGCATTGCATTGTGTACAACTAAAGTAAATAAATAAATATTAAAAAAAAAAGTAGAAGTTGTTTCTGGCAATGACCCTGCCTGAGAGGTTCCCACCATTCACAGCCCATGATCACATGTGACCTGCTGTCTATTACTACAGCTGTAAGCACTGTTACTGGAGGCTGGAAGCCTTGGCTAGAAGACTTGATGGGATGATCTCACATGAATAAAGGGTCAGCAGGGGCTCAGGCTATGGCTCAGCAATAGCGCACTTGCCTAGCAAGTGTGAGGCACTGGGTTCAATTCTCAGCACCACATATAAATAAATAAAATAAAGGCCTATCAACAACTAAAAATAATATTTAAAAAAAAAAAAAAGGGTCAGCAGACAGGCATGGTGGTGCATGCCTGTAATCCCAGGAGCTCAGGAGACTGAGGCAGGAGGATCATAAGTTCAAAGCCAGCTTCAGCAACTTAGTGAGGCCTTAAGCAACTTAGCAAGGCTCTGTCTCAAAATAAAAAATAAAAAGGAGCTGGGCGCGGTGGCGCACGCCTGTAATCCCAGCACTTGGGAGGCTGAGGCAGGAGGATCACGAGTTCAAAGCCAGCCTCAGCAATGGCGAGGCACCTAGCGACTCAGTGAGACCCTGTCTCTAATAAAATACAAAAAAAGGGCTGGGAATGTGGCCCAGTGGTCGAGTGCCCCTGAGTTCAATCCCTGGTTCTAAATAAAAAAAATTAGTAAAATAAAAAAATAAAAAGGGCTGGGGATGTGGCTCAGTGATTAAGCACCCCTGGGTTCAATACCTGGTACAAAAAAAAAAAAGGAGGGTCAGCACAAGCCAGACCTCTTGGCAAGTCCACCAAAGTAAAGTGGGATTTTTTTAACACAAGCACACAAAGCCATGGTCAACAGTCCACACTCATTTAAGGAGGCAGCATATTGTGGATTTCTAACATTTCTGACTGTACAATCCTTTCTTCCAAGTAATCTTTCAGAGCATCTCAGCACATAAACCACATCAAATTACAGCCAATCTGGGGGGAAGAAAAAAAGGTCTGGGGCCAGCCTGCTGTGCTACCTCTTTCTCCACCACCCTCCACCCCACAGCAGCCCATGAAGTACCTCTGGGAGCCCCTCAGTTTCTGTGAAACACAATTTTCAAAACATTGCTCCAGGATCAAGTGCATGGGCTGTGGAGTCAAGTTCAAAAACTGGCTCCATTACATCATAATTGGTGCCAAGCATAACCCCCTCCCCGAGCTCCAGCCCTCTCATCAGTCACCTTCTTGCAGATTTCTTGAGAGGATTAAATGAAACATATCAACATCAAGCTCTTAACCTACTGCCTGGACCACAGTAGGCTCTTGGTAAGTGGAAACTATTACAATGATTTTGTTGGACCTTCCCAGCAAACATCTCGATTGTGGAGGTTGCCTCTTCAAAGCAATTCCCTCTCCATCATAAATGTCTGTCTGCTGGTACAGTGTCCCTTCTGCCTCAATTATTTGTGCCCGGAGGCGTGCCAGGCACTTCGTTTCTGACAGCGGGGAGGCATTTACCTTGGCTGAGTTCATGATGTTTCTGAACAGGAGCTCTGGCTAAGCTCTCACAGTCAGCCCATCACCTTCAGCCAACTGGCAGGTGGAGATGCTGGGGCAAGCGACCAAGGGTGTCCTGCAGGGCTTGCTGGAGAGCTTGGCCAGCCAGGCGTGTCAGGATGGTACTGCGGGCAGCTGGGTCCAACCCAGGAAAGGTTGCTGAGCTGTCTGGGTGGGGGGAGGGACACCCCAATCCCTGCCACCACGGTTCCATGAGGCCTTACAAGACCAGTGGGAATGTGTTCTAGATCCCTGCTACCCAAAGTATGCCTGAGGACCAGCAGAATTAGCATTATTCAGGAGGTTGTTAGAAATGCAGACTTCTGGGCCACCTCCAACCTGCTGACTCAGGATCTGCATCTGAAAAAGATCCCCTGGATTCTTTTTTTTTTTTTTTTTTTTTTTTTAATATTTATTTATTTCCTTTAGTTGTACACAATGCGTTTATTTTTACATGGTGATGAGGATCGAACCCGGGCCGCGCACGTGCTAGGCGAGTGCTCTACCCCTGAGCCACAACCCCAGCCCCTCTGGATTCTTAAACACAGTAAAGTCTGAGAAGCACGGATGTATCTAAAAGTGTACTGTGAGCCAGGTGTACTGGCACACACCTGTAATCCCAGGGCCTCCATGTGCAAATCCCAGAGATTTGGGATGCTAAGGCAGGAGAGTTGCAAGTTCAAGGCCAGCCATGGCAATTTAGCAAAATCCTGTCTCAAAAGAAAAAGTTAAAAGGATTGGGATGTAGCTCTGTGTTAGCCCCTGGGTTCAGTCTCCAGCACCACAATAATTAATTAATTGATTGATTGATTAAAATAAAAGTATACTGTGGCGCAAAACATCACTCATTTTTGATCCTGAAGGAAATGGTGGTGAAGAGCACAGACTCTGAATGCAGAGACTTGGGTTCTTATATAGACTCTGGCACTCATTAGCTATGTGACCTTGGGAAGGCAACTTCACCTCTCTGTTCTAGATTAAGAGGCAATAAAGAGGTAGTTTTGGGTTGGGCCTATGGCTCAGCAGTAGAGCACTCATCTCACACGTGTGAAGCCCTGGGTTCGATCCTCAGCACCACATAAATAAAATAAAGGTACTGTGTCCACCTACAACTAAAAAAATGTTAAAAAAAAAAAAAAAAAGAGGTAGTTGTGTGGGTTAAATGTAAAGTCATAGAATGAAGCTGGCACTCAGGAAGGGCTTCTTGAACATCACCTGTTGCTATTATTTTTCTCTCACCTCTGAAACTCATATTGAAATATGGTCCCCAGTGTAACAGTGTTGAGAGTGGGAACTTTAAGAGGTGATTAGGTCATTAAGAAGGATTAATACCCCACTCATTAATTATCTGTTAACACAGAGGGAGGGGCCTTCTTCTTTTTTTTGTACCGGGGATTGAACTCAGGGCACTCGACCACTGGGCCACATCCCCAGCCCTTTTTTGTATTTTATTTGGAGACAGGGTCTCACTGAGTTGCTAAGTGTCTTTCCATGGCTGAGGCTGGCTTTGAACTCGCAATCCTCCTGCCTCAGCCTCCCAAGTGCTGGGATTACAGGCGTGCGCCACCGCACCCGGCAGAGGGGCCTTCTGATGTGAGGCTGTCCCTCTTGTTTTCTCTCTTTCACACGCAGCTGCTGGCCCTTCTGTTTTGTTCTGTTCTTTTTTTCTTGGGGGAGGGTGTATTGGGGATTGAACCCAGGGGTGCTTAACCACTGAACCACATCCCCAGCCCCTTTTATTTTTTAAGACAGGGTCTCAACGAGTTGCTTAGAGCCTCGCTAAGTTGCTCAGGCTGGATTTGAAGTCACAAACCTTCTGCCTCAGCCTCCTGAGCCACTGGGATTAAAGGTATGTGCCACTGTTCCCAGCCACCCTTCTAATTTTTTGCCATGTTATGACACAGCACCACGAGACTGAGACCCCCACTAGATGTAGCCATCTGCTCTTGGACTTTCAGCCTCCAAACTTGTACTCAAAGAACATGCTTCCATGTATTTTGGCAGTATTCATAATAGACAAAGGTGCAAACAGCCCAAATGTCCATCAATAAATGAATTGATAAACAAATTACAGCATATCCACACAATGGAATATTATTCAGTCATAAAATGGATGAACCTCAAAAACATTATACTAAGGGAAAGAAACCAGACACAAAAGGTCTGGACACATATTGTATGATTCCATTCATATATCATGTACATAGGTAATGTTTATTTGAACATTGGGAATTCTGCTTCAACATATGAATTTTGGGAAATATGAACCTTCAGATAGGCAAATCCACGGAATATAGATTGGCAGTTGCCAGGGCAGGGTGTCGGGGGAGAAAACTGTTCAATGGACACAGGATTCCTTTTGGGGTGATGAAAATGTTTTGGAACCAGATGAAGAGGGTGTCTGCACAGTTTGAATGTATTAAAGGCCACAGGATTGTTCGTTTCAAAAGGGTTAATTTTAAGGGACTGGGATTGTGGCTCAGCGGTAGAGCGCTCACCTAGCACGTGGGCGACCCGGGTTTGATCCTCAGCACCACGTACAAATAAAATGTATTGACTAAAACACATTGTGTACAACTAAAGCAAATAAATAAAAATATTTTTTTAAAAAAAGGGTTAATTTTAAGCTGGATACAGTGGCACACGCTAATGTCCCAGCACTGGGGAGGCCGAAGCAAGAAGATTGCTTGGGCCCACAAGTTCAAAGCCACTAGAACAACATAGAGGGACTCTTGTCTCAAAATAAAATATAATTTTTTTTTTTTTTTTTTGGTGGTACCGGGGATTGAACTCAGGGGCACTCGACCACTGGGCCACATCCCCAGCCCTTTTCTGTATTTTATTTGGAGACAGGGTCTCACTGAGTTGCTAAGTGCCTCGCCACTGCTGAGGCTGGCTTTGAACTCGCGATCCTCCTGCCTCCGCCTCCCAAAGTGCTGGGATTACAGGCGTGCGCCACCGCGCCCGGCAAAATATAAAATTTTTTTAAAACATAAACCTCACTTCAACAGAAAAGAAAGAGAAAGAAAGGAAAGAAAGGAAGGAGCTCAAGAAAAATGGAAAAGCATCAACAAGAGGGACCTGGGTAGGAGACACACCCTAGGGCTGAGGAGCCAGGCAGGGGGGTGGGGGCCGGGGGACCACCTGGACTGAGAGCCATCTTGAGCCTCCCATTCTGTTCTCGAGTCTCAATCTGGGGGATCAGCATTAGACACCCCTGTTTGGGAAGCTGGGAGCTGGCAAGGGCTCACAAGAGAGTCCCAAGGCCACGCAGCTGGAATGTGTCAGGACCGAGATCCAGAGCCAGGCCTGCTGGACTCTTTCCACAGCGCTGGAGGCGGGACGTCTGGACTCCCTTTCTTCTCGCAAAACCTCTTATCTTCTCTCTCCAAAGTGTAGCTCCTGACTTTTCCCTCCCTCTTCCTGCCATGCACATTCCCAGAGTTCTCCTGTCCTTGTCCCCCTCATCCCCTGCCCTGAGCGCCCTGGCATGAGGGAGCATTGCTTGCTCTCTGCGGGTCTGTCTGTCCCCCCTTCCCAGGCTCTGCAATCAATCGGGGGGCTAGGCGGGGGTCCTCGAGGCCTTCCACTGGGAACTGCCTTTTTTGAAAGTTTTGTGGAAACACCCACTTGTCCCAACTGTCCTGGGTGACAGGGTGCCCGCCTCACCCCTGGCCCCTCTGCATTCCAGGCCTGCCATGATGATGCAGGAGCTCGGAAGTTTTGCCTGAACCAGGGGGTAGAGAGAATTCCTGGAAGCTAGGCCAGGGAATATTGGGGTAAGAGGAGGAAATCTCTTCTATTATAGAGTGAAAGTGGGGGGACACTTTGAAATCTGAAGGTTCTCTAGCTTGGTTCCTCTTAAAGCCTGGTCCCAGACATGAACCATGGAACCAAGAAAGCCTGGGAGTAGGATTTTGAAATGCCTGGGCTGGAAGAGAAAGTTTATCCAAGGCCTCCTCTCTTCTCTGCCAGTCTCTTGAGGACTAAACTGCAGAGCATCAGGGTCTCTGACTTCACACAATGGTTTCCCCAACTACTTAAAAAAAAAAATTACAAATCCCAGGGTTCCCAGAGCCTCAAATTGGTCTAGGTGAACATTCTTGGGAGTCCTGAGTCTGGACAAGAATCCTATTTCCTCTGGGAATGTGGTATAGAGTAGGAGTAAAATGTAGGGAGGAGATGGCCCTGACCCGGGACCTCAGAGCTGAGGTTCTGAGTTGGAAGAAGCTTCGTGACGAGGTGGCCAGGCAGGAGTGCTGGGCAGAGCGGCTGAGCAGGGGGCGCTGGGACAGAGGGGCTAAAACAGCAGCTCATAACCAAAAGGGTATGCTGAAGTACCCCCGGGTGGGTGCAGGTAAGGTATTAGGGGTTGGATCTGGAATGTCCCCCAAAGGCTCGTGTGTTGAAGGCCTGGTCCCCAGCGCAGCAGTGTTCAAAGGTGAGGCTTTTGGGAAGTGATGGAATCACAAGGGCTCTACCCTCATCCATGGATAGCTGAATGGACTACTGGGAGGAGGTGGGATCTAGTGAAGGGAGTAGGTCCTTGGGGACTACATCTTGTCCCTGATCCCTTCTTCTCTCTCTCTTCTGCTTCTTGACTACCATGAGGTAAGAAGCTTTTGCCATGATGTTCTGCCTCACCACAGCCCTAGAGCAATGAAGCCAGCCAATCACGGACTAAAACCTCTGAAACTGTGAGGCAAAATAAATCTTTGCTCCTCTGTGGTATTTTTCTCAGGTATTTTGTCACAGTGATGAAAAACTGACTAACACATGAGGCAAAGGGAATGGCAACCCCTTCAGATGGCCCCAGAGCAAAAGTACCTAGAGCCAGCCGGGCGCGGTGGCGCACGCCTGTAATCCCAACACTTGGGAGGCTGAGGCAGGAGGATCACGAGTTCAAAGCCAGCCTCAGCAATGGCGTGGCACTTAGCAACTCAGTGAGACCCTGTCTCTACTAAAATACAAAAAAGGGCTGGGGATGTGGCCCAGTGGTCGAGTGCCCCTGAGTTCAATCCCCAGTACCAAAAAAAAAAAAAAAAAAAAAAAAAAAAGTACCTAGAGCCTGGTTGCAAACCAAGCTGGGAGGCAGATGGCCAGTGGAAAGGTTTTCCTGTTGAAACCCAAGAAAACTCTGGAACAGACCAAAGTGAACTTGCTATGATATCCACTTCCCACACCCTGGCCTTGTGTTTCCCACCCTTTGCCACCAAGCCATGACATAAAGCAGATTTCCTTAGGCCACAGGGTGGCTGAGCTCCTGGAGATGCAGGAGAAGCAGGTGTCTCTGGAAGGCTTCACGGGCCTCACTGAGCCGAGGCTGCCTGTTCCCCAGGTTGGGGGTGAGGACTGGCCGTGCTGGGGGATCATCAGCATCCTCAGCTGAAAGCTGCTCTGGACAGGGCCTGAGGGCTCATGGCAGACCAGCAAATGAATGAAGGTCCCCTGAGGACCCTGGCACAGGGCCACCCAGTCACACAAGCTCTGTTATGTATAAACACCAATGTTCTCTTATGGTCTTGAGGAAGAATCCAAAAGTCAGTAGAGCTGAGGTCCATAGAGGCCACTGAGTCCAACAGTCTACCCCAGGGACCACTCTTCTCTTCAACAACTATGTCTTTGGAGACCTCTGGGGATGGAGAAGTCCAATCCCTCCTTCCTTTGTGCCCTGAGAGGAGCACCTGCCCCAGGCCAGGCAATGACGCAGTGATACAACAGCTCGAGGTGCTTATGTTGGGGGGTGGGGGGAAGACAACCAGTATAAACAAATCAGTTGAAAATTCAGCACAGGAGGTGATCAGTGATGTGGAGGAAAATGAATTCTATTTTTCCCCCCCAGTTGTAGCCCTGCAGCCATTAGGAAACAGTCACACTGGGCTGGGGTGCAGCTCAGGGGTAGAGTGCTGGCCTAGCATGGGCAAGGCCCTGGGCTCAATGAAATAAAGAAAGAGAGAGGGAGGGAGGGAGGGGAGGAGGGAGGGAAAAGAGAGAAAAGAAGAAAACAGCCACATTTTGCTTGAGCCTTCTCTATAGCCAGCTAAGTACCCCAAATGCATTCCGCCATTCCTTCTAGGACAGGGTTTCAAATCTCTTCACCAGCTTGACCACCTCCCGGACCCCTCTGGTTTCTAGATAACTGCCTGAAAGGGGACACAAGCCCTTCAGCTGTGGTCCAGCCAAGAAACAGCATGCGGGATCCACAGAGCCCTGGCCCTGGCCCCCAGTTTTCCATTAATGCAGCTTCTGCCCAACTCTGTCCTTGGTAGCCACTCCATGCCCCTGAATCACCCCAATCCAGGCACTGAGCAGCCCCAAGTCTTCCCTCAGGAGCTTTCTGAACCGCCTCTCTCCCAATTTACTCTACTCCTAAGTGCCAGGGTTTGTATTTATCCAGATCATTTCATCTGGCTTGAGGCTGACACTCCAGCCCACCCAGGAGGTCTTCTGTTCCCTGACGTGACTCAGAACTCTCTCTTCCAGACAAGTTACCTCTGAAAGTCTGATCCTTCATCTCTCAGGCAAAGCAGGGGACAACGAGAAAGGCTGTGGAAGAGTATTCTCCTAGGTGGCCTTGCTCTTGCTTGTGGACTCTTGATGTGTGGCTGCTGAGGGTCAGGAAGCCCTGGAGTGGGGGGAGTGGCCTGCTCCATTATAGCCATGTGGCTCTCGAGAAAGCCTGGTGCTTGGGCCATCCATTGCCGACTAGTTGGTTTGAAGTCTTACAGATCGAACGTTCTGGTCCTTAGATGATCATCAGAATCACATGGGAAACTTTTTATTTTATTTTTTTTTTGCAGTGCCAGAGGTTGAACTCAGGGCCTCACGCATGCTGGGCAAAGGCTCTACCACTGAGCCACATCTCTAGCCCCACATGAGGAACTTGCAAAAAAACAAATTCCCAGGCTCCATCTCAAAGGTTTCCGAACCATTCTGTCCAGGGTGGAGCCCAAGAATGTGTGTTGTTTTGTTTTTTAAGCCCTGGCATTATTGGCTCCATACTGGCTCCTAAAGGAACGGCCTTTGCTGAATGCCAACTGGAGATTGCTTCCAGAAAGCTGCATCTCTGTGACTGTCTTCTGGAAAGTCCTCTTTGCAGACTGAGACATACATAGCCCTTCTGACCATTTTCTCTGACCTTGAACAGGTATCAGTAATTTACCCAATGACCAACAAAGCTGAAGGGTGGGGAATGAGAGGTTAGAAGTCCCCCGCCTCAGGGACCACTCCTGGCCTGGCTGTCCGTTTCATCATTCCACTATGCCTGACCTGCTCCTTGGTCCTGCAGGATCTAGAAGACAGGGAAGAATGGGAAGTGAAGGGGGATGTGTCCTCCAGGTCCCACCTCAGGGCCAGTACTGGGGTGAGGTAAATGAGGTGTTTACCTCAGGTGCAATATTCAAGGTGGTGCCAGAAAACTCAGGAATCAAGAAAAGGAACATTTTAATATGATATTTTTAAAGAAAATTTTTTTTAGTTGTAAGTGGACACAATGCTTTTATTTATGTGGTGCTGAGGATCGAACCCAGGGCCTCACACAGGCGAGACAGTGCTCTACCGCTGAGCCATAGCCCCAACCCCAATATGATATATTTTTTAAAATTTTTTATTATTCTAATTTGTTATACACGTTTGCAGAGTACATTTTATTTTATATCCCAATATGATATTTTAAAAATCAAAATTACTGACAGAAACTGATGATACTTTGATGAGCAAAATATCAAAATTTTAAATAAAGATAGAATCAGTCGTGGAGTCAAGCACTCTGAGAGCCCAAGGTAGAAGGAAAAACCAGTAACAAAACAATACAGAGAACAGAAAAAAAAAAAAAAAAAATCTCATAACTTTTTAAATATTCTCAGAGACAATATTTCATCCATGACGTAAGAACAAGAAGCTTTCTTAACAGAAAATAAGCTGAAAATAATAGATCTCTTAGAAATTAAAACTATGAGCCAGGCGCGGTGGCACATGCCTGTAATCCCAGCACTTTGGGAGGCTGAGGCAGGAGGATCGCGAGTTCAAAGCCAGCCTCAGCAATGGCGAGGCACTTAGCAACTCAGTGAGACCCTGTCTCTAAATAAAATACAAAAAAGGGCTGGGGATGTGGCCCAGTGGTCGAGTGCCCTGAGTTCAATCCCTGGTACCAAAAAAAAAAAAAAAAAAAAAAAACTATGATGGTAGGACTGGGGATATATAGCTCAGGTGGTAGAGTGCTTGCCTTGCATTCACAAGGCCCTGGGTTTTGATCCCCAGCACTAAAAAATAAAATAAATAAATAAATAAAAACTATGATAGTAGGAAAAAAATACTTTATGAAAACAAATTCCCCAGAATACAGAACAATAATACTAACAGTCAAACTAACCAATAAACAACACAACAAAAAATGCAAAGGAGATAATAGAAGACAGAAGAAAATTCAAGAATGATATCCAGAAACTGATGTCCCTAGCCAAGAGGGACTGTAGAAAAAAGAGTATGGGAGGGAAAAAGAACTATCAAAGAAAGAAACCAGAAAAAAAAAAAAAAATGTCCAGAACTGACGAATGTAAGTCTCCAGATTGAAACAGTCCACCAATGTCCAGTGTGGTGAAGGAAACAGCCAAAGTTGGCAGCCCCCCACACTTATGGGGACACCCTGAAGTTTCCCAAAGTCAATACAAAGATCAGAAACAAGAATGATACCAAACCTCTTCACAGTGACATCAGAAGCAAGAAGAGAGTGGTGAAATGCTGTCAAACTTGAGATAGAAAATTCTTTTTTTTTTTTTTTTTTGGTACCAGGGATTGAACTCAGGGGCACTTGACCACTGGGCCACATCCCAGCCCTTTTTTGTATTTTTATTAGAGACAGGGTCTCACTGAATTGCTAAATGCCTCGCCATTGCTGAGGCTGGCTTTGAACTCGTGATCCTCCTGCCTCAGCCTCCCAAGTGCTAGGATTACAGGCGTGTGCCACTGCGCCTGGCTGGAAAATTATTTTTAATCTAGAAGTCTATGTTCAGCAGAACCATCAATCTAGTGAGAGCACAGAATAAGGCATTTTCAGACCTGCAAGTTCTCAAGAGAATTTTTTTCCTCCTGTGCAACCTCCCTCAGGAAGCCAAACAGCCAAGGGGGTGAAGTAGGAAAGAGAAGACACAAGTTCAAGGAGATCCCCCCAACATGGAATCTGACACAACAGAGATAAATGAGAAAAGGAGGCCTGGGGATGGTAACTGTGGGGCAAGTGAACAGCTCCTCCACGTCGGAGCAGATGCCAGGAAAGAGGTTTCTAGGAGAAAAAAAGAACTGACAGGTTTGACCACGCCGAGAACTATATTTGAAGTCAAAGAAGACACTGTGGTAAACCCAGAAAACTAAGGGGGTGGAGCATAGCAGGGACCCAGGAAAAACGAAAATTGTACAAGAAAAGAAATAAGAACATGACCCTGCTTGGATCAGGTGTGAACAGGATTCAAATGATCCTAACAAGACAGGATTGAACAAAAAGATTCAGAGAGGGAGCACAACAATGCTGGGGGGGGGGGGGGGGGGGGGAAGGATGGGGAGAATATAAGAGCCAAATCTTCATCCACCACGAAAGGCAGCCCAGAGGGGCAGTGTAAACAAAGTTCTTGTAAAGACGGAGGTGGACGCCTGCAGGACAGCTGGGCAGGCACACAGCTGGGCAGCAAGATGCGAGGGTGGGGCTGGCGGGACTGCTCTGTTTGTTTTATGCTTCTAGCACTATTTTCTTTCTTTCTTTCAAACAGGGGTCTCATGCTGCCCAGGCCAGCCCTGAACTCTTCCAGCTCAAATGACCCTCCTGCCTCATCGCCTATCTGAACTTTTTGACTATCTGCCGATTTTTCTTCAAGAAGATTGTTCTTAAAACATAACATAAGGGGCTGGGGTTGTGGCTCAGTGGTAGAGTGCTCACCTAGCATGTGGGCGGCCCGAGTTCAATCCTCAGCACCACGTAAAAATAAAGGCATTGTGAACAACTAAAACAAATAAATAAATATTAAAAAAAAAAAAAAAGAAAGAAAACATAAAACAAACCAGGCTCGGTGGTGCACGCCTGTAATCCCAGCACTTGGGAGGCTGAGGCAGGAGGATTGCAAGTTCAAAGCCAGCCTCAGCAATGGGAGGCACTTAGCAACTCAGTGAGACCCTATCTCTAATAAAATACAGAAAAGGGCTGGGGATGTGGCCCAGTTGTCGAGTGCCCCTGAGTTCAATCCCCAGTTCTTAAAAAAAAAATAAAAATAAAATAAAATAAAATAAAGAAGCATATACTGAGAACTGCATCTTCTTGATCATTTATTTATTTATTTATTCATTTATTGGTATTGGGGACTGAACCCAGGGATACCTAACCACTGAGCCACATCCCTAGCCCTTTTTATTTTTATTTTTTATTTTGAGACAGAGTCTTGCTAAGTTGCTTGGGGCCTTGCTAAATTGCTGAGTGCTGGCCTTGAATTTGTGCTCCTCCTGCCTCAGCCTCCCGAGTTGCTAGGATTACAGGCGTGCACTGTGAGCACTTCTCATTTCAGTTTTTCTTCATCTTGAGCCGCCACCCTCTTTGCTGCCTTGGCACACACATGCTCTCACCCTTACACTTATCACAGACACATAAGCACTAGATACACGATGCATGTACATAATACCCAAAGCCCCTCAGACACACCTGCAAACACACCCCACTGACACACACATTCCCAGAAACTGGTGATTCTAGATTTGCTGGAGGACAGGGATGCCTAGTCCATCTCCCAGAGAGCTGTGAGGAGGGGCCTGCTCCCTGACCCCTCCTCAGCACTCAGGTTCTGTCCGGGAGCGGTAGCCTAATTGCTTTCTCTACAGCCCACGGCAGGGTGTCCTGTCCTTAGGTTGAACAGACTGTGTCTCTGCAGCCATGAACCTTTGGGGCCCCACCATCTATAGATGGGGCAGAAATGTGGGGGAAGGACTTGAACCGGCAGCTGGGGTGTAACTATTAATGCCACCTTGGGCTTTTTCTGCCCTGTGTTATGGGAGAATCCAGTGTCAGGAACCCTGTTACCAGGCTGTGCATCCTAGTCACTTCCAAGTCACTTCACCTCCCCGGGTCCTAGAGGAGGTAGGCAGCCTATCAAGCTCTGAGATGCTGTGCTGTTAGGACCCACCCCTGCTCCGTCGCCACTCCAATCGCCAGGGCTGATCCCAGAGGACATGTGTGCTGCGTGTCTGACCAGAGCTCACGCACACTTCCCTCCCGCTCCACATCCATCCAGCACTCACCACCACCCTGGTCCTGTTATCCGGCAGGGTGTCGATAGCCAAGGTGCCCCCACCCAGGTCCTGGCTCAGCTGCGTCCTGTTCGGCTCCGACACCTGCCCAGGGCTTCCTCGTGCTCTCTGATTCCAGCCCTGCGTGGTCCCCTTGGCAGGCCATCCAGAGCCTCGGCCTTCATTGTGACCTGGGGAAGACACAGAAAACTTAGCATCAGCAGAGCAGGGTACAGATCCGAGGGCGACCAACCAGCTTCTTCTGCAGAGGCCTCAATGCAATGCCATCATTGACTCTGGGGACGCTTAGGTACCAAGGCAGAAGACGCCAGTTCCATGTCAAGCAGCTCTTGTGTACGCTGCTTTTAACCCTCGCGTTAACGCTCCACAATAGATACAACGTGTTGTGCACACAGGAATCAGAGGCTCAGAGGCTGCAGGTCACACGGGATTAGACATGGAGATAAGTTTCAAACCCAAGTTGATCTGCCTCCATCCCATGACTATTCTCAACCTCAGCTCACACTGGAATGAATCACCTGGGGAGTTTTAAAACCTCAGGATGTCTGGGTCCTACCCCAGAGGTCTGACGTAATTGATCTGTAGTGTGGCCAGAGCATTAGGTCTCTTAAAAGACCTGAAGGTGAAATTTAGAGAATTAGGGGGAAATTTAGGGAAGTCCTGGTCTTAAAGGACTCTGCAACAAACTGGGCATAGTGGCATATGCCTATAATCCCAGCAGCTCAGGAGGCTGAGGTAGGAGGATCACAAGTTCAAGGTCGCCTCTGCAACTTGGTGAGAACCCTGACTGAAAAGAGAAAAATAAAAGGGCAGAGGATGTAGCTCAGTGGTTCAGTGGTAGAGCACCCCTGGGTTCAATCCCCAGTACCGGAACAGACAAACAAAAACCTCTGCAATAAGGGTGAGAACTACTTCTCTGAAATATAAACTAGATCCTTATTTTTTTTTAATATTTATTTATTTTAGTTGTCAGACCAGACAAACAAAAACCTCTGCAATAAGGGTGAGAACTACTTCTCTGAAATATAAACTAGGTCCTTATTTTTTTTAATATTTATTTATTTTAGTTGTACACAATGCCTTTTATTTATTTTTACATGGTGCTGAGGATCAAACCCGGGCTGCACACATGCTAGGTGATCGTGCTACCGCTGAGCCACAATCCCAGCCCCAACTATGTCCTTATTTATCTGCCAAATTGCTACATAATCCTTCTTCCAGGGGACCAGGGAATTAGTTTTTTTTTTTTTTTTTTTTTTGGTACCAGGGATTGAACTCAGGGGCACTCGTCCACTGGGTCACATCCCCAGCCCTTTTTTGTATTTTATTAGAGACAGGGTCTCACTGAGTTGCTAAGCGCCTCGCCATTGCTGAGGCTGGCTTTTGAACTCGCGATCCTCCTGCCTCAGCCTCCCAAAGTGCTGGGATTACAGGCGTGCGCCACCGCGCCCGGCTGGGACCAGGGAATTAGAAGCGAGAGAGCAGAGACCTTCCAATTCAGGGTTTCCCATCTTTGGCACTATTGATATCTTGGACTGGACAATTCTTGTTTTTTTTTTTTTTTTCCTTTTAATTTTTAAAATTATAGCGAAATACACATAAGAATTATCATTGTAAGTATACCATCACCTCTACCATCCCCATAATGCTTTTCATCTTGTAAAAGTGAAACTCTGGGCCCCATCGTCCCCCGTCCCCAGTCTCTGGCAAGCACTCTTACTGCAGCCTGTCACTGATTTTGACTGCTCCAAGTATCTCACGTTGAGGCAGGAAGGTGGGGGTGCCACGGGCAGACAGGATAAGAGCCTTTGGAAAAGGACAGGAGGGGAGGGAACACGGATCCGAAAGACATCTGCGACCTCTTTCTCCCTGCCAGCAGTAACCATAGCGCCTTCTCCTGAGGTGGGGTGCTTGTTCCCCTTCCCCACAGCTGCAACCCCAGCAGCCCTTCCTTAGTTCTGCCTGCCTTAACCCCTAGCAACAGCCAACCACAGCACACCCCTACCCGAAATGCCTTCTCTTTCCAAAACCACGGAGGAAACCCATCCTCTTAATTATGTAAATAAGGATTGAAATTATGCACTTCTGATTGGCTGATGAAACTCAGAGCTTAGAGAGCTTGATTGGTCCATGGTGGCATCCCTCACCCCACCAATCGCCTACACTGGGTCATCACACCCTAGGCAACAGACACCTCCCGCCCACCCCCTTCGGGAGCTGTGCTCTCTTTCTATTACACTAATAAATCCTGTCACTTTGCTCTCACCCTTGCTTCCCGTGGATTTCATTCCTCCAATTTGTGGGATAAAGAACCTGACTGCCTAGATTCAGTGTTATAAGGAATCCTAAGGATTTGTCTCTCTGTGTTCAGCTTATTTTACTTAGCACAATGTCTTCTAGTTCCTTCCATGTTGTAGCATGTATCAGGAATACACAAACACACACACACACACACACACATTTTGGTACCATGGATTGAGCCCACAAGTGCTTAAACCACTGAGCCATATCCCCAGCCCTTTTTAAAAAATTTTATTTTGCCAGACGTGGTGATACACGCCTGCCTGTAATCCCAGCACTTGGGAGGCTGAGGCAAAAGGATCACGAGTTCAAAGTCAGCCTCAGCAATGGCGAGGCACTTAGCAACTCAGTGAGACCCTGTCTCTAATAAAATACAAAAAAGGGCTGAGGATGTGGCTCAGTGGTCAAGTGCCCCTGAGTTCAATCCCTGGTACAAAAAAAAATTTATTTTGAGACAGGCTCTTGCTAAGTTATTTAGGGCCTCACTAAATTGCTGAGACTGGCCTCGATGACCTTTTTTTTAAATATTTATTTATTTGCTTTAGTTGTATACAATGCGTTTATTTGTACGTGGTGCTGAGGATCGAACCTGGGCCGCGCACGTGCTAGGCAAACGCTCTACCGCTGAGCCACAACCCCAGCCCCTCGATGACCTTTTCATCCTCCCGCCTCAGCCTCCCAAGCCACTGGGATTATAGGTGTGTGCCACTACACCAGGTGATTTTTCTTTTTTAATGCTGAATAATATTCCATGCTATGCATACACCATATTTTGCTTCTCCATTCTCTGTCAATGGACATTTGGGTAGCTCACATGTTTTAGCTATCATGAGTAATGCTGATGTGATCATAGGTGTGTAGACATCTTTGAGATGCTCTTTTCAACTCTTTTGCATATATACCCAGAATTAGGATTGCTGGATCATATAGTAATTCTATTTTTAATTTTTGGAGGAACGCCCCCTACTGTTTTCCATTACTGAGCTGCTTTATATTCCCACCGACAGCATGCAAGGTTTTTATTCTCTCCACATTTCTGCCAAGGCTTGCTAGTCTCTGCTTTGTTTTTGGTTTTTGGTAGCAGCCATTCTAATGGGTGTAGTTTTGATTTGCACTACTCTAGCGATTAGTGAAGTTAAGCATCTTTTCAATGTCCTTACTGGCTATTTGTAGATCTTCTTTTTTTTTTTTTTTTTTTTTTTTTTTTTTTTTTGTGTGGTACTGGGGATTGAACTCAGGGGCACTCGACCACTGGGTCACATCCCCAGACCTTTTTTGTATTTTATTTAGAGACAGGGTCTCACTGAGTTGCTAAGTGCCTCCCCATTGCTGAGGCTGGCTTTGAACTTGTGATCTTCCTGCCTCAGCCTCCCAAAGTGCTGGGATTACAGGCGTGCGCCACCGCGCCCGGCTATTTGTAGATCTTCTTTGGAGAAATGTCTATTTAAGTCTTTTATCTTTTTTTTTTTTTTTTTTTTTTTTTTTGCGGGGGTGGGGGTACCGGGTATTAAACTCAGGGGCACTTGACCACTGAGCCACATCCCCAGCCCTATTTTGTATTTTATTTAGAGACAGGGTCTCACTGAGTTGCTTAACCCTCGCTTTTGCCGAGGCTGGCTTTGAGCTCTGGATCTTCCTGCCTCAGCCTCCATAGCCGCTGGGATTACCGGCGTGCGTCACCACGCCCAGCTTTGTCCATTTTTTTTTATATTTACTTTTTAGTTATAGGCGGACACAATACCTTTATTTTATTTTTATGTGGTGCCAAGGATCGAACCCAGTGCCTCACACATGGTAGACGAGAGCTCAATCTCTGAGCCCCAGCCCCAGCCTGCTTTGTCCATTTTTAAATTGAGTTGTTTTGAGTTGTTGGTTGGACTGGATAATTCTTTGGGTTGGGGGGGGAGAATCTCCTGTACTTTTTTGGCTACTTAGCAGCATCTCTGGCCTCTATCTGCTAGGTGTCAATAGGACCTCCCCCTGCCCCTAAGCTGTGACAATTGAAAATGTCTCCTAACCTTGCAAACATCTCATAGGAAACAAAATCACCCCTCTTTCTCCCCAACGAGAACCACATCTTCAGCTTCCCACTCCCTTCAAATCCCCAGGCATGTCACTGTCCTGTCAAGCAAGGGCTTAGATACCATCTAGAACGGGGAACAGGTTTCACCTCACATGCCCCCTCCAATTGATTAGTGACAACCAGGAGCCCTCTAATTGAGAAGAATTCTGAGGCCTCATTTGTGTTTAGCCGGAAAGATTGTCACCATCAATTAGGCACGTCAGCCACGGGCACAGGATTAGCAAGTGGTGCGCTCAGGCAGCCGTTCCAAGACTCCACGTTCTCTCCAATTCCCTCTAGGTTGTTAAATCAATCCTAAATGACACCAAAAGCATCTTTTCCTATTTCAGAGAGATTTGCACCCCTAGAGCTGTGGCTCATATTGTTATTCCAATTATCACACCTACCCTGGGTAAGACTTAGACTACCAGACACATGGACAGGATATTCCCCACCTGTGACCTTCATCAACCTCAGGCCCTGTCCTCCTCTACCGCACCCACCCCACTTCCCGCGGCTCTCACCCTTCCGGAACTCCCAGTGGCGGGACTACGCGCCTACCTCCCTGGGAGACCTGAGTCGCCGGGACTCCTTCCACCTTCCTCAGACAGTACCTAGCAAACAGTAAGCGCTCAATCACTGCACTTTCAAGGACATGATGCTGAGGATAACTTGCAGGAGGCAGCAAGGGCAGAGTTTGAGACAGGCTTGGCCAACGCCAGGCCTGGGGCTGGGGCCAGGACACTGCTGTGGGGCTCTGGTTTGTCATTAGACATTTTA
The DNA here is from genome assembly GCA_025594165.1 of Tamias sibiricus. Classification (NCBI taxonomy): domain Eukaryota; kingdom Metazoa; phylum Chordata; class Mammalia; order Rodentia; family Sciuridae; genus Tamias; species Tamias sibiricus. The sequence continues at coordinate 25,332,621 of CM046660.1, read as the reverse complement.
TCCAATTAAGTCACTCTTGGCTGACGGTGCCTGCTGGACCCTTGCCGGGCCCCTCTCACTTCTCTCTCCCTAATCACAACCAGATGCTCCTGGAGAATGTGGAGAGAGGGGCAGCCCCAGGCACCTTCCCTGGATGCCCTCTGGCTGTGCACAGATGCCCACATGGCAGCCGCCCACCTCCCCTGCGCCAGGGCTGCCGAGCCCCATGGGCGGGGGCCCACAGGGCCTCAGAGACCGAACTGTTTGTGCGGGGCTGTGCAGCCTGGCTCCCCGGTCCTCCTGCAAGCAGCCCTGGGGCCTGGGCAGAAGCCAGAACTAGAAAGGAGCAGGGACAGAACAAGTGGAGGACTCGGCCAGCTCAGAGGGGATGCTGAAGACCCGCAGCTGTCACCAACCTGGGACTACACTGGGGGTGTTGGCTGGGGGGGGCTGGATAGTGGAGGCTTGAGGCCTGGACAGAGGGAGGGATGGGGAGTCCCACAGAGAGTGGACAGGGAGGAGACTCAGGGTTTGCCTCTTCTCCCACAGGCTGTGGGACCCTGGACTTGTCACTTTACCTCCGTGGGCTGCAGCTTCCCTGTTGTTAGATGAGGATGACAAAGGTGCCCATGGCCCAGGCTGCCAAGAGCATGGGGGCGGGGGGGCGGGGGAGCAACAGGAAGTGAGGGTTGGAGGTCAGGCTCAAGGGCACATGGTCCATGCCAGACAGCCAAGAGCCCTGGCCTGCCTTGGCCTGGCCCCAGGCGTCCCCTCCCAGCCAGGCCACATCTGTCTCCCTTCCTCCTCCCAGTGGGCCGAGACAGGACGTCACCCCTAAACTCGTGAGAGGAGCCAAAGCAGTCGGCTGCTCAAACGTGCGTGCAGGGGCCCACGTGCCTGTGGACACACCCACGAAGACTGGCCTGAACGCCTTGCCCTTCCCCGCCAGGTGCTCACACACGTGTGGCAAACCTGCCTGGCCTTTGGGTGCTCCCGGCCCCACCTTCTGCCTCCCCAGTACCTATTCCATGCCCATGTGTGTGAGAGTCCCACCATGTGCAATGTAAAGAAGCTTCTAGAACACATGCTGTTCATGCACCCACTCATTCACTCACGGCCCCAGGTAGTGTACAGTCTAACCGGATATCACAGCAACAGTAGTCATCACGAGCCTCGCTACCGTGGGCTTCTCCGCCACCAGCACTGTCCAAGGGCTTTAAACACATGAACTCATTCAATCCCCATGAGGTAGGTACTAGTTTTAGATCCATTTCATAAGTGGGGAAATCAAGTCACACAGGTGTTGAGGAACCTCCCAAGGTCACACAACCAGCCTGTGGCAGGCTTTGAAGCAGGCAGGCTGGCTCCAGAATCTTCTCAGAACCACATGGAGCGTAACAAGAAGTGCCCAGCAACTCCCTGGCTGTTCCCCAGGGTGCAAGGGCAGCCCCAGGGCAAGACTGGCACCTGGGCTGGGCTCCTGAAGGGTCCCACCCTGAGTGCCATTGGGCCTACCTTGGGAGATGCCCTGGGGGACCATGTCCCCTGGGACTCAGTGGTGTGGTCTGGGGGAACTGCCCCTGTACCAGTACCCCCAGCAGTACCTGGCTCCAGGGCTTGGGGCGATGGGGCTGACTCCAGGAGGCTAGGTTAGACCACCCAGAGCCTGGGCCAAACCACACTCAGCCCACCCGTCACCTAAGCTTGCCATTGCAGCCCCACGGTCACCACACAGTCCAGGCCACCAAGAGTCCACACTTGGTGCCCTAGAGCTAGTCTCCCACACTCTAGCTAGAACAAATGATCAAGAGGACAGACTCAGTTCCCTCTAGTGCTTCCTACTCTCCATGTCCCTCCTGCTGATTTGAGGCCTTCTGTGACTGGGTCGCTGCATGGCCCACCTCCCCCAGGCAGGAAGGAGCCAGCCCTGCTGCTCTGACCACAGGGACCCACAGGGCCATTTTCTCAGCCATGCTGCTCCATGAATAAGCCTTTCTCCTGCCGAGTCCCTGCTCTCCCCTCAAGTCTTACAAGATGTCACGTCTCCCCAGAGCCTCCCCGGCACCTCTTCCCTCACCCCAGCTGCCAGATGCACCATCCCAGCTCGGATCCTGGTACATCGCGACGCTCAGTGCCTGTGACAGGCGCCAGGTGAGCTCATGGGGACAATGGAAGGGGAGAGGCAGCAACTGAGATGCCCTGAGCACCTGAGGTTCACAGGACGGAGAAGACCCTTTCCCTGGGACACAGCCCCACTGAACACCCACGCTGTCATGTCACAGCAGTCAACAAGTAGAGGCTGGGATTCAGACGAGCTGGAGGCCGATCCTGACCGTGACACTGACTGACCGTGACACTGGACAGATTACTAAGTCTAAGACTCAGTTTGCACATCTGTAAGATGGGGACGAGGAAACCTCCTCTTGGGAGCTTGTCTTGAGTCTTTAACAGAACACTGAACACACGGCACCAGGAGAGTCCTCCACCCCACCCCCACCCCTTCACAGGAGGACCAACGTTCCAGGAGCCTGGAGAAGGCTCCAGATGCTAAACTAAATCCTGAACCCCGGTTACAAAGTCCCCAACCATGCCCTGAGAGGACCCTCACCTGGGGAGAAGGAGGGAGGCGTGGAAAGTGGCAGGGAGGGGCCCCCAGGTAGAAGAGAGAAAGGGAAACGGGAGCGCCGCTCCCTGCCAGTCCTCCTCTAGGGACGGTCCAGAGCCCATGTCCACCTCTGCTCACTCAGTTCATCCAACACACATTTATCGAGCCCCCACTGGGCACCAAGCACTGTGCCAGGTGCTGGGCAGGTCACGGTGAACAGGCAGACACAGTCGCAGCGCCCCCAGGTCCTCTGTGGGGAGGGGCCCTGGAGCTGGTGGAGGCCCTGCTGAGGAGCAGCTGAGGGGCAGCATCCTGGAAGGGGCTGAGGGTGGCCCTGGGGGTGGACAGGAGGTGCAAGGTGGGGGAGGGGCTGCCGGCTGCCGTGGGAAGTCCAATGTTAGTTTGCTCAAAGTCCCCAGTGGGTAGGGGGAGAAAAAAAAAGTCCCTGGTGAGCAGGAAGGAAGCTGGAAGCAGATCATGGCCACACGGGTAGCTAGGGACAGCATGGTCAAACCTCCCATTTTAGAGAAGGAGAAACCAAAGCTCATACAAAGGAGGAAGTCATGGGGTCACAGGACTGTGCTGGACCTGGCCTCCCGCAGAGCTCCCGGGCCAGGATGTCAGCTGCCTCTTCCTTCCATGCCTGTTGGAGGCGCCTCTGGTTCCAACTGAGGCCAGACCCTAGGTGCCCACAACCACACTGTGCAACCCAAAGCCAACTTCCTGTCAGTCTATCTGCCTGTCTGTTGGCCTCTCCTGGTTTCCCCTGCTGCCGCGACTACACCTCTGGTCACTGATCTCTCCTGCTCCAGCTGTAATGGCAGACCAAGTGTCAAGGGTCTGCCAGACAAGCCAGCCACAGCGAGGGCTCCCACCAGCCCAGAGACCCCAGAGCCCTGGGGCTGCCTGCCTGGTCCCCTTGGGGCTCTGCTCCTGGCTGCCCCTGCTGGGGACACAGTGCTCCATTGAGAGGATCTCTTTAAGAGCCTCTCCAGAATGTCCTCCTCCTCCATCTTCCCTCCCCAGGAGACAGCCCCTGGCCCTCTCTGGGCCCTGCCTGCAGGCACTGCCCTGCTAGGGTCTAAGCTTCATCTCTCCAGGTGCAGAGAAAGTGCACTTTTCTCAGCTGAATCTGTCAAAGTCCAGAAGACAGGTGTCCTCTCCTTAGAGGAGTAATTCAAGTCCTCCACCATACCCTTCCCAAAAGGAATCCAGTGCCAGCTACGTACTGGATCCATAAAGTCAAGAACACTGTCACTGACACTTCCGTGCCTGATGCTTGTGCACCCCTGAGGCACAGCCACCAAAACACAGCCTTCCCCTGGACATCCCCCTCCCTCACCCCATTGGAGGGGCTCTAGACCAGTGAGGCACAGATCTCTTCTCCGTTTTCTCTGCCAAGGGGCTTGGCTGCAAATTACCCCTGTCCTCAACCCCAGAGAAAGTCTGGATGCATGAGGAGAAAGGAAAACATAAATTATATGTTGAAAGATGGGCCTCCTTTATAACATGAGGGATTCAAAGTAGAGCTGAGAAAAAACTTCCAGGTGGGAGAAATGATTTGGGAAAACTGGTATGGGGGGGAAAGGAGTGTGCAAATGGGAGCCCCTCCCCCTATCTAGAACCAGAGCAGCTGAAAGCCAAAGGGGACCAGGGCAGAACAGAGCAGGAGAAACAGGGGGACTCTTAAGGATGGGGGCTGGCGGAGAGGCAGGTAGATTCCTCCTGGGCCCCCTGCCTCTCTACTGGTACCAAACAGGCAGGAGAAATCAAGTCAGGCCGCCGCTGCCTTTGCCCTGCCCGGGGAGAGAGTCTGGGTCCCCCCTCCCGCGGGCGGCTCCCACCCAGCCTGGGCCAGCCGGGAGGAGGCGGAGAAGAGGAGAGGAAGGCAGCGCTGGGGAGGAGCCTCGCCGGCCCCCTCGTCCGAGCCAGCCTCGCCTGGAGGGACGGCGGCCCCTTGGAACTCCCGCGCTGTCCCCGCTGGGGCCACAGTTCAGTGCCTGCCAGAGTCGCCTCTCCTGGGGTCCCTCGGCGTCCTCCAGGAGGGAAGCGGAGGTCGGGCATCGCTGCCCAGAGCGCCCTCCCCCGCGCTGGGTGTGGGGACAGCGGGGTCCGCTCCACCTGCCCCGGCCCCTGGCCTCCCGCGGACAGCGCCCCTCCCCGCCGTCGCCCGCCCGCCGGCCACCTGGGGCCAGTCCTACCTGCCGCGGGCTGGAGGCTCAGCGCCTGGGCAGCCTCCCTGAGCGCCAGCACCAGGAGCCACAGCTCGCCCCGCATGGTGGTGGCGGGACCCGCCCGGCCGGCTCGCGGCGGCGGCTGGCGGGGAGGGCGCCGACGGGGGCGCGCGGTCCGGCGGGCGGCGGGAGCGGCAGAGCGCGAGCGGGCGGCCGGCGAGCAGAGCCGCGGCGCTGCGGCCTCCGGGGACCCGGAGCCGGGGGGCGGGGGAGGGCGGGGCGGGGCGCCGCGCCGGAGCCTCCCAGCCTCGCAGCCTCCCGGGCCTCGCAGCCTCCCAGCCTCCCCGGCCTTCAGCCTCCCAGTCTCCCCAAGACTCGGAGGCTGCTTGTGATTCGAAGGCCGAGGGGACTGGCGGGGACCCTGGACTGGAGGATCCCCTAGACGCCTTTAATCGTCCTGAACCCCCACTTGGCTCCTGCCTCCCTTCCTCTCCCTTGCCCCCCCCAGGGAAAGCCGGGAGAGAAGTCCCGAGAGGGGGACCCCAGGAAGCGCTCAGGCCGTGGCGGTGGGCTCCTGCCACCCGCCCCCTCCGGGCAGCGCGACTTTCTGAGCTGTTCCTGAGTCTGTAGGTTTCCGACGTTTTACTCAAGCGCCATCTCCCGGGGTAGCCAGGAACCCCGGCCTCTCCCCTCGCGAGGCTCCCCACCTTGCCCCGCCACACCCCATTTCCAGCACGGGCTTGCCCTCCAGCCCGCACACAGGGGAGCAGGGACCTGGCTCACCCCTACCCTGAAATAACCTGGGCCCTGTCCCCAAGAAGGCAACTGAGGCACGCGCCGCCCTGGAGGCCCCTCAGGCCAGCCCCAGCCAACCCCGAGAGCCAGCTCCAGAGCGGGCGAGGGTCCGCCCCATTGCCACCACACATCAGGCTCTGGGGATAGATTTTTTTTTTCTTTTCTTCTTCAGGACAGAATAAAAATACCCGCAATTTAGGAGATTTAATAGACAGCAGCGAATCAGGTCAGGACACGGAGGTGCCTCTGACCTACTTCGTGGGCGGGCAAGGAGCTGGGGGCCCAAGGTAGGCGAGGGCGAGGGGCTCCTTGACTGCTACAGGGCTGGCTGGGGTCTAGGAACAGAAAGACTGCAGAGAGGAAGACTAGGGACGTTGAGCTCCATGGGGACAGAGTCCCTAAAAGGAGGGGTTGTGGAACAGTATGGGCTGGAGGAAGCAGAGAGACTAGACCTGAGGAAGGAAACGGGAATAAAAGGCTCTTTAATGCCGGGCGCGGTGGCGCACGCCTGTAATCCCAGCACTTTGGGAGGCTGAGGCAGGAGGATCGCGAGTTCAAAGCCAGCCTCAGCAATGGCGAGGCACTTAGCAACTCAGTGAGACCCTGTCTCTAATAAAATACAAAAAAGGGCTGGAGATGTGGCCCAGTGGTCTAGTGCCGCTGAGTTCAATCCCCGGTACCAAAAAAAAAAAAAAAAAAAACAAAAAAAGGCTCTTTAATCTCTTAGAATCCCAATTCCTCCCAATTCCTCAGGACCCAAGATCCCAGAGACGACCTCTTCCAGCCCTAAACCCTCTCTCCACTTATTATGGGACAAGGCAAGTCTGCCTGCCTGTGAGTTCCTCTTGATGTCTAACTTAAATCCCAACTTGACCGACGCTCTTAGGAATCAAGTAAGCTGCTGTTTCCAGCTGCGGCTTCCTACTGCCCTCCAGTGGCCACGCGGGGACCAGCAACGTAGTATTTGGCGGTTCCCCTTGCGTTTTCCAGCCTGCTCAGGCTCTGTGCCGACCTCCGCTCGCGACGCGAAGGTCCCTAGTTGCTCGCCCCCACCTTCCCCGAGGTTGGAGTGAGAGGTCCCAGGATGGACTTCCAGGTCCGGCCCCGGTGTCGCCGTACATGCGTGGGTCTCGAGTGCCCGCGGTCTGTCTTATAAGGTCTCTGACACAGGTTCAGGCAGAAACAGCAGATATTGGAAGCAAACGGCGTGAGTTTTTAAACTCTAAGCTTCTAGAACTTGGGCGTGCATCAGGGTCACCTGGAGGGCTTAACAGAGCTCTGGACTGCAGCTCCAAGTTTCTAATCCGCCGGGTATGAGATGAGGACCGAGGACCTCCATTTCTAATGAGCACCCAGGAGCTGTTGCTGTGTCCTGGGACCACATCAGGAAAGCCACTGCTTTAGAGGTTCCCAATTCCTGAGGTTCACCCACCGCTCTCGACTGCCCCAAACACAGTTGGCGAAGGAAATAGTTATCATAAAAGGTGTGGAAAAGCCATGAAACAAGTATGGAAGAAAACGTGGGCCTAGAAAACGCAAGTCAGGGGGCACCCGGATTTGAACCGGGGACCTCTTGATCTGCAGTCAAATGCTCTACCACTGAGCTATACCCCCTCTACAGACTGGTTGGCGCAGGAGACTTCTTAGTGCTAGACTTGCGCAGGCGCACTCGTACACTACCACGAAAAAGAGAAATGTGTAGGATTCGACGTAAAAAAAAAAGAATAAAAATTCCCGATTACTTCCTTGGAAGCAGAAGGTGTGTTGCCTGAAGCTCTGAGCTAAAGATTCCTACACATGGCGTAATAAAAATGTAAACAGAGGGTGTGCAGCAGAAGACGTTCAAGAGCCTTCAAGATCCCTCATTTCGGGGACGTTCCTCTGGGCCGAGACCCCACTCTCCGGCCCTGCCCGAGCTCCCTACAGCTTCTCGGCGTCTTTTTCTCCCTCCTACACTTTCACGCGCGGCGTCTCCGGGCATTCTTTCCCCAGCCCGAGCCCGGCCCCCTTCCTGAGAGCCGTCGGGGTCGCTCGCATCCGGGGTGCGCCGCCTGCTCCCTGCTGCACGTGAGAGGACTGTCCCATGTGACCTCCCCGGTCGGCCTGAGCAACTCGCCCACTCGCACCGCTATCCGCTTTTGGGTGTACAGAGTCTAAACGACGGGCAAGGTCCATTACTTCTTTACCTGCTTGCAAAAGACAGGGTAACCCCGCAGGGGTTCTGGGCTCTCCTTGATCTGGCAGTCAAATCCGCTTTTGGGTGTACAGAGTCTAAACGACGGGCAAGGTCCATTACTTCTTTTACCTGCTTGCAAAAGACAGGGTAACCCCGCAGGGGTTCTGGGCTCTCCACAATTCCTCAGAAGTGAGTGGGGAAACAAAACCCAAAAGGTTCAAGGAGGAGAGGGGGCACCCGGATTTGAACCGGGGACCTCTTGATCTGCAGTCAAATGCTCTACCACTGAGCTATACCCCCACTTGGCTTTCATTCTCCAGTAGAATGGATTTCTATGGAATAAGGGCGTGGCAGATTCATTTTTTTTTCCTCTTTAGCTTTAATGTGAAAATTTATCCTTTCATTAAGGATAACACAGAAGAAAAATATAAAAAAGTATACAATAAGTGCAGCTAAAACGCCTGAGTTCTTTTTCCAATAATCATGTCTTGGAAAGATCACAAGATTAAGACCTACTTGTCACCAGGACCATTCCAGGTCTTCTAGGGAAATAGCCCTGCTCCCTGAATATAGAAGGGCTGGATGGGTCTCTATCCTGTCTCCATCTCTACCTGGAGAAGACTCCTGGACTTTTCCAAACCTGGGAGTCCCTCCTCCTCTTCTCCATGGATCAGAATCAAACAAGGCCCAGGCCCTAGGCCTAGTAAAGAGCTCCCAGTCCTGATTTGTCAGGTACTAGTGCCCTCCAGCCTGGTGGTAGAGCACTGAGCCAAGAAGCCAGTCTCCTAACCAGACAGACCCTTGGGACAGGCCCCTAAGCCCCCACTTCCAAGGTGGATTTTTCTAAGAGTTTTGCAGAAATAAGATGTGAACAGTTTTCAATGACATTTATTATACTCCTTTATAAAAATATCAATGCAATATTTTTAAAAATCATCACACAAAAACAAAATAAGCAGGTCCTGTAGGAATCTGGGACAATTGGGAGGAGTGGGATTCACATTGGAAGGACACTGAGAGTGAAGGGAATACCATAGGGGGGCCTACAGCCCCCAAACTGTGGTCAGAGTCAGCATCTCAGAAGGTGTGGGAAGTTCTTTCCCCTCCCAGGTTTTGGCCCTTCCCTCTGGCCTCCAAGCTACCCTCTTCATGCTTCTGGAATCTCCTTTGCTCAAAGGGCATGGGACAAAAATGAGAGACTGCCCAGAAAGCTGGGGAGGGTGAATATTGTTAAGAAATGAGAAGCAATTTCAAGGACCTCTTACTTCCCACCGAGAGGTAGAGGGCTGAGAGGGAGAGGGCGCCACTTTATAAACCCCCAGCACATCACAGCTTCCCTGGTGTCTCCAAGAAGAACCGCCATCCATGGAGTAAGGGGCAGTTTTTTCTGTTGTCTTGTCTGTATCAACTCAGGACCTGCAGTCCTGCTCCTCAGTGAGGGCTTGGGTGGATGGTGGCAATCTCCCTGTCCGTAGCTGGCCCTGCTCCCACCAGAGAACCATAGAAAAGCAAAATGGCCATTTGAGTTTTCCACCCATGTTGACCATGCAGAACCCCGAAAGTCTCTGGTTGGCCTCAGGCCGGGACATCATTTGGCAGTGGCCTGAGACTGCATCCACTGGAGTCCTGCTGGCAGCCTGCAGGGAGGGAAAACAGGGCAAGGATCAGCATTTCCCATAAAGATGATGACTCTCAAGCCCAAGGCCTCTGCCCAGAGCAGATTGAGAGAGTAGCCAAAGTTACATCCATTCATTTAATCCACAAACTGATTTGAGTTCTTCCAATGCATCAAGTACCCACTGTGCCCAGGGGGCTGAAGTGACTCTTGAGAAGCCATCCTGCCCTCTGAGGCTTACAGCATAGAAGAGGATGTAGAGACTAAGCAAATGGTCCAGCAAATAATCCCATAGCTACATACTGTAACTATGGTTAAGAAGACATACAGAGGTTCTGGATGCCTGAGAGTCGGGAAGGCCTTCTTGAAGGAAGCATCCTGGAGACCCAACTTCCTGGACACCTTAGCAGTAACTCAGGTATGCCTCTCATGTCCCCTACCAGGGTGGCAGGGTGACTTCAAAGGCCTGGGAAGAGACTCCATATGCAAGTTTTCCTGTGCAATACTAAGCAACTCCGGAGCAAGGATAGAGTCTTGGCCATCTCTGTATCGTCCTCAGTCCTCACCTGCCACAGAGCAGGAGGTGGAGGGGCCGGTTACTTACAAAATGCCGGGTCCTCCTGACCCAGCAGATGCAGGTACACACCCAGAAATGTGTGAGCCCTTGCACTGACCTGCCTAAAGTCTCCTCTTTAAAACAAAAAACAAAAAACAGGGCTGGGATTGTGGCTCAGTGGTAGTGCACTCGCCTAGCATGCGAGCGGCCCAGGTTCGATTCTCAGCACCACGTAAAAGTAAAACACATTGTGTACAACTAAAGAAAATAAATAAATATTAAAAAAAAAAACAACAACAACAATGAGTTTGGGAGTATAGCTCGGTGGTAGAGTGCTCACCTACCATGTCTAAGGCCTGGGTTCAATCTCCAGCACCACAGAACAAAATGAACTACAAAGAAAGGCATCTGAGTCTCCAGCCTGCTACCATTCCACCTGAGAGGCAAGAGAACAGGGAATTGTCTAGGCCCAAGGCCTAGAGAATGTAGGTGTATGCTCAAGAGCTACCTTCTCAGCAGCCCCTCCCTGGATACCTCATCTAAAACTGCAACATTCAACTGGGGACACATGGTGACTCTTGCCTATAGTCCCCAGCTTTTGGGAGGCTGAGGCAGGAGGACTGCTTGAACCCGGGAGCTCAAAGCTAGCCTCCACAACAAAGTGAGACCCCCATCTCAAAAAAATTTAAAATTGTGACTGAGTAAGGTGGTACACAATTATAATCCCAGCAATTTGGGAGCCTGAGGCAGGAGGATTAGAGGAACACTATAATGGTCAAAGGGAAGGGAGGGGAGGGAGAGAGCAAGGGGGGACGGAGGGGAAAAAAAAAAGAGAAAAAGTGAATAAGATGGATAGCATTATTCTAAATACATGATTGAAGACTTGAATGCTATGAATATACTTTGTATACAAACTGTTTTGTGTAAAAAGATGCTCTATATGTGCAGTATGAATTGTAATATATACTATTACTATAAATAAAAATTTAAAAAAATTAAAAGAACTGGGGATGTGACTCAGTGGTTAAGTGCCCCTGTACCCTCCCCCCACTCCACCAAATTGCAACATTCCATCCACATACTTCCAATCTTCCTTTCCTACTCCTCCCCACCTAAACATTTATCTCCCCCCCCCCAGGTACCAGGAATTGAACCCAGGAGCACTGGAACCAGACTGAGCCACATCCCCAGCCCTATTTTGTATTTTACTTAGAGACAGGGTCTCACTGAGTTGCTTAGTGCCTTGCCTTTCCTGAGGCTGACTTTGAACTCGAGACTGATTCTCCTGTTTCAGCCTCCTGAGCCGCTTGGATTATAGGCGTGCACTACTGTGCTTGGCAACATTTATCATTATTTAATTTACTATACATATTTTTTTTGCTTATTGTCTGTCTCTCCCACTGGAATGTAGCTCCATGAAGGCAGGAGTTTTTGTTTTGCTTTCTACTGTTTCTCCAATACCCAAAACACTACCTGGCACAAAGTAGGCATTTGATAAAAATCTGTTGATGGAATGGTGTCATGTACTCTTTGCAGAAATTCAAAGATGGTGGCACACTCCTGTAATCCCAGCCACTTGGGAGGCTGAAGCAGGAGGATTGCAAATTCAAAGCCAGCCTCAGCAACTTAGTGAGGCCCTAAGCAACTTCGCAAGAACTTGTCTCTAAATAAAATAGAAAAAAGGGCTGGGAGCCAGGCGCAGTGGTGTATGCCTGTAATCCCAGCACTTGGGAGGCTGAGGCAGGAGAATCGCAAGTTCAAAGCCAGCCTCAGCAATGGTGAGGCACTTTAGCAACTCAGTGAGACCCTGTCTCTAATAAAATACAAAAAAGGGCTGGGGATGTGGGCCAGTGGTCTAGTGCCCCTGAGTTCAATCCCCAGTACCCCCCCCCCCCCAAAAAAAAGGGCTGGGGATGTGGCTCAGAGGTTAAGCATCCCTGGGTTCAATCCCTAGTACTTCTGCTTGTCCCCTAGGTCTTTGTGCTCTAGGTCTTTTGATGAATGTCCCCTTCTCTTCATTTGGGTCTCATTTGGGTGTTAGCTCAAAAACCACATCTTTAGGAGAGGCCATCCCTGACCACCAGAGCTAAATCAGACCCACCTTGCCCTTGTGTATATGTGAAGGCCCTGGAGAGTGGGGACTCACAGCTTACCCATTCACCCGATTTCAACAATTCAACCCCTTTCCATCTGATTTGGCCCCATAGCCAACTGTGAGCCAGATTCTGACAGGACAGAGACAGGAGAGGGTTTTCTAATGGCCACTTGTCCATTGGTGGGCCAGACCCAGGTCTGGCAGGTACTAACCCTTCCCCAGTCAGAGCACAGCAGCCTTGTATATGCCACGGATGGTCTCTGATGGCGCTGAGAGTGAGGAACTGGGAGATCTCCACGGTGGTCATGCAGTCCTTCACATCCTGCTTGTTGGCAAAGATCAGCACGGAAGCATCTCGGAGTGCCTGGGAAAGAAGAGCCACACCCTGTCAGCCAGCCAGCCTCCTTCCTCCGCCTGAAAATCCTCCCCCCTCCTGCCCCAGCCTCCTTGGTGGGCCCCACTCCAACAGTAGCAACCACATCTGATGACAGCGACAACTCATGGGATGCCTCCAGCCATCTCCTATAATCCTTACAACAACCTCACGAGGTAGGAATCCACGAGCAAGAAGAAGGGACAGCCTTGAACCAGCAACTCTGATTTCTGTGACCAGTTGTTCTGAGGGCACTGTCATTCTTTATCGTCAATAAACTAGCCCTCCCCATATTGCTGCTGGGGTAACGATGAGGATGTCAGGAATGGACCTCAGAGAAGCTGAGTGACTAGCCTGTGGACACACAGCTAGAACCCCAGGAAGCTTACCTCATGGGCCAGCATCTTGTACAGCTCCTCCCGAGTGGTTGGCAGCCGGTCCCGGTCTGTGCTGTCAATCACAAGGATGACGAACTGGCCGGCAGAGGGGAGCCTTAAGGAACGGGCTACCTCTTTGTGAAGGCGTTTCCTGCCCAGTGGCCTCTGAACTGCCCACGTGCCAGCTCATAGCAAAGGAACCCTGCTGCCTCAAGGTCTCACCAACCTGGTCCCGTTTTCATTGCCTTTCTATCCAGACAGAGGAAATACACAGCACACCTGATTGTGGGCCAGAGGCTGTGCTAAGCCCTGGGTGCTCAGGATTCCATTTAGGCCTCACCACAATGCTGAGGGCTTGGTGCTGTATTACCTCCATTTTACAAAGGAGGGTAACCTCAGTGAGGTTAGGAATCTTGCCCGTGGCCACACAGCTGATGAATGGCAGTACTGGAATTCCGACTGCTCTGCCCTACTCCAGGAATTAAACCACTGAATTCTACATCTGCTGAGTGAGAAGGTAAGGCCTGCAGAGACGAAGGGCTCATGCCGTCCAGTGCATCAGACTGCAAACTGCCAGAAGCAGACAGGGAGGATTAAAAAAAAAAAAAAATCTTTACAGGCACTGCACTGGGTTAAGTATTTGACCTCTGTGCCTTAGCTCTTGTCTGATTGTTATTTAATTTCACTATGACTCAGAGAGATCATTATTAGGCTATTTCACAGATGGGAGGACTGAGGTTAAAAGGGGGTGACTGGCTAACATCACACAGTTGCCTTGGAGATCCCCCAGCCCTGGCGTCCTCCTCACCTCTGTGTTGGAGTAGTATGTGCTCCAGGTGGAGCGCAGAGCCTCCTGTCCCCCAATGTCCCACACGAGAAAGTGGGTCTTCTGAAGAACAATCTCCTCCACATTGCTGCCAATGGTGGGACACGTGTGAACCACCTCATTGGTCAAACTGAGGAGATAGAAGAAGGTTCTAAGACCCCGGCCCAGCCCCCTCCCAGCTCTGGTTTCCAGCTCTGGTCCACCTCCTGGGCAGCTGAGTCTAACTAAGAACTCCAACCAAGGTGGACCAAGCACCCGCCTAGGCAAAAGGAAATGAAAACAAAATGAGACCAAGTGTTGTCCAGGCTTAGGCCTCAGAAGGGGGAGACGTTAGAACCATCTTCTCAAATTTTAATTTGCAGTTGAATCACCTGGGAGTCTTGTCAAAATGCAGATTTGATCCCAAGGGTCTGGGCTGCCCAGGACTTTGCATTTCTAACAAGCTCCCAGATGATGCTCCTGCTTCCAATCTGTGGACCACACTTGGAATCTCAAGGGCTGAGAAAAATGAGAGATAAAAGTGAGGGCCGTCAGAGAGATGAGATGCCTTGTTTAACACCCACATTTTTTATAGTGAAGAATGCTTCTGAAAGGTGACCAAGAAGTTGAAAGAGTGGTTGCCTGGGAGGAGGAAGACTGGAATCTACAGTGAGAAGGAAACTTACTTCACACGGTGTACTCTTGTACTGTTTGAATTTTTCTTGCCTAATTTCTCTTTTTTTTTTTTTTTTTTTTTTTTGTACCAGGGATTGAACCCAGAGGCTCTTAACCACTGAGCCAGCCCCCCCCCCCTTTATATACAGAGACAGGTAGATAGATATGTTCAAATGCCTTATATTATATATATGGGAGGGGGGAGAGAGAGAGAAAGAGAGAGAGAGAGAGAGAGATTTTAGAGACAGGGTCTTTCTGAGTTGCTTAGAGCCTCACTAAGTTGCTGAGGCTGGCTTTGAACTTGGGATCCTCCTGCCTCAGCCTCTGGTGCCGCTGGGATTACAAGAGTTTTCTCTAATTAAAAAAAAAAAATTATTTACATTTATTACTTTTCTAGGGAAAAACTTATCCTGTGTAAATAAAGGACTTTGGTGGCTCCATCTCGGTAGAGAGGTTGTCCAGACTGAACACTGGGAAAGTTCCCACCTTTGGTTTTTGGCTACATCATCATACGCAGGACCTGCGGAGACTAACCAGACCCAAAGCTTTGGGTTTCACGTTGGAAGCCAAAGCAACGTAAGGTGCAGGACGGAGAAAAGAGGGACCTGTCATGGGGGGGGGGGGGCGGGTACGGGGAGGGCAGACGGCAGGAAGCAGTGGGGACTGGGATTGCCTTATACAGTGCAGGATTCCAGTGCCAGGCCCACCGTCTCTATACCAGGAAGGTCACACCAGCTTCCCTCATCACTACTCTCGGCTGGGGAGCCGGGGAACCCAAAGAAGGGCTCCAATTATTGGTCCAAATGCCGGTGAGTCTGGTGGGAGGCCCAGCCCTTTCTCTTTCCACCCAAAGTCACTTACAACTGGTAGAGAATGGTGGTCTTTCCTGCGTTGTCCAGTCCCACGATGATGACCTTGTGCTCTGGAGGCATCGGGGGAGGTCAGAGTCAGAACCAAACCCGATGTCCAAGGGACTGTGTGCTCCCAGCAGGCCTCCCAGGAAGACCAGTGTTCCAAACTGGCTGAGGGACCTCTGCCCACCGCACCACTTCTACTTCCCAACCCGCAGGGAGGACGCCTGCACCACTCCCGAACAGTGGCAAAGAGAACCGAGTCCCATCTCCCTCCAGATGTCTAGAAGCGATTGCCTGAAGGGTCTGGGGTGCTCCGGGCTTGCCAAGAGAAGGGGTCTGGAGAAAGATCCAAGCACTAACTGCAGGAAGCCGGCAGCGGCTCCCCCAGCCCTGCCGCCGAGCGGTTGAGCACGGAGGAAGGAGGCTCGCGCAACTCTGCAGCGCACCCGGGGGCGCACGCAAGCGTGGAGCCCGGGAGAAACCCGCTGGGAGAAGGATAGAGGAGAGCGTGCAGCAGGCAAGGAGCACCCACGCAAGACTCTAGTAGTCCGAGGTCCCTCGGCATGTCTGCCCAGACGACCTCCGATCGAGGGAACCCCAGGAGACCACAGGATCAAAGCGGTCGCTGGGATGCCCTACGTGACTCTTACCCTGGTTCCCAAAGATGCCCATCAACTTGGCGATCAGCTGTCCCATGGCACGTCCCTAGCTGGGTAGGTGCAGGACTCAGGGGCCTCTGGGGCAAGAATCTAGCTCAAGGATTCCGAGCCCCGCCCCCGAGGGAGGGCCCGACAGGCTTAGCCCGTGAGAACCAGGAAAACCCCACCTCGCAGATGGGACTTGGGAGTACCCTGGGACTCATCCCTCGTGTGCGCACTGGACTTTACAGTGGTGATGAGCTGCCTGCCCAGGGCCCTGGAGGTGCAAAGAACAATGAAGTCCCAGACTGCACCCTCCTCTTGGCCCTGAAAAAAAACTGAAGTTCTCTCCGTGTTCTGCTCCCAGGCTGCAAATCAAGGGAATCTAAGCACCGTGGTGCACCAAACAATCCTAGCTCTACGTGTCCTCTACCCGCTAGAGCAAAACCCTAGACTGAAGCGACCCAACTTCTGCACCTACCAGCGAGACAGAGGGCTCTCTGGTCCCCTCTGAGCTGGGAGAACATTCCAGCCTTCTTCTCTAGTTGTTTTGCTAGTGAGAGTCTTGTGGGCCCACTCAAAGTTGACTCCCCAGGGAAAGGGCCTAGGGTCTCCCTTCCTCTTGCAGGACCCTCCTGCTAGGCAACACCTAGGGAGAAATAAGAGCCTCACCAATCCGCTAACATACCACATGCTTAGCAGTTGATTCCAAGGGTGGGTGTCTGGAGACAAAGATGGAGCAAGAAGAAAAGATTCCCCAGCCAGAGACCCTGCAGAGGGTCCCAGATATTAAGACCCATCAAAGAAAAATTATTTTTGTTTGTCTAGGTTTTGGTTTTTGTTTTATTTTTGAGACAGGGTCTTCCAGGGCTCAAGTGATCCTCCTGCCTCAGCCTCCCAGGCAGAGGAGAACATGAGCCTAGAGAGAACCAGAGGGCAAGCAGGAGAGAAAGGGGGATATTCTTGTTCGTGAATTTCCTTCCTTGCATAAACTTGGAAAAGAAACAGAAACAAAAAGAGAAGTGGGAAAGGCAAGTCAACACATCAGAGTGCCTGATCCCTCCACCTTACTGCCTCTGTTCCCACAGCCCCCTCCACTGATGTAGCAACCCTTCAACTGGCCTGTTTCGGCCTCCCCTTTCCCAGAGTACCCTCCTGCGGCTCTATTAGCCTTCTCAAAGCACAGCTCAGGATCTGTTATTCCCACTCACAGCCTTTGATGACTCTCTATTGCCCACTGGATCCAGATCAGCCTTCTAACCTGGCATTCAAGATCCTCCAGCAACAGGCCCCACCTGCTTTTGCAGTTTTACCTCCCGGGTTCTGCATCCACTGGTCCCTGCCCACATGTGTCCAGCTCTTTCCCACTGTCCCCTTGCTCCTGCATTCCCTCCACATGAATGCCTTACACCTACTCAGAAAGGGAAAACGCCTGGAACTCATTAGCTGCCTTGCCAGAAAAGCCACCTATTCCCAAATTCCCACCACATGGAGCCTCTCTCCACACTGGGGCCACAGAATGGCCTGACTGTTTCTCTCAATCACCTGTGAACCCTAGAGGCTGGGTTTCCTATCTTGTTCACCAGTGCTTGCCCCCCCCCCCCCGTCCCCACCTGGTATACAGTTAGGAATGTGTTGTCATTAGGTTGACTTAGGACAAATTAAGCTACAGCCTGAGAATGTGCGTTTGGAGTATTTAAAAAAAGAATGTGGGGGAGCTGGGGTTGTAGGTCAGTGGTGGAGAGCTTGCCTGGCATGTGTGAGGCACTAGGTTCAATTCTCAGCACTGCATATAAATAAATGAACAAAATAAAGGCCCATTAAAAAAAAGAGGAATAAAAAAAGAAAAAAGAAGAAGAAGAAGAAGAAAAGAATAATGTGGGGCCTGATGTGGTGGTGCACACCTATAATCCCAATGTCTCGGGAGACTGAGGCAGGAAGATTACAAGTTCAAAGCCAGCCTCACCAATTTAGCGAGGCCCTGTCTCAAAATTAAAAAAAAAAAAAAAAATTAAAGGGCTGGGGATGTGGCTCGTGGTTAAAGGGCCCATGCGTTCAATCTCCAGTATCAAAAAAGTAAAAAAGGACTGGGGGTGTAGAGCATCCCTGGGTTCAATCCCCAGTTAAAAAAGAAAGAAAGAAAGAAAGAAAGAAAGAAAGAAAGAAAGAAAGAAAGAAAGAAAGACAGACAAGAATATGGGCACAAGTTTATGAGGACTGAGGAAGGCTAAAAGGTTTGTGGAGAGCAGAGGCAAAACAGCTCACTAAATAAAGATTTTCAATTCATCCTGTTTGGTGCCCAAAGAGTTAGAAGCCTGGAAAAGTGAACTTCAAGCCCATTTGGGCTGATTTCATTTCAGCCCTGGGAAAGAAGAATCTGGGACTGGGGCTGGTGGAGGCCAGGAGTGTGCTGGGGGAAGAAACAGCGCTTTAAGTGATTCTATCATCTGTTTCCTGTGGGGAGAAGGGAACCTTTAAGTGCCTCCCCCACCACACACACACACACACACACACACACACACACACACACACAATTGCAGAATTGAAAGTGACACTGCAAACTGGGAGCACATTCAATAAACAGACAAGAGCTGCCTGCACCAGGAGGCCCAGGACCTGGCTCTTAGGAAGCATTCATCCATTCACTCATTCATCTGTTCAGTTCACAAATATGAGTCAGACACAACCAAGCAGCCAAAATCACCCAGTCTGGGTCTCCATTGACCCTTCAAGTCTGGAGAGGGAGATAAACACACACACGCACACACACACTCAGAGACAGCAAAGTGGGCACCCTTCTTTAAGGAAACAATTACTGGGGTTAACACAGACGTCTCTCTAGTATATTAGATTGGGACACCCCCTTGACCCTGGCCCACGGTGACCTCAGCTCAGCTCGTTTTATTTTACAACAGTGGAAACCTTAGTTCACACTTAGTACTTGTGGCCTACTTCAGCTCACTCTGGGGCAGAATCCACACCACAAAATGTAAGCAGCTAGCCAGGGAAACAGATAAAGGAAGGGTGCCAGGTAGGCAGGGTCCCCAGTGCCTCACTTCCTGAGTCTGTGGGCTAATCAGAGCAGCAGAGGATGCTGACGACATGGCTGTTGAAATCCTCACATGTTGACAACCACATGTGCTGACTGAGCAGTCAACTTTGGTTAAGGGTTTGTGGTTACCAAGAAACAAGAATTTTTCTCCCCGTTTCTGAGTATCTCCCTAGAAATGGCCTTGCCTGCAAGTTCTGAGCAAAGGTAACTTCAGGCAGAAGGTACATGGGAGGAGGAGACAGAAACACCCAGACCCCTGCTTCCTCCTCCTCCCCAACTCCCTACCCCCAACCCTTGCAGAAGCTGGTGCATCCAGGAATTAGCATTGGACTTGGGGGTCACAGGCACCATGGAACTTGAAATCCAAACCACATTTGACTCCTTTGCTCTATGGCTGTGTAAATACAGACTAATAGCTTAGTCTCTCTGAACTCTCTCTGCAGAGGTCCAGCTGTCTTCTCTTCTCCCTTCAAATGTCAAGTGTCCCACAGGGGACTTAAACCCCTTTATGCAAAGCTGGATTCATTACTTCTGCTCTTTTTTTTCCCCTTAAGTAATATGTTGATTTTATTTATTTGGTGCTGGGGATTGAACCCAGGGCCCTGTGCATGTGAGGAGAGCACTCTACCAGCTGAGCTATATCCCCAGCTCCTGCTTTAATCTGTTTTTAACCTCCTTCTTTTGTCTGGGAAGACTACCACCCACTGTCACCTTCTCCCTCACTGGCTACCTCTACTTGCTCTTCAAGAGCTCTGGATTCTAACTGCTAAATGTCACTGTGGTCTAAGGCAAAGCCTCCTTTCCAATCCTGTAGTGTCCAGCTGTTTCTAAGTGAGTTCCCCCAATTCATGCTCCAACCAAAGCAATCTTGTCATTGCTTATAATCCTTCAATTTCTTTCCTTCTTTCTTTCTTTTTTGTACTGGAGATTGAACTCAGGGACACTTGACCACTGAGTCACATCCTCAGCCCTTTTTTGTATTTAACTTAGAGACAGGGTCTCACTGAGTTGCTTAGTGCCTCGCTGTTGCTGAGGCTGGCTTTGAACCGGGATCATCCTGTCTCAGCCTCCCGAGCGGCTGGGATTACAGGCATGGGCCACTATGCTTGGCTAATCCTTCAATTTCTGAGCACTAGTTTCAGAACAAAAACCAAACCTTTGGGGGTACAGAGGATTAAACCCAGGGGTGCTCTACTACTGAACTACATTCCAGAGATTCCCCCATTTAAAAAAAAAAAATATATTTATTGCCGGGCGCGGTGGCGCACGCCTGTAATCCCAGCACTTTGGGAGGCTGAGGCAGGAGGATCATGAGTTCAAAGCCAGCCTCAGCAATGGTGAGGCACTTAGCAACTCAGTGAGACCTTGTCTCTAAATAAAATACAAAAAAGGTCTGGGGATGTGACCCAGTGGTCGAGTGTCCCTGAATTCAATCCCTGGTACCACACACACACACACATAAAAAAAATTTGTTTTAGTTGTACACAGTGCCTTTATTTTTACGTGGTGCTGAGGATCCAACCCGGGCCCACGCAAGTGCTAGATGAGCGCTCTACCACTGAGCCACAACCCCAGCCCCTCCCCCATTTTTTAGATAAGGTCTCATTATGTTGCCCATGCTAGCCTTGAACTTGTGATCCTCCTGCCTGAGTAGCTGGGATTACAGGTGTTCACCACCTTGCCCAGCAAAAACCAAACTCCTTAATATGACTCAAGGCCCACTATGGCTTGCTTCTGTCAACCCCTCTCTGGCCACCACCTCACCATGCTTTGTTAATGAAGAGCCAAAAACTTGTCATGCATGTCCCCTGGTTCCTCTGCCTTAAACATCCCCCCACTTTTCTATCCAGTTTAACCCCTGATTTTGCTTCTAGACTCCAAGCAAGCCTTGCCTCCTCTATGAAAACTTCCCTGATTTCCCCAGGTTAAGACAGTGATCCTCTTCCAGGTTCCCACATTACTATTGCTTCTCACAGCAGACAGCTCAATGTTCAGTACTGAAATTATCTGTGGCTCTCACTTCAACTTGTCCCTGCTACCTAATACATGTATTTGGCGCAATGGTGCACGCCTGTAATCCCAGCTGCTCAGGAGGCTGAGACAGGAGGATCAGGAGTTCAAAGCCAGCCTCAGCAAAAGCAAGGCGCTAAGCAACTCAGTGAGTCCCTATCTCTAAATAAAATACAAAATAGGGCTGGGGATGTGGCTCAGTGCTCTAGTGCCCCTGGGTTCAACCCCCAGTACCATAAATAAATATCTAGTGAATAAACACAGGGACAAATGATCAATCCCCATGGGAAAGTGGTGGAAAGAGTACCAAGCTAGAGGCAAAGACTCGGCTCTCATCAACTTTACCATCAACTTTCTGGGGAGCTCCAGTCAGCCACCTGACACCTGGGTCTGCCTGTTTCTCTTTGATCCACTAACTCATCTGTAGGCCTTCCGGTGCCTGTTGCCTTCCACCCACATATACACACACTTGGGTCACCACCTCTAAAACAAGAACCAGGAGGGTGAGAGAGCTTGCAGGTGCTACATGAAGTAGGATATAGGTGACGGCAGTAATGACTGGGCATCAGTGGGGCCAGAAGCTCAGCCCTCCCTCCCTGAGATTCTGGGGTGCAGTGAGTTCAGAAGAGCAGAACAAGCGTGTGCCTTTAAGATTTTGCACTGAACTACACCCCAGGTTCCCATCGCCCCTGGCTCTGCCTGTGGGGAGACAGGTATGGTGTGGGCATAATACTGGCCATGCAGCCCTGTCAGGCTTGCACGTACTTCAGAAGGCCACTGTCTCCCGAGTCAACAACCCAGGGCGCAACTTCTTCCTGCCCCTCCCCTTGGCTTTCCCCCTCTGGCAGCAGCTGTCTGTGCAGAGGCTGCTAGGCTGACAACTGTGCTGCGGGAACAAAGAAGCAGACTGGAAGGTGGCCGCAAAGGACTGGACGGCGGTTTTATATGTGGCAAAATACTTCTCCTAGAAGAGTACAGACAAGTAGACAGACAGATGGGGCACAGGACACCAGACAGGGAGAGGGAAAGATTGGGCAGTGTGTCTTCTAACCAGTAAGTGGAAGCTGCACCCCACCCCAGGTGGGGGCACGACAACATTGGCACAGGAGGTGGTGAGACAGGCCTGAGGTGCCCATCCCTGAGGTGGGCAGCCGGGCAGGACCCAGTCCTCGTTGGCACAATCGGCTCTCTCTGGCCCAGCTGGGATGCTGGGGAGGGACAGGGCTGCTAGGCTGTGGGGATGCTGAGGCAGAGGGTGCCCCAGGGGCTACCAAGGCCTCTCCTGGGGGAAGTGGACACCAATGAAGGATAGGATCACAAGAGGCAAATATAGAGAAGCAGCAGCAGCAGCCAAGCCCCCCAGGGGAGATCTGAGGTCCCCACGTGACCAGGCAACCCCAGGATGGTAGTCACTTCCTGGACACCAACCCATAAGGCCTCTCTCTCCTGGGGCCTCAGGATGAAGGTGAAGGAGCAGTTTTTTTTTGTTTGTTTTGTTTTGTTTTGGTTTAGAATGAGGTGGACCAGAGTGTTCCATGGTCTCCACACCCAATGGCATGGAGTTGGGGGCTCAAATGCAGAGGGCCCCCTTCTTCTGATGGCAGCAGGCAGGGGATGTTGTAGGCAAAGCTCATTCCTGGGGCAGGCGAGAGCTGAGGCATGGAGGTGGGGGTGGGTAACAGGGTTCTAGGGTTCTAGGGTTCCAAGCCCTGGCATGGCCGTGGCCAAGAGGGCAGCTGACGCCAGTCAGTTTCCATCCAGAGCCCTCCCCCCAAGGCAGGCTCCCTACCGGTTTCCATGCTAACCTTTCACCTACCAGACAATGCTGCCAGGAAGCTGGGGCAGGGGGTGGGCTTGGTGAGGGACCCGGGATCTGGGGTTTGGGGAAGATTCTGTGTCCTCCCTCTCCAAGAAAAACGCCCAACTCTCCAAATACCCCAGTTTGGGAAAAAGAAGGGTCACCCTTTTTAGGACCTTCACTTAGAGCCCAGAGTAGAAAGTTAAGGAAGTGCACCTTTTCTCTGGGAGGAGAGCCCCCTAAGATGGGGGAAAGGGGACACTTCAGAAAGGTGGGTATCTCCCATCCATCTACAGCAGGTAGGGGTAAGCCTACAGCTGGGGCTCAAGGGCCTCTCAGGAGCTGGGATGATACCACCAAAGAAACCCCAAACATTGAGCCAAGGCTTCTGAATGGAGGGAGACAGCGCCCCCTGAAGGCAGGACACGTCTCAGGTGATGAGCCCCTCTGTCCCTCCCCTCCCCTGGGCTCAGAGCCCTTCCTCCCACTGTGCAGCCCCTGTCCTCTCAGCGGATATAGACGCCTCGCCCCCAGCCCTCCAGCTCATTCTTGTTGCGTCCGAGAACTGGACCCCCCGGCCTCTGCGCAGTAGCGGGCCTTATTCCGGCCCCGGTTCCTGTTGTCAGTGAGCTCCTCCTCATAGTCTTCTTCCTCCTCCTCCCAGGAGCCCTGCCGGGCTGGTGGGGGTGCCGCCCCCTGCAGGGTCTCCAGGCCCTGGCCCCTCTGAGGGGTCAGTCTCCATGTCCACACATGAGTCTCCCAGCTCCGTGTAGGCAGAGTTTCGGCTGCCGGGGGTGTCGGCATCAAACGTGTCTTGGCGGGACAGTGCCCGCAGGGTGCCTGCCCGGCCTGGTGGGTGGCTGCTGGGGTAAAGGCCCGGGGGCTGGCCCAGCTCCCCTGGGTACTCGTGCACGCTGGCGTGCTCCCCGGTGGCCCGTTCCAGTGGCTGGTCCCCGGAAGCAAGGTAGGGTCCCTGGTTAGCAGACAGACGGCACACACACCATGCAGATCAGGCAAGGAGGCTGCAGATCAGGCAGGAGTGAGAAAAACACAACAAAGCAAGGCAGGTTAGTGAGGACACCAAGACACCCAGCCTGGCCAAAGGAGGTTGCTGGCTTTGGGAGAGGGGCACCAGATCAGGAACATAGCTCTAAAGCCCAGTGGACACACCTCAGTACATCTGTTCCTCTATTAGGACAGGATGCCCAACTTCATCAGACCTCACATGCATGAACTTTCCTGGTAACCATGGTAGGGAGCCCCTGAACAATTAGTCACCACTTCCTCAATACATGTTATTAATGCTGCCTTGGGGTTAATCATCATTAACAGCTCATTAGTATTGCCACTCAATGGATGATTGGGTTAGTCAATGCCTCCAGTTTTCCAAATACAGTAAGAGATTTCAGCTCAAACTCACTGACCCCAGCTTCTTCAGCCCACATCAGACTTCAATTACAGGTTTCCAGAACCCCACGCTGCTCCTCCCATTCCCCACACAGATGAGTCTCTAAGTTTGATGGGGTTCCTTCCCTACCCACAACAAGGACTCAAAGCAGTCAGCTGGGGAATGTTGATAGGCTTCCCTCCTCCAGTGAAGACCATGAGATGGCCAATGTCCTCATTACCAGATGTCACATGAAAATGAGCTGATGGCCACTGCCACCACAGAGGTTGTTGGGTGGGGTACAAAGAAGCCCAGGTTAAGTCCTTCCCCTACCACCACCTCAAGCTGTGTGACCCTAAGCAAATGATTTCTGTCTCTGTGGCCCAGTTTCTTGGTTGCAGTATGGTGGGGATTAGACTACAGAAGCAGTTTCCAAACTGTTTCCTAAAGATGTGGGGTGGAGTAGGGAGAGCATAAAAGTGCTTCCAGGATCCCTAGGGAGGTGATGGAGAGGGCAGGGTCCTGGCTTCCTCTGAACTGAGCAAAAATGCCTCATCTATATATTCAGCTTCCCCCTAAGATTCTGTGAGGCTGTGGCTGAAAACAAATATGAAAAGCAGCAGTCTAGAGTGACTTCATGGATTTCTGTGATGCTAACCTAGAACCACACGCTTAATGGTGTATACTTAATGGTCCCAGAGATGGGCTGTGGCTCCCATGGGAAGAAGGAGAGACAGGAAGGGACACCCACAGGACAGCTTTTCCCAAACTCTGTTTAACTGGAAGAAGGGTAGAGGGCACAGCACCAACTCATAGAAGATGCTCCATTCTGGGTCGCTCCTAGGGGCGTCCTGGAGTTAGGGCTCCAGGGGTAGGGCAGTCTCTCTTCTGGATTTAAAGGCCCCTGATCTATGGGTTTCCCTAGGTCTAAGGGCCCCTGCAATGTTGGGTCTAAAATGGATGTGGAGTCTAGTAAATGAGTAGGTTGGTCTTCCTCATATTTTCTTCCTAGTCCCTGTTCTTATAAGCGGCCCAATCAGGCCTCACGTCCAACAGGCAGCAGATTTAGTGCTAGTTGCGGAACCAGGTCCAGGGAGGCAGCAACCAGCCAGCCCCAGTCCCACCAAAAACCACAGACACCAGAAGCTGCCGCTCACCACATTTTTTACAAAATAAAGTTCTTCCCTTCCTTCCCCCTTGTTCCCTGCACTCCAGAGCGGGAGGGAAGATGGGCGGGGCACCCGCTACATAGCGTGCTCCTGCTGCTGCTGCTGCTGGGGCACCGCGCCGCCGCCCCGCTGTGAGGCCTCCAGCCCGCCCCAGAAGCTGAGGTTTCTCCGGAGGGAGGTGAGCACCTGTACCTGGAGGTTGGAGACGGGGGCAGGGCTGGCTGCCAGGGCTGCGGTAGCCATGGTGCGGTTCAGCAGCGGATTGGGTGGTGTGCTGCTGGGCGGGTGTGTGGCCTTCCAATAGGCTTCCAAATACTCAGCCAAGTGCTCGCAGGCATCCTCCAATTGGTTCTCGTCCAGAATGATGTCAAACATTTCCTGTGGAGGTGGGGTTAGGGGCGGGGCTGGGATGAGCGGGGGCGTGACCAAGGGGTTGAGGGTGTGGCCTGGGTGCAGTGGGTGGAGCCAAGGGGGTTGAAGGACAAGGTTAAAAAGGCCTCTGGCTGTACAGGAAGGGCAGGAGAACGCTCAGATGAACAAATTGGCAGAACTGCAAGAGGTCTGATAGTCCAACTCAGCCCAACTCCCTCATTCTAAAGATAAGACAACCTAAGCTGGTAGAGGGGTCGTGGCTCCCCATGGAGAAGGGGTGCTTCAGCCCTCTCTGCCTGTCCAGCCCTCCTTCCTCCAAGACAAGTCTGCACCTACAGACCCTGCCCAAGTGTTCCCACTCTGTCTCCAGTGCAGGCCAGAAGAAACCAGAGGAACCCAAATGTCCTCCCCTTCTTCCCCTCCCCAGGTCTGAGCACTTACGGGGGGACACTGTGCCAGCTTCTCCGAGGCTGCTATTTGGACATTGAGGTGTTTGGACTGAGACTTCCCTCGGGATTTGATGAGCCTCTGAAGTACCTGGTTTGGGGAGAAGAGGAGGAGGAGTTAGAGGGGCCCAGACAATGCACCAAGCGAGAAAGGCAAAAAGTTCTGGTTGGAGTCAGTGTCAGGATGGTGGAATGTTCCAGGACTCTCAGCCTTGCACCTCTGCAGAAATGACCTCACCAGCCCTATGTCCACCCTATACAATGTTCAGGCTCTCTTCTGGGTCTCATGACAACCTCTCCTTGAGAGCTACATGAAAGGTAGTGATACCAGTTCCCCTCTAACCTGGTCTATAGCCCTCATTCTCCAGGCTCACTCCTTGCCCCCCACCAACGTCAGCAACAGCAGGCATCCTTAGGAAAGTGCTTGCTAGGTACCAGCACTGTTCTGTGCTTTTTGTGGGGTTAGAAGAGGAAGGGTCTCACTATGTTGTCCAGGCTGGCCTTGAACGGGCCCTGGCTCAAGTAATCCTCTTGCCTCAGCCTCCCAAATAGGTGAGACTATGAGCATGCACAACTTCAGCTGGCTGTTCAGTGTTTTTTACACGATCAATTTAGTTCTAACAACAGCACTATGAGGTAGCTATTATTATTATTGTCATCCTAATAATAATGATAGTGATAATAAAGTGAAAAACCTAAGCCAGCGGTAGTGCACGCCTGTAATCCCATCACTTGGGAGGCTGAGGCAGGAGGATCACAAGTTCAAAGCCAGCCTCAGCAATGGCGAGGCACTTAGCAACTCAGTGAGACCCTGTCTCTAATAAAATACAAAAAAAAAAGGGGGGGGGGCTGGGGATGTGGCCCAGTGGATGAGTGCCCCTGAGTTCAATCCCTGGTACCAAAAAGAGAGAAAGAGAGAGAGAGAGAGAGAGAGAGAGAGAGAAATGAAAAACCTGAATCTAATTATGAGAAAACATCCAACAAATTTCAAATGAGGGACAGTCTAGAAAACAGCTGACCTGTTTCCTCCAAAATGCCAGTGTCTTGAAAAGCCAAGAAAGGCTGAAGAACTGTTCCATATTAAAGAAACCAGACCTACAACTAAATGTAGCAGGTGATCCCAACCTGTTTTCTGGATTAGGGGAAATGAGGCCTTATTAAAGGGCATTATTAGGCCAATTGGTGAAGGATAAATATGAACTGCATTTTAGGCAATATATCTTAATTTTTAAAAAATATTTATTTATTTGCTTTTAGTTGTACACAATGCATTTTTATGTGGTGCTGAGGATCGAACCCGGGCCGCGCATGTGCTAGGCAAGCGCTCTACCGCTGAGCCACAACCCCAGCCCTATATCTTAAATTTTACAATTATGTCATGACTATGTAAGATGACGTTCTTGCTCTTAAATACATGCTGAAGCATATAGGATGAAGGCATACAATCTTTTTGGTGTATGTGGTGGGGATTGAATCCAGGGCCTCACACATGCTAGGTACACACTTTATTAAAAAATAAAAGCCGGGCGCAGTGGCGCACGCCTGTAATCCCAGCACTTTGGGAGGCTGAGGCAGGAGGATCGCGAGTTCAAAGCCAGCCTCAGCAATGGCGAGGCACTTAGCAACTCAGTGAGACCCTGTCTCTAAATTAAAAAAAAAAAAAAAAAAAAAAAGGCTGGGGATGTGGCCCAGAGGTCGAGTGCCCCTGAGTTCAATCCCCGGTACCAAAAAAAAAAAAAAAAAAAAAAAAAAAAAAAATAGTGAATCTGAAAAAAAATTACACTGTGCATTTGAAATGCTAAATTAGTGCTGGGGATACAGCTCAGTGGTAGAGTACTTGCCTAGCATGTACAAGGCCCTGGGTTTGATTTCTAGCACTTAAATAAATAAATAAAAATAAAATGAATGGCTCAGTAAAATAAGATATGAATTATTTTTATTGTTGTTTTGGTTGGTTGTTTTTTTGTTTTTTGTACTGAGAATTGAACCCAGGGGCACAGGGGCACATCCCCAGCTCTTTTTTTTTTTTTTTTTTTTTTTTTTCTTTTTTCACTTGTAGATGGACACAATAACTTTAATTTTATTTATTTATTTTTTATATAGTGGTGAGCATCAAATCCAGTGCCTCACACATGCTAGGCAAGTGCTCTATCACTGAGCTACAACCCCAGCCCTAGCTCTTTTTATTTTTTATTTTGAGATATGGCCTTAGTAAGTTGCTTAGGACCTTGCAAAATTGCTGAGACTGATCTTGAACTTGTAATCCTCCTGCCTCAACCTCCCAAATTGCTGGGATTACAGGCAACCTCCCAAATTGCTGGGATTACAGGCATGCATCACCATGCCCAGCTAATGTGAATTGTATCTTAATAGAGCTATTAAAATTTTAGTGAATTTTTGGCTGGGTACAGAGATGCACATGAGACCTTAAGCAACTTAGTGAGAACCTGTCTCAAAATAAAAATAAAGAAGGGCTGGGGAGTATAACTCAGTGGTAGAGTGCCCCTGTGTTAAATCTCTAGTACCACTAAAAATATTTTTTAAAAATTAGTGAATTTGAATGAAAGGTATTCAAAGAACAAGAGTTCCTTGAACTACTGTTGCAATACTTCTGTTAAATTGAAATTATTGGAAAATAAAACACTGGGGAGAGGGTACTAGGGATTAAACCCAGGACCTTGTACATGCTAGGCAAGCACCCTACAATTGAGTTACAGCCCCAGCCCCAACTTCTTTATGTGACAGATGAGGAAACTAGGGCACAGAGATGTTAGGTGATTTGCCAAAGAAACACAGTGCTGGTAAATGACAGCCTGGGTAGGAAATCCAGGCAGTCTGGCTTCTGAGCCCCTGCCCTTAACCTCAGTGGGCAAAATGAAAGCCTTTGCTACTTTCTAAATCACAAAGTGCTTTTGCATCCATTATCTCATTTGATCCTTTCAACCTCTCCCTCCCTCAAATACTTAAATCCCATCATCCCTTTTATCTCATTAGAAACTTAAGGACTCCGAAAGCCTAAGTAACTGGCCCATGGTGCTCAGCTCATAAGAAGCTACCATGGAACAATAATAGTTAGCACTGCTGGCTGCCATCATGAATCAAACAGCATATGCGGGGCTCTTTACATCAATTACCTCCAGTCTCTCAGAAATAACACAGGAGAGGCTGAAAGGTTGCTCAGAGGTACAGCATGTTTTGCATGTGTCAGGCCCTCAGTTCAATCCCAGGCAACAAATATAATAACACCACAAGAGAGGGTTTATAACCTCATTTTGTAGAGGAAGAAATTGAGGCTCAGAGACTAAATAATTACCCCCAGATCCCAAACTTAATAAAAACAACAAGAAACCAACAATA
Source organism: Tamias sibiricus (assembly GCA_025594165.1). Classification (NCBI taxonomy): domain Eukaryota; kingdom Metazoa; phylum Chordata; class Mammalia; order Rodentia; family Sciuridae; genus Tamias; species Tamias sibiricus. The sequence continues at coordinate 25,303,313 of CM046660.1, read as the reverse complement.
AGTATATAAACCAACCAAAACAAGGATTTGAACCTCGGGCTGTCTTCAAACTTTAAAACCTTGGCCTAAACTCTTTTCCATGTTTCTCAAATCCTTACTAACATCTGGAAGGGGAGGTTCATAGAGCCACAACCTGACAAAAAAGTAAACCAGCAGCTGGGTTTGTGGCTCAGTGGTAGAGTGCTTGCCTAGCATGTGCAAAGCACTGCGTTCGAACCTCAGCACCACATACAAATACATAAAATAAAGGTATTGTGTTAATCTAAAACTAAAAACATTAAAAAAAAAAAAAAGTAAATGAGCTTTCCGATCAATATTCTCTACCAGTCTGAATGAGGACACTACAGCAGAAAAAGGCTGATACCCAGCCAGGCATGGTGGCGCACGCCTGTAATCCCAGCAGCTCGGGAGGCTGAGACAGAAGGATCGCAAGTTCAAAGCCAGCCTCAGCAATGGTGAGGTGCTAAGCAACTCAGTGAGACCCTGACTCTAAATAAAATACAACATTGGGCTGGGAATGTGGCTCAGTGGTCAAGTACCCCTGATTTCAGAAGATAGGAAAGACCCCACAGCTGTCAAGTAGCTGAGTGACACTGGGACAAAGAAAAAACAAAATGATTTATTTTAGTTTTCTGGTCCAATCACAGAAGGTCAACCAAAGTGGAGACAGGGGACTGGCTTACATGACCCTAATAATATCAGTCATAGCTACCACATGATGAGGTATATCGTACCAGGCCCTTTGCAATGCTACACCTGCATCCTGGGCAGCATCATTTTTTTTTTTTAATATTTATTTTTTAGTTGTAGTTGGACTCAATACCTTTATTTTATTTATTTATTTTTACACGGTACTGAGGTTCAAACCCAGGTCATGCACGTACTAAGCGAGCGCTGTACCATTGAGCCACGACCCCAGCCCTAGCATCTTCATGATATGCATACAATAGAGTCTTACAGAGAAGGAAATCAAAGCTCATAGCGATCAAGTCACTGGGTAGTAAGGAGTAGAGGAGACCCAAGCAGCCCAACTTCAGAACACTCCTTATAAACCATGCACCCACCTTGGGAGAGGTGATCTTGATGTAAACAATGATGGGGGCCAACGAGGTCTTGGAGAGCTGGGCCGGGTGGTTGATAGTGTCAGCATCCAGAGCCACCAACTGAAGAGTCCGGGCCAGCTCAAAGATCCGCTCGATCTCACTCTGCACCTCAGCTTGGGGGTACCGTGGCATGGGGAGAGGGAATGTAAGGCAGCCCCCAGGAAGCAGTGGGTGCAGAGAACACTTCTGGTCCTTCCACCCACCACCTCTCACCCTACCCTAGTGTAGCCCAGAAGTGGGGAGTACAGAAGGCCCGGCTCACCCAGGCTGGAGCGTGTGTTGGAGCGCTCGATGATGATGTGCTTGCTGGGGTTGTTGAGGACTGAGCGCTTGGCCAGGGAAATGTCAGCCGTTACCCTAGTGATGGAGATCCTGGGGGATGGGGAGGAGGAGGGAGTCGGGTATCAGGGTGGGCTAGAATGCCCTGCCCACTCCTCAGACTCTAGGCCTGCCCAGTGTCCTTCAGACCAAGAGTCCCAAAATCATCCTTCAAGACACCCTGCTCCTCTCAGCACAGAGAGCCACGATGGGGGTTGGGAGATGGCTCCCAGGGTCTTACCTGCCATCAAATCGATGCTTCAAGAAATCAAATAAAGCTTTCTGCATCATGTCTGTAACCTGGGGTTGGATGTTTGGAGGGAGGAAGGAAGAGAAGTCAGGCATTTAAAGCTGCTCAGAGGCAGGTGCAGTGGCACACGCCTGTAATCCCAGTGGCTCAGGAGGCTGAGGCAGGAGGATCATGAGTTTAAAGCCAGCCTCAGCAATGGCAAGGCACTAAGCAACTCAGTGAGACCTTGTCTCTAAATAAAATACAAAAATTACAAAATAGTGCTGGGTTGTTGCTCAGTGGTCAAGTCCCCTGAGTTCAATCTCTGGGTATCCCCCCCACAAAAAAAAAAGCTGCACAGGAGGTTGGGTTGCTGGGCATTAGGGTCCTTATATTTTCTTTTCTTTTCAAATTCCTGAGAGGAAGGGACCTCTATGGAGGGGCCCTTCTGGATCTGAGGGACCTCCCATACAGTCTCTAATTCCAAAAGTCCTTCAAGGCGGGTCTCTGGGAGGGCTCCCCAGGGGTTTCTTCAGGGGATTGGGCCCTTCTGAAGGGGTCTCCCATGGGTCAGGCCCCTCCAGGGTTTTTCTCTGAAGGTCCGTAGCCCTCTGGGGAGGACACCCTGGGGATCTGGGCCCTTCTGGGGGATCTCTCTCTAGTCTGAAGACATTCCTATGGTGTCTTTCTGGAGGTTTGGGTTTCTCCAGGCCCACTCCCCTCTCGGGTTCCTACCTCATAGCCCTTGAGCGACGGTCCCACCAGGATGATGGGCCTCATGGAAGGCACCACGTCATAAGGGGGCACATGCTCTGTCTGAGGGAAGCAGGGAGGGGAAATCCCAGAGTGGAGATGACATCAGACCCTCTCTTCCAGACTCCAGACCTCCCCCATGCATCCTTTCCTCCCCCTGGTCCCAGAGCCCAGATGTGGGGATCAGGGTGGGGATGGATGGGAATGGCCATGGAGAACCAGGAAGGGGGGGGAGAGGGAGGCAGATATGGGAATGGGTGTTAGAAGGTCCCCCAGCTCATCCCAGGTGTGGGAGGGGGAGACACAGAAAGCTGTGATACTCACCGACTTCTGCTTCTGTTTGGCTGGGTCCAGAGATTGCCAGGAGAGGGGAGGAGAGGAGAGGGGAGGGCACCCAGGCAGGGGCAGAGGGCAAGGAAGGAGCCAGGACAATAGAGGGAGGGAGAGCGGGCAGACGAGGAGAGATAACAGGGCATGCGTGTTAGTGACAGACAGAGCCAGAGAGAGGGGACGGACCCCATGCCAAGGGGGAGCCAAAGGTCGTCCTGGACAAGGTTGGAGCAGGACTGATGGGCAGTCCAATGGACTGGGTAACGATCAGAGCCCCCTTTCTGAGACTTGGAAAAGAACTGGAGAAAGTGGCAGCCCCTAATTTGGTGCCCACCTCCTGCCCCTGGTGCATATCAACATGTCCATTTTAAGGGTTCCCTTGACTATCTTGCTGTGCAGTCAGTGGATCCCTCATGTGCCCACCAATGGAGTTAGAAAAGGGCAAAGAAGGAATGTCATTCCATTTTCCTCTTCAGAAGCCAGAGTGGGGGCCTCCTTGGACTATTCCATTCCATTGGCAATGAGGGCAAAGGCCAGGATTCATTCCCCAGACCCTGCTTCCTCAGGGTGGCCAGCCTTCCAAGGGTAAGAACCAACCCTTCCTGGGGGCCAGGGTGGGGTTGTGTGTGGAAAGGGGTGTGCCCACTCCACACACCCCTCCAGCTCCACAGGAACCTCTGAGGCTCAGGACAGGCTGCACCACACCTGCACCCACTCCAGCCCCCTCTCCCTGCCAAAGAGCTGGGCCCTGACCATCCCCTCTTAAGAACCCAGCAAGAATTACCTTCTTAAAGAAGGGGATGCGTTTGCCATGAGGCGGCGGGGGTGGTGACACTGCTAACACTAGTCTTGGCAGAGCTGCTCTGCTCACCAAGCTCGGCCTCCTCCTCCTCTAACTCTAGGGGGTCTAGTTCAAAGGCTAAGTTAGTCATTTCATTACCTGGACAGGAGTCAGAAGAGAGGGAGGAAGGAGGTGAGAGAAGAGGAGTGAGATGGACGTGGAGACACAGTACAGAACACAGGGATGGGGATGGGGAGAAAAGAAAGAAGAAGAGGTGAATGGAACGGGGCTGGGAGAAATGAATGGGGTCAGGGGCGGTGGGGTGGGGGGCAGGTAGAGAGATGGAGCTACCAAAGAAAGGGGAGAGGAAAGACAAGACAGGCCCAGCTTGTAGGGTACCCTATTGTTCACAGAGGGGGTACTACTGCATGTGTTTTGGGGACTCAGAATTGGGGTACCCCTATTATGGGGAGTAGAGGGCCAGACAGTGGGGAGACCACCCCCCAGAAGCTCCCCCCACCCAGGACTGGCAGCAGCTCTTACCACTGGCAGGGGGTGTGGGGCGGCGGGTGCCAGTCACCACGTCTCCCAGACTGGAACTGGAGTTGTCACCTGATTTGCTGCGTAGGCAGGGAGGCAAATGGAGCTGGTGAGCAAAGGGGTGGGCGTGGGCATGGGGGAGTCTTGTCCTGTACAAGCTGCACTCTCTGGAGTTTTCCAGCCCCCATGGTAAGAGCTCTGTGCCCTCAGGGCCAGAGTCAGCCCTGAGGCCTAGTGCTGGCCGATGGCCTCTCCTGAGGTTGGCAGTGGCCACCCCCTGCCGGATACCTGGAGCTGAGGCGGTTTTGGCGAAGCTTCTGTTCCTGAAGCAGGCGCAGGCTGTCCAGTTTGACGGGGCTGGGGATGAAGCCAACCTCACAGCCCTCCTTCACCAGGCGCCCGATCCACCAGTCATTATTGTATTTCTGAAAACAAACATCAGAGCAAAAGGGGGCCTGGAGGTGCAAGCCAGCAGTCACCCTTCATGGGAACCCCCCAGATTTGCCTACCCTACTGAAGGATGGCACCCTCAAAGATGCCCAGCCCTGACGCCAGCCTCTAAAGATAGCCCTCCAATTTTCAAGATAACTCTGAGACCAGCATCCTCTCTGGCCATGGACTACCCTTCCCTTAGGAGGTGAGAGTCCCCCACTTCCTCCCTCCCTGGGACCACCCTGCTATAGACAGAGAGTAGAAGTTAATGCACATCCACAGGCCCTGACAACTGTTGCTCTAGTCATAGACCTCATGATAAGTCAGCCTTGTGACCTAAGTATTACCACCTATTTGCCAATGAAAACTTAGCAGCTCAGAAAGGTGGAGAAATTTATCCAAGGTCACATGGCAGATTCAGCCCAGCTCTGCTCAACTCAGAAGGCTTTTTTTCTCCCTGGAGCTCCGGCTGCTCCTCTCCTGATACCCACTCCTCACCCTCCCACCAGATGCCAAGTACTCTCCCCACCTCCTTGATATGCAAGAAGTCTTTAGGCTCAAAGGTGATGGCCACTCCCTGCACGGGCACCTCATCCCCTGGAGATGGATTGTAGCCGACATTTGTCCGCACAGCAAATGCCACTGGCTTGGTCTAGAGGAAACACACAGGGGAAGGTGACACCAGAGGGTTAAACCACAATGCACTATACAAATTCCTGCCAGGAGAAGAGATTACACTGATGTTTGCTTTGTCACTTATTCAATAAAATGTATACTGGAAGAACCAGGCATGGCAGCACACACCTATAATCCCAACAATTTGGAAGGCTGAGGTAGGAGGATTGCAAGTTTGAGGCCAGCCTCAGCAACTTAGTAAGACCCTGTCTCAAAATTTGAAAAAAAAAAAATTAAAAAGGGCTGGGATGTAGCTCAATGGTAAAGCATCCCTAGGTTCAATACTTAATACCAAAAAAAAAAAAAAACACCCAAAAAGTTTGGGCTAGGGTTTTGCCTCAGAGGTAAAGTGCTTGCCTAGCACATGTAAGGCATGGGGTTTGATCCTCAGAACCACATAAAAGAAATAAATAAGGGGCCGGGATATGGCTCAGCGGTAGGGCACTCGCCTAGCATGTGCGCGACCCAGGTTCGATCCTCAGCACCACGTAAAAGTACATGCATACAGTACAACTAAAAGCAAATAAATAAATATTTTTTTTAAAAAAGAAAGAAATAAATAAAACAAAGGTATTGAGTCTATCTTTACAACTAAAAAATTATTTTAAAAAATATATATATACACACACACACATACACACTGGATAGTTTATCTATGTATGGTAACTTTTACAATAAAAAAAGAAAGGCAAGACTAGGCTTAGTGGTGCACACCTGCAATCCCAGCAACTTAGCAGGCTGAGGCAGAAGGATGGCAGGTTCAAGGCCTGCCTTGGCAACATAGCAAGACCCTGTTTCAAAAGAAAAAAATAAAAAGGGCTGAGATTGTAGCTCAGTGGTAAAGTGTCCCTGGGTTTAATCCTTAAAACCACAAAATAAGCCAGGCATGGTGGTGCACACCTGTAATCCCAGAACTTGGGAGGCTGAGGCAGGAGGATCGCAAGTTCAAAGCCAACCTCAGCCATGGTGAGGCACTTAGCAACTCAGTGAGACCCTGTCTCTAATAAAATACAAAAACAAAAAGAGAGTTGGGGATGTGGCCCAGTGGTTGAGTGCCCCTGAATTCAATCCCTGGTACCAAAAAACAAAACAACAATAACAACAACAACAACAACAAAAACACCACAATATAATAATAATAGTAATGACAGTCACTACTGTTTAGTGTACCTGGTACTATTACAGGTTTCACATGCATTATCTCATTTATTCATTATAAAATTCTATGAATTACCATTATTATCTTCATTTAATTAACTAATTAACCTATTTTTATATTTATGTATTTCATCCCTAGAAAAAGAATCCCTCCTCTGTGTTTTGCCTTGCTTCTTTGTGATCCAGGATATCAGCTGAGGTTGTCAGAACAATGAAATCAAACTGATGAAAGCAGATCATGCTGCATTGTTCTCTTTTCCTCCCTTCTCTTTTTGAGACAGTTTTACAATGTTGTTCAAGCTAGCCTATAACTCCTGAGCTCAAATGATCTTCAGTCTCAGCCTCCTGAATAGCTAGGACTATAGACACGCACCACTGTGCCATTTTCTGAACCTGAAGTCGACCACTCCACACTTGTTTAACCTGTCTGGGGGGTTCACAATCTTCCTAGCTCCATGATCATCAATAATTTCAAATCACCAATGTGACCACACTTCATTACCACAGTTAGGAACCAGAGGATGACCTTCAAGCAGGACCTAATAAGAACCTAGCATTTCCTTCTTTCCCACATTGTTGATGCTCCCAAGAGCACTGACCAGGACATTCACATGCACCACTACAGCAGCAAAGAAATATGGCAAAAAGAACTATCTTTATTTTAATGATCAAGGAAACTGAAATTCAGAAAAGAAATGGCTTGCTTAATATCCACAGCAATTAAGAGTCAGGGCGGAAGCTGAGTGCAGTAATGCACATCTGTGATCCCAGCCACTTGGGAAGCTGATGCAGGAGGATCACAAGTTTGAGGTCAGTCTCCATGACTTAGTGAGACCCTGTCTCAAAATATAAAATAAAAAGCACTGTGGGGGCTGGGGATGTGGCTCAGCGGTTTAGCGCTCGCCTAGCACACACGCAACCTGGGTTCGATCCTCAGCACCACGTAAAAATAAAGGCATTGTGTACAACTAAAACCAATAAATAAATATTAAAAAAAAAAAAAAAAAAAAAAAAGCACTGGGGAGCCGGGCGTGGTGGCGCATGCCTGTAATCCCAGCACTTGGGAGGCTGAGGCAGGAGGATCACGAGTTCAAAGCCAGCCTCAGCAATGGCGAGGTACTTAGCAACTCAGTGAGACCCTGTCTCTAATAAAATACAAAAAAGGGCTGGGACCCAGTGGTCAAGTGCCCCTGAGTTCAATACCCAGCACCAAAAAAAAAAAAAAAAAAAAAAAAAAAAAGCACTGGGGATGTAGCTGGGGTTGTGGCTCAGTGGTATAGGGCTCACTTAGTACATGTGTGGTCCGGGTTTGATCCTCACCACCACATAAAAATAAAGGCGCCGGGCTCGGTGGCACATGCCTGTAATCCCAGCACTTGGGAGGCTGAGGCAGGAGGATCGTGAGTTCAAAGCCAGCCTCAGCAATGGCGAGGCACTTAGCAACTCAGTGAGACCCTGTCTCTAAATAAAATACAAAAAAGGGCTGGGGCTATGGCCCAGTGGTCAAGTGCCCCTGAATTCAATCCCCGGTACCAATAAATAAATAAAATAAAATAAAATAAAAGGCATTGTGTACAACTAAAACAAATTAAAAAAAAAAAAAAAGCACTGGTGATGTAGCTAAGTGGTAAAGTGCCTCAGGATTAAATCTCCAGTACCGAGAAAAAAAAAAAAAGGGCTGAGATTCCAAATCAGGAAGTTTGATTCCAGGAAGTAGATATTTTTCTTTTTCTTTCATTCATTCATTGAATATTCAATGAATATTCATTCATTCATTCATTCATTTCGTGGTACTGGGAATCAAATCCAAGGATGCTCTCTACCAGTGAGCTACATCTCCAGTCCCCCACCCTCACTTTTTTAAAAGGAAAGGTCACACTAAGCTGCTGAGGCTGGCCTTGAATTTGCAATTCACCTGCTTCAGACTTCCAAGTTGCTAAGACTACACGCGTGAGCCACCCCGCCCAGGAGAGGCAGATATTTTCAGTACTTGTCAAGCTCCTATCATGTGGAAACATTATCAGGCACTTCTCCTACTGTATAAGGAGGCAGGTATTATAGCCCACATTTTACAGGGGAAGAACAGAGGTATGTTGAGGTCCCAGGACACATAGCTGGAAGTGACCCCGCTAAGATTTGACCTGGGGTCTGTCCAGGCTCTCTCTCTGAGGCCCAGGTGTGGGAGAAATCCTGCCAGCACAGTCCCTCCCCGCATCTTTTCTCACCTTGGCTTTCTCAAGCTGAGCTAATGCCTGGCGCTCTGCCTCCTTCCTCAAGGCTTCCCGGTCCTCTTCCAGAGACACGTCAGAGTCTGACGGGCGGCTGGTGTAGGACTCAGCTGAGCCCTGAAAGCAGACAGGGCCGGCTCAGGGCCAGTGGTCTCTCTCCTAGCCCTTGGGCCCAGGAAGGTCTGAAGGTGCCACCCATCATGGAGGTCCAGGCCCAGTAGGATGCCACGAGCCTAGAAGGTAGTATGAGGAGGAAGGGGCCAGGGGCCAAGGTTTATAGGCCTATGGGAAGAACATGGCACTAGGAAGAGTGACAGCAGCAAGCAGAGGGTTAACGCATGTCTAAGGACAGCTGCTTGGAGTCCTGGGAGGGGTGGGAACCTGATAGGGGCACAGCACAGGGGAGAAATGCCAGGGGATGAGTCTCCACTCCCTGCTCCTCCTTTCCTGCCCTGCCCCCAGCATCACTGCTGAGAAGAATCGGCAGAAGCCCAGTGGCGTTCCTTCCAGGGACTGCAGCCACCAGCTGAGACCTGGCTCTCTGCACTGCTGCCAGTGGGCAGCCTGCTCAGCATGCTGGGGTCAACAACATTTTGGCTATCTTCTGCTCAAGAGTAGGTGAAGACAGAACTCCTCCCTCCTGGCCCTCTAGTTGGTACTGCCTAAATCAGGCCACCCCACTCAAAGCTGACCCTCCAGCTCTCATAAGATACAAAAGAGAACCCAAGATTTCTGGGGTGGCACAGGCAGAAGCGGTAAGTTAAGAGCAGAATATGGGATAGGCACTTTCCTATTCAGGTGCCAGGGTTAAGGCAGGCTCAGAAGTCTGGGTGTTCCAGGAAGCTGGCTTTGACCACACTGACCAACCCAGGGCACAAGGGACTCCTCTAGGGGTGCACACGTATATGTAAGAACAGGTAGCCCATACAGACCTAGCGTCACAGGTCATGAACATGCTGATTCATGAGTACACCGGAAGTGCTAGGGCAAGTGTGTTTGGGAAGGTGTGTCCTATGACATGTGCTGGCAATGCACAACCAAGTGCACCCAGGGAGCCACCCCAGGTCTGTGTCCCTGAAGATGGGAATCATGTGAGGATAGGAGACAGGACACACACTATGGATTTGTATGTGACTTCTGGAATGGTGGCAGACAGGGGGGAAGAGAATGTGAAGGAGCAGGATTGCAGAGATATGAGGGACTTTCCTGAGGGCATGAAAGGTCCCTTGGCTGGGAATGTCCATTGGCATGGAATGGAGGGGACCCAGGAAAAAATGAAGACTAACTCCTATATCTCCCCAGAAGTCCCTGGTGATAGCTGGTACAGGTGCCCACCCCTTTTCCAGCTATAATCATGAAAATGGGAAATTTGCAGGGGAAAGAGTAGGCTGGGATGAAGAGTCACTAAACAGCAGCTGGGAAAGAGACACAAACCAGGGAGAGGGAAAAGCGGCTTAGCCACCATTCCATCCCTCCTGATGGGAGCACTCAAGGAAGGAGACAGACACCCAGAGAGGCAGAGAAACAGAAGAAGATGGACGGGCAGAGAGGTACTCCCTGACCCCAAGGCACCTGCAGACACAAACACTGACACACACAAACACACACGCATACACACAATCTAGAAATGGCGGGAGACAGCAAATAGTGAGGAGACAAGGAGACAGGTTGGCCTGGAGACCCCCTACCAGGTTTCCTGAAGGGGCTGTTCTACCCACCCACTACCTCACCCCATCCCAGCTCACCACCACAAGGGTCCGGCTGGGCGCCTCCATCCCGGCGCCCTCAGTGCCCGGCCCCACTGGCTTAAGGGGTGGCCCAAAGTGCCCGTCCCCCCAGGGGGTTCAGGTTACAAGCAGAGTTGCTACATGTGCAAACTGCTCGGGTATATTTAGCTCAGAGATGTGGCAAGGACTGCCCCCCCACTCCTGCCACCTACTGGGGGTCAGAGCTGGGAGCTGAGAGGAGGAAGTATTGGGAGCTGGGGTCTGACCCCTTGGGTTGACCAAATACAGAAGGAACTAAGCTCTTGTCTGCCAAGAGAGGCAACAAAAGCATAGCATCATTCTTTCTAGTCTTGGCCCTAGCCCTGGCCCAGTTCTGCAACAGGAGGAATGAGGGAGTGAGAGAAGAAAGGACTGTGTACTTAGGAGATGCTTGGATGAAGGCCTCCCTTCTGAATCTCCCAAATCAGGCCTGGGCTCATAAAAGTCAAGTGTAGAGACAGAAGAATCAAAAAGAAGGGTCTCACTCCAATCTGTGGCAGATCTGCTTGCCACTACCCTCTTGTTCCTGGCCCCAAGCAGACTCACCTCCAAGAAACTCCTCCTCCCTCCAGTCCTCTGCCCTCACATGCCCTGCCTGTTTTCTCTTTAATGCACTCCTTCTCTTCTCTGATTCCAAGCCCCTCTCTCCTTTTTTGGTACCAGGCTTTGTTGAGATACTCAGTAGTCATAGCAACCACATGTCTCCCTCACTGCCTCTTCCTGAGCCTAAGATGGCCCAGGGTTGAGAATTAGAAAAGAGGAGAGTGGCAGCTTCCTGGCCAAGCACAGCAGACCCAGCAAGCTCTTCTCAGTTATCCCCCTTCAATCACAGGTGCTGGGCCACAGTCCTCTCTAAAATCAAACACCTCCTGCCTATCCCCATCACACTTTCTCTCTGAATATTAAAGACAGTCACATTTGGATGGGGGGAGATTATTTCTCTGACCCACACTAAACCAAGGCTCCAAGGACCCAACTGCCCTAGCTCCTCATTTTCTAGCACCTGCCTCCACCCCACCCTGTCACAGATTCTGGGGGAGGACATGGAAGCAGACAGCCGGCAGGGGGAGTGGGTGACAGCCTGAAGCAAGCTAGAAGGAGGCAGGCCAGGCTGTCCCTGAATGAGATGACGCAGGCAGGCAGCAGGGGTTGGTGCCTGGTGCTGGGGGAGGGGCTGGGCGGGGGCGTGGGCTGAAGCAGTGGGTGCAGCTGCCAGCATATCCAGGAGAGGTCATGGGGAGTCAGGGTATTGGGCTGGTTCCAGGCAGGTGACAAATGACATGGGGAAGGATGCCTAGAGAAAGCCGCAGACCAGCTCACCAATGCTGGCCTCCACCAGTCAGCCACCTCCCTCCTCTCGGCCCAGCCTCCCCATTACCTGCCGGACAAAGCTGTTGGATGTTGTATCTGAGGAAGTGCTCCCATCAGACCGTTTGAACCGTCCTTTCCTCTTGCTGTATTTGCCCTGGAGAGGCCAGGAAGGAACAAGAGTGGAATCAGAAAGGACCTTTCCCAACCCTCAACCCACCAGCTCCAGAGCTACTGCCAAGTCTTGGGAATACAGTTCTCTGATCCGCACAGCCCCACCCCCACTCCCCTGTATCTTCTTCTGGAGGTGGTACAGCCCGAGGGGAGAGAAGGTCTCCCAACCCACCGAGAGAGCCCAGACCACAGTCACGCCTAGGGAACAGTGCAAAGAGCCTGGGGGCACACACAGAACCCCATACCAGCCTAGAGACTGGGGAAGGGGAGGCCTGAAAAGCGGGAGGCTCATTAGGCAGCAAAGCTAATTAAGATGCTGGGCAGGCTGCAGAGGCCTCCAGGGAAGGGAGAGGCTGCCTGCAGTGCTGGGGGGCGGAGAGAGCTAGGGAAGTTCCTTCCCACAGAGCTGAGGGGTCTGAGTGTGCCAAAGGCCTCCAGAGAGAGGAGGGATCACTAATCCAGGGCCCAGCCTGGCTTCCCAGCCTGGCTTCTCCGGTGAGCCCAACGCTTCCCTTCTCAGAGTGGGGAGGAGATGGCCACTCTGAGCTCCTAGAGACCCAGAGCTAGATTTCTGGGGAAGGGGGAGGAAGCATGGAACCATATTTGTAAACATCCAAACCAAACTGTGGTGTGCCTTCATGGGAGCTCCCCACTCCCCGCTCTGCCCTGGGGGGTCTTTTCCTCAGCACCCCCCTCATCCTCCCAATCAGTGGCCACTCCCCTACTCAAAGGGGCAAGAGGGATCCATTCTACCCTCCAGCTGCCACTGCCCATGCCCATAGTAGCAACCTGACTACATCAATCTAAAGGCTCCTTGGCCCTTCCCGAAGGCAAGCCTAGGACATAGTCCCACAGGTCCCAGGGGTAGTAGGCTGGTGGCCTCATTGACTGAGCTGGTGGCCTGGGTGGGGTACACCTCCTAGTCAAGGGGCCACACATTCAGGTTAAGACTTAAGGTATCTCCAGTCTCCTAAGAGGGAGTTGCTTCTTTACCCTCCCAACCCAACATAAATGCTTGGCCCCAGTCCAATCCAGAATGGGCAGAATGGAGGGCTCAGACCTCCAAGCCGCTGCCCCCAGATTCCATCCCAGACTTTCTTTTCTTTCTTTCTTTCTTTTTTTTTTTTTTTTTTTTTTTTTAGTTGTAGATAGACATAGTACCTTTATTTACTTGCTAAGGTTGAACCCAGTGCCTCACGCGTGCTAGGCAAGAGCTCTGAGTATAACCCCAGCCCCCAGACTTTCTAAAGCCAAAGAACCTAGATAAGCCAAGACCAGACTCCATGCCCTGGTTCTGTGGACCTGGGTATAAGAAGGATGGATGATGGGAGAGGACACCTAGGAAGTCCTTCCAGGGTCCTCTTTCCCCTCCTCTTCTTTTAAACTGGACATATACCCAAAGTAGTTTTGTAGTTCCCTACAAACCTAAAAAGATTCTGCACTGAATCCCAGACTTTCACACTACCACCACCATCTCAGGCTGGGCAAAGGGAGTGGCACTGAGAAGGACAGGGGACAGCTGAAAGGAAGGCCCTAGTCAGCTGCCTCCCAGGCTCTAAGGGGCCTGGGGTGGAGAACAGAGGTATTTTTAGGTCTGACCTGAACCCCCTACACACCCATCAACCACAGTACCATGGTGGTTACAGTTGTTCCAGGTTGGCCACGGCAATATGAGAGTTAATGCCATCCTTGGGGAAGGACGTGTCCTAGAGAAATGCCCTGGCGACCACCCCAGACTGTATTGGTCACTCTATGGGAATCCACCACTCCCAAAATTGTTCCTCCCTAGGAGTAGCACAGGGGCATGGGAAAAGTGTGTGAGTGGGTGGGGCGACAGACCCCCTCCAGTTAAAACAGTTTCTTCCCCTCCAGGACAGTGAGTTGGCATCCTTCCAACTTTCCAAACTTTGGAGGCATTTTAGGGGCTGCGGGGGAGGGGTAAGCCAACGTGGGTGTCCGGGAGAAGGGAACTGGTCCCATATAAGGATGGAGTGAGGTGGCTGGAGGGGGCCTTGGGCCAGGGATGGCTCCCTTCTACACCCTCGAGGACCAGGGTCTGAGGCTTGGAAGGCCTATTGGCACCGCCCTCGGCCATCTCCCAGTGCCACCCCCCGCCCCACCCACGCCCGCCCGGCTTCCCCAAACGTGCTCTGCATCGCCCCCATGCTTGGTTCGATCGCTAGCCTCCCTCAACCTCCCCTTCTCAAGGCCCAGACCCCCCAAACAACACCCCCCACCTCAGCCACTGGAGTCGGTACCCAAGCAGCAGGGACCGTGACGCGGGGGAGAGGAGGCGAGGGTGACAGGCAGCCCACCCGCCCCCTCCCAGCACCACAACCCAACTCCGGGCCAATCATTAACCCTCAAGAATGGTGGGGGGGGGGGGCAAGCACCCCTCTCCCCTTGGCGCCGGGCATATAACCCTTTCCTTCCACGGTCCCTCCAGCCGACCCCAAGGTCTGCGGGAGCGGCCCTCTTCTCTGGGGCCGGCACCACGCCTCACCTGTGGGCTGGGATCGAAGACCTCCATGGGAATCTCCTGGGAGGGTGGGTAAGGGCCCCGGGACATGCTGCTCTTCTGGACCATGGAGAGTAGCCTCCCCTCCGGCCGCCGGCCCGGCCCAGCCGGGCGCCCTCAGTGCAGGGGAGAGGCCGTCGGAGCCGAGGGGAGAGCAGCGCAGCGCAGCGCAGCCAGGACCGGGTCCAGCCGCCCAGCCGGGCCTTCGGCTGCCCGCTCGATGCCTAGCCTCGCTCCCTGCTCGGGCTCGCTCCTCTACCTCAGCAGCCGCCGCGCCGCCGCCGCCTCCGCCCCTGAAGGCTCAGCATCTCCCCCCGCCCCCTTTGCTCCCCCCTCCTCCCTTGCTCCCTCCCTCCGCCCTCCGGCCCCGCCCCTCGGAGCCGCTCCGCTTGCACCACTCAGACAATGGGAGGGCAGCGGAGGGGCGAGCCCTTCGCACTCTCGAGGTTGATCGCTGTCCATCGACTGGCGGTGAGCCCTCTGCACTCGGAAGGCTGCTCTCTGGGGGAGAGAGGGAAACCGGCCTTGAGGGTGGAAGGTGTGTATGTGGCGGAGATGGGGGGTTACCATTGTTTGCCAAACGTTAAATGGGAGTGAAGCCCAGGTTGGCATGGCTGGCAGCACCTCCCTTTCTGTATCAAACCATTCTTCCAACGGGTCTCCCCTACCCTCTACTGCTTGGACCACCGGAACTTCCCGGTCCTGGTGATCTAGGAACCTGACTTTAACTCTTTTCTCCCCAGTATGGGGCCCATAACGCCTTGAACCAAACGAGTGGCCCTTCCCTCTCTGACTTGGCTCTGGGGCAGTTGGTAGCAGAATGGGATCAGGGAAAAAAAGACAACAACAAGAAATCCCAAGGACCGACGAATGTTTCTGCCCCAATCAGTCCCTAGGATCTCTCAGGCTTTTTCAGAAGACCAGAAATGAGGCTTGGTGAACTCTCTCAGTTCCCTACAAGAGAAAGAAAGGAAAGAGGAGAAATAAATAAAGATGAGAAAGGGGAGCCTGGCCCAAATCAGACCTTGTGACCTTTGACCTAGAGTTGCTGTCCCTTTATCCTTGATTTGGAAATAAATATCCAAGGCCTAGACCCCACCCATCATAATTAGTGGAGAGGTGTAGGGGATTCTGACACCTCAGTGCCAATTTGGTTCAGGCTCTTTCTGGTTATGTGGCCCAGAACAAATCACTACACATCTCTGAACCTGTTTCCTTTATTGTAAAATGAGCTTTCTGATACTGTGGGGCTTTGTCTACTGGGATTATTGGATATCTAGAGATGCTGTTAAGGTGCAAAACAGGGCCAGTCATGACAGGAAGACCTATTTCTTCCCTACTCCATGACTTTCCTGTTCCACAGAGAGGAGGGTTGAGAAGTAAACTGTATTTGCCTAGGTCAAGTGTCCCTAAATAAGACTAGCTTGAAGTGTTCTGCTAGAGGGGAGACTGTGAAATATGCTGACTTTTCCTTACCCTGAATAACAAATGAATGGTCAATTATTTCTCTGATCACATCACCTCAGGTAAAGGAGAGAAGTAAATGAGGATGTAGACCCGTAGTACTATTGTTCCATGCACAGCTCCAACCCTGGGCAGGGTTCCATCTGCCCACTGGGGACAAGAGAGCCTGGCATGACAGGGAAGACATGGGCTTTGCAGTCGGAACTTGTGTTTTAAATTTTACCTTGACTATAAAATGATTTTAAAAATGTGTATTGTGATGCAGTAGCATAAATCTAGGTTTTATTTCTTTTTGATCTTCTCTGTATTTAGCAGGCAGGTAAAGTTCAGACCAAAGAGTGATCAACTTGAACCAAGCAGAGTTGAGAGCAAGAATTCAGAGCAGAGTCGAGAGCCAGAATTCAGTCGTAGGATTCTTGAACGTCTGAACACACTCCTCAGTTTTTTGCTTACGGTGTCCAGAGCCATTGGACACCTCCAAACACACATTTGGCGATCATTCACTCAGCTAACGCAGTATTTCTCAGGTGTGCACTACTTGCGAGGTTCTTTGCCTGCTGCAGTACATACGGTGTGCACCAACAAGTCTTGTTCCCGCCCTTAAGGAACTTGCTGTCTTTTTTTTTTTTTTTTAATGGTACCAGGGATTGAACTCAGGAGCATTCGACCACTGGGTCACATCCCCAGCCCTTTTTTGTATTTTATTTAGAGACAGGGTCTCACTGAGTTGCTAAGTGCCTCGCCATTGCTGAGGCTGGCTTTGAACTCGCGATCCTCCTGTCTCAGCCTCCCAAAGTGCTGGGATTACAGGCGTGCGCCACCGCGCCCGGCGGAACTTGCTGTCTTAATGTCTTCCTTTGCAAACTGGACCTCCAGTGAATTCACAACGGGACACCAGAAATATTAGGATATGGTCCACTTACAGAGGAAGAAATTTAAGCACACAGAGATAAAGGACCAGCAGTGCCGTAAAAACATTAAATTAACGTCTTTTGGTCATCTATTCTGCGCTCCAGGGGAAAAAGGATAAGAAATTGCCTTTGACATCTGTCGTCACTATTGCCACCAGCTTCATTCCTAGTTTTCCCTCTTCTATTGAAATATCCTTCCACAGAATTCTAGACGCCTCTTAAGAGAAGGCTACTAGAACCAAAATCTCCCTAAACGCCCCCACCCTCCGGCCGCACGCCCAGCGTGACTTCCGGCCACTTATCACTCACGTGATCTAAAACTCTTACTGCGCATGTCTACTAGGAAGTTGGACTGTACCACTTTTCCCCACGGAAGGTGTATATTATCTATATTTTTAAGTTTAAAACTGATTCTTGATATTATGATTCTATTATTCAGGGTCTTTAGGAAGTATATAAGTGGATTGGGGTGACAGAAGATGAAATGACTGGACAGGAATACGAACAAAAAAATGGAGTGGGGTTTGGGCTCTCCCCTGCATAGATAATGGGATAAACCAGGCCTGTGCGAGTTCTTTCCTTTCGCTGCTGCGGCCGCGGCCATGAGGTGAGGTCGCGTAGCTCTCGGGTTTGGGCTGATTTGGTTTGACTGGGGTCCACGTCGCTCGGTACTGCGGCCCCGGATGGGGAAGAGGAGATAGAGGCAGCTCTGAAGCTGCAGGTTCCGGAGCTAGGGGTGGATCGGAGCACACTAGGCCGCGGTCCCTAGAGGATGGGGGTGGGGGAGCGACTTGGGAAGAGACCGGGATAGGGCTGTCCGGCCCGGCACCAGGCCGCACGTATGTGGCGACTTACGCGGATACGGCTAGGGTAGCAGAGGGAACTATGTAGTGAACCCGTTGCTGGGCGCGCCGGAGCCAGGCAGATCTCTGCTACCATGTGACGTGGGACAAGCCTTGGGCAAGCTCTAGACCTCCTGCTCCTCACAGTGAAACGATGCTCCTTGATGCGTTTCGCCCAGTTGGCTGCTTAAAGAGAATCTTCTGAGGATGGCTGAATGTAGCTTGTTAACTGTGATAAATCTAGCGAATGAGCACAGAAAGCAAAGGAATATGTTAGCATTCCTGGATACGCAATCTGCTTTACAGACATGTCCACTTGGCCCCAGATACTTCAAATACTTTTTTTTTTTTCTTAAAATTTTTAGATGTTGACGGACCTTTACTTTATTCATTTACTTATATGTGGTGCCAAGAATCGAACCCAGTGCCTCACTCGTGCTAGGCAAGCGCTCTACCACTGAGCCACCACCCCAGCCCCAAATACTTTTTTTTTTAATTAAATTATTTTATTTATTTGATTTTTTTTTTTTTTTTTATGTGGTGCTGAAGAATTGAACCCAGTGCCTCACACGTGCTGGGCAAGTGCTCCACCACTGAGCCACAACCCCAGCCCACTTCAAATACTTTCTACACATAAATACCAGAAAGGGTGAAAGTCTCAACTTCATACCAGGTTTGTCCTTAACAGTCACAGGGAAAACTGAGGCACAAGGAGGTTAAGTCATAGTTTGGACTTTTCTCCTGGGGTGGCAACTTGAACCACACTGGGCTTTAACATATATCTTGATTTGGTGAAGAATCTTATTTGGAGCATGTGTGGGGGCAGAGTCTTGAAGGTAGGGGTTGTGTTTGCCCTTAATAGTAAATGTATATATTATCTACTTTCTTGTTTGTTGTATTTTATGATTTTTTTTCTTTTTTGGAGGGGGGGGTACCTGGTATTGAACTCGACCACTGGGCCACATCCCCAGCCCTTTTTTTGTATTTTATTTAGAGACAGGGTCTCATTGAGTTGCTAAGTGCCTCGCCATTGCTGAGGCTGGCTTTGAACTCATGATCCTCCTGCCTCAGCCTCCCAAGTGCTGGGATTACAGGCGTGTGCCACCACGCCCATCCTTGTATTTTATGATATTAAAGAACTTTGGAGGGTAGGTCTTGGTTCTAATTCTTGCTTAGGAATGGCTACCAAAGTCTGATAATGGTTTACTGTATGTCCTAGTATGCTCAGGCTTCAGAAGAGGCTTGCCTCCAGTGTCCTCCGCTGTGGCAAAAAGAAGGTCTGGTTGGACCCCAATGAGACCAATGAAATCGCCAATGCCAACTCTCGTGAGTACTTGTGATATATGTCCCTTTTCCACCCATTTCCCTTGTCCTGCATCAGATGAATGTTAACCCTTTACAGGCCTAGGAAAGCTCAGGGGAACTATAAAATGGAGGAATCAAAAATGTGGAGGGCAATATTATGTCTTAACTACAACTTTGAAAAAATACTAAAAAAAATGTAGAGATACCAGAGGGTCCCCTTAATGCCATTTGCCTGAAGGAAGTTAGTAGAACCATCTAATGTTACATAATAAACTATTTTTGAAGTGGATAGTCTGTTTAATATACCTGAGGGTTTCTGAAAAGGAAGCAATAGTACTCTTAATACTGGCATTGAGGATTAGAGAGATGATAAAAAGAATTACAAGTACAGGGCTGGGGTTGTGGCTCAGTGATAGAGTGCTTGCCTCTCATGTGTGAGGCACTGGGTTCAATTCTCAGCACTGCATATAAATAAATGATTAAAATAAAGGTCTATCAACAACTTAAAAAAAAAAAAAAAAGTACCGTTGGGAAGGCCTGAGGCCTCAGACTTTGAATAGACATATGATTATTCCTGGCAGTTAAACAGCAGTCCTGTAGCTTACCTGCATACTTCCACATGTCAGGGATTTTTTTTTTCTTCAGTATGCTGTGGAACATTTAAAAGGTAAACATTTTTTAAAGAGTAAGAAATACTTGGGTGCAGTGGCACACACCTGTAATGCCAATGACTCAAGGGGCTGAGGCAGGAGGATCACAGGTTCAAGGGCAGCCTCAACAACTTAGCCGTGCTCATTAAAAAAGGGGTTGAGGGTGCTGGGGGTGTGGTTTGGTGGTTGAGTTTAATCCTTGATAATTGTTTACTGTGTATTCTGCGTTCAATCCCTGGTACCCCAAAACAAAACAAAAAAAAATGGATATAAGGCACGTGGTAGAGTGCTTGCCTAGCACGCATGAACCTTGGATTCAATCCCCAGTACTGCCCAAAAATAAAAGATGCTCCAATATTTCCACCATTTTGAAACCACTGTGCCAGTGATCTGAGTAGTGTCCTCAGCCCACTGCCATCCCCACACCCCCACTCACCAGGTGCTTTGTGCTTTCCTAGGTCAGCAGATCCGGAAGCTGATCAAAGATGGGCTGATCATCCGCAAACCGGTGACTGTCCATTCCCGGGCTCGATGCCGGAAAAATACCTTGGCTCGCCGGAAGGGCAGGCATATGGGCATAGGTAAGCACCATCTTCTCTTCTCTACAATTTAAGAAGTACTAGGTTCAGGACTTGGGGTGTAGCTCAGTAGTACAGTGCTTGCCTAGCATGTACGGAGCCTTTGGTTCCATCCCCAGCACTGCAAATAAACAAAATAAATAATAGATGCTGAAATCTAGATTAAAATACATTTAGAATCTTTCCCTTCATATTCTGTCTCTGTGTTTTCTTATTGCATCGTATTTATTCTGGGTTTTACTTGTGTGCAAATAAGAAAGTTAAGCCGGGCGCAGTGGCGCATGCCTGTAATCCCAGCACTTTGGGAGGCTGAGGCAGGAGGATCACGAGTTCAAAGCCAGCCTCAGCAATGGCAAGGCACTTAGTAACTCAGTGAGACCCTGTCTCTAATAAAATACAAAAAAAGGGCTGGGGATATAGATATAGCCCAGTGGTCGAGTGCCCCTGAGTTCAATCCCTGGTACCAAAAAAAAAGAAAAAAAAGTTAACACTAGTGTTAGAGTTGGTGGTGTTCTTGATAAAAAGAATACCACATTAGGCCTAGGGATATGGCTCAGTAGTAGATTGCCTAGCATGCATGAGACCCTGGGTTCCATCCCCACCACCACCACCAAAAAAAAAAAAAAAAAAAAAATACCATATTGACTGAGTTGACTGAGCCCCTAGCCTGTGCCAAAGATTCTTCTGGGCATTTGAAAATCATAAAACCACTTTCTAGTGTCAGGATGTTTTGTTTCTTTGGTATTTGTTTGGTTGTTTTGTACTAGGAATTAAACCTAGGGGTGCTTTGACCACTGAGCCACATCCCCAGTCCTTTTTTACATTTTATTTAAAGACAGGATCTCACTAAGTTGCTTAGGGCCTTGATAAGTTGCTGAGGCTGGTTTTGATCTTGTTTGTTTTGTTTTTTGTGGTGCTGGGGATTGAACCCAGGGCCTTGTGCATGCGGAGCAAGCATTCTACCAACTGAGCTAATACCCCAGCCTTCTGGCTTTGAACTTGTGATCCTCCTGCCTCAGCTTCCTGAGTCTCTGGGATTACAGGTGTACACCACTGTGTTCAGCTTAGTGTCAGGATGATTTTTTTTTTTTTTTTTTGTGGTACCGGGGATTGAACTCAGGGGCACTCGACCACTGGGCCACATCCCCAGCCCTTTTTTGGTATTTTATTAGAGACAGGGTCTCACCGAGTTGCTAAGTGCCTCGCCATTGCTGAGGCTGGCTTTGAACTCGTGATCCTCCTGCCTCAGCCTCCCAAAGTGCTGGGATTACAGGCGTGCGCCACAGCGCCCCGGCCATGTCAGGATGATTTAAGGAGATGAAAGGCACTTCAGCATAACATACTACCTCAATACATGCCCTTTCATACCAGTTCTGCATGAAGTGAATGGGGAATAATTAGCCTGTTTACGTTTCCTTTTTTTAAAAAAAAAAAAAAAGAAGAAGAAGAAAGAAAGTGAGTAAATAAGCCAGGCGCGGTGATGCATACCTGTAATCCCAGCTACTCAGGAGGCTGGGGCAGGAAGACTGCAAATTCAAGGCCAGCTTCAGCAACTTAGCAAGGCTGTCTCAAAATAAAAGGGTATGGCTCAGTGGTTAAGCAACCCCTGGGTTCAATCCCCAGTACACTCCTTTTTTTTTTTTTTTTTTTTTTTTTAGTAATGGATGGGATTGGAGGTGTAGCTTAGTGGTAGAGTGCAGGCACAAGATGCGTGAGCCCCTAGGTTCAGTTTACCATTACCAGCAAAAAAAAAAAAAAAAAAGAACTTTTTTACTAAATGGAAAAAAATTAATATTTGGAATTATATAAGATGGAAGTAACACAACTTTTTTTTTTTTTTTTTTTTTTTTTTTTGGTACCGGGGATTGAACTCAGGGGCACTCGACCACTGGGCCACATCCCTAGCCTTTCTTTTGTATTTCATTAGAGACAGGGTCTCACTGAGTTGCTAAGTGCCTCGCCACGGCTGAGGCTGGCTTTGAACTCACGATCCTCCTGCCTCAGCCTCCCAAGTGCTGGGATTACAGGCGTGCGCCACTGCGCCCGGCTGTAACACAACTTTTTGAAGTTGTGAGAATTGAGGTAAGGCCCCATCAGCTGGCTCTCAACGAACTTGAAACGTTGAGCTATAATGGGCCTCGGTGATGTCTGATTCCTAATTCCTCTTACCCATAGGTAAGCGAAAGGGTACAGCTAATGCTCGAATGCCGGAGAAGGTAACCTGGATGAGGAGGATGCGGATTCTGCGCAGGCTGCTCAGGAGATACCGTGAATCTAAGAAGATTGACCGCCACATGTGAGCTCTCCTGTTTGGCCCAAGGCCCATTTGCCATTTCAATGGTTATTCTTTCCACAGAGTTCTTTTTCAAAGAATAGGATTTATCCTAGTGAGAAGAAAAGCAGAGCTCTCACAAAGTAGGAGGGGGTCTGATAATAAGTTTTCCCCTTGTCAGTTTTTCTTTGTTCTCCCATATGCCATCAGAATAGTTCAAGAATTGGATTTATGGGCTGGGTTGTGGCTCAGCGGTAGAGCACTCGCCTAGCAGGTCCAGGTTCGATTCGCACCACATAAAAATAAACCTGGGGTTGTGGCTCAGCGGATGGAGCCTCGCCTCGCACGTGCGCGGCCCGGGTTCGATCCTCAGCACCACGTAAACATAAATGCATTGCATTGTGTACAACTAAAGTAAATAAATAAATATTAAAAAAAAATAAATAAATAAACACATTGTGTACAACTAAAATATTTAACAAAAAAAAAAAAAAAAAAAAGAATTGGATTTATTTTCCAAACAAGCTCTTTTGTCCAGAGACTGCACAAAAAGTCTTGGTTTGGAGAAAGTAGTCCCTGCAGCAATAAGGAGGAGGAAAGGAATTCTACAAGTTTATAGGGACCAACCTCTGAACCCATACTGACCAGACCCTCTGTTCCTTAACCCTGTAGGTATCACAGCCTCTACCTGAAGGTAAAAGGGAATGTGTTCAAAAACAAGCGGATCCTCATGGAACACATCCATAAGCTGAAGGCAGATAAGGCCCGCAAGAAGCTCCTGGCGTAAGTTTCTTCAAGAATTGACCCAATGGGGCTGGGGCTATGGTTCAAAGGTAAAGTGCTCATCTCACATGTGTGAGGCCCTGGGTTCAATCCTCAGCACCACATAAATGAAAAAAAACAAAGGTAACAAAAAGGAGTTGACCCAAGCTGTGCACGGTGGTGTACATGTGTAATCCCAGCAACTCAGAAGGTTGAGGCAGGAGGATCACAAGTTCAAAGCCAGCCTCAGCAGATTAGCAAGGCACTTAGCAACGCAGTGAGACCCTGTCTCAAAATAAAATATAAAAAAAGGATGGGGATATGGCTCAGTGGTTAAGTGCCCCTGGATTCAATCCCTGGTACCAAAAAAAAAATTGACTTAGTGTAGTGGCACACACCTGTAATCCCAGTGACTCGGGAAGATCACAAGTTCAAGGCCAGTCTCAGCAATTTAGCAAGGCTGTGTCTTAAAAGCAAAAAGGGCTGGGGCCGGGCGTGGTGGCGCACGCCTGTAATCCCAGCACTTGGGAGGCTGAGGCAGGAGGATCGCGAGTTCAAAGCCAGCCTCATCAATGGTGAGGCACTTAGCAACTCAGTGAGACCCTGTCTCTAACAAAATACAAAAAAGGGCTGGGGATGTGGCCCAGTGGTCGAGTACCCCTGAATTCAATCCCTGGTACCAAAAAAAAGGGGGGGGGGCTGGGAATGTAGCTTAGTATTAAAACACCCTCAATACCAAAAAAAATAATTGCCCTAGTATTGTAGGGACAGACCTTAACTCACATGCAGTCTGTCGGGAATACAACTATTGCTTTATTAGAGGTGTGGGCTCTTCATCCTGTAGGTACCCATACCACCTGCCCATGATTATTGGGGATGGTAGGTTTATTGAAGCAAGAGTTCTTGGGACCCCCAGCAATTCATTCTTTTTTTTTTTTTTTTTTTTTTTTTACCTTAGTTGTACACAATGCAATGCATTTATGTTTACGTGGTGCTGAGGATCAAACCCGGGCCGCGCATGTGCGAGGCGAGCGCTCTGCCGCTGAGCCACAACCCCAGCCCAGCAATTCATTCTTCAGGCTGACTAGCCCAAAGGGTTTAAAAGTCTGAGTGCTTCTGTCTCCCCAGCATCTAGTCTTATCCAAAACTGACACATCTTTTTTCTTTTCCCTTACCAGTGACCAGGCCGAGGCCCGCAGATCTAAGACCAAGGAGGCACGCAAGCGCCGTGAGGAGCGCCTCCAGGCCAAGAAGGAGGAGATCATCAAGACTCTGTCCAAGGAGGAAGAGACCAAGAAATAAAGCTCCCCTCTTGTACATAGTGGCATTGGTGAACAGTTCTTGAAATAAAAAACAAGCTGTATTTGTTGCCTCTACTTTCTGTGAAGTTTTTAGCTGCTCCTTGAATCTTCACAATTTGGGTCCACAAAAGAGCCTGGGATGCAGGCCCTATCCATGGCCTATTCTCTTTCTTCCTTGCCTTCCACTAAGGCCGTTTCCTCAAGTCAGACTTAGACCCCCTCCATCCGTGAGAGAGGTTTAATGGGATGTGGGTTCAACTGAGAAGAGGATTGCAAATTTAAGAATAACCTCAGCAACTTAGCAAGGCCCTAAGGACTTAGCAAGATCCTGTCTTGAAGGCAATGAAGGGGTTGGGGATGTGGTTAAGTGGCCTTGGGTTCATTACACAGAACCAAAAGAACAAAACTACAACTGCCCATTAGCTAGTCATGACATGGCGCATGCCTGTTAATCTCAGCAACTTGGGAGGCTGAAGTGGGAATCTCAGCAATTAAGTTCAAAGAATAGGCAAGCCTCAAGTGAAGTGATTCTCCTGCCTCAAGTAGCAAAGACTAAAGGTGTGGGCCCCCGTTACTAGCTGAGGGGTCACATTTTTATTTTGGGGGGGTATTGGTGATTGAACTCTGGGGCACTCAACCACTGGGCTATATCTCAGGCCTATTTTGTATTTTATTTAGAGACAGGGTCTCTCTTTTTTTTTTTTTTTTTTTTTTTTTTTTTTTTGACCACTGGGCCACATCCCCAGCCCTTTTGTATTTTATTAGAGACAGGGTCTCACTGAGTTGCTAAGTGCCTCGCCATTGCTGAGGCTGGCTTTGAACTCGCGATCCTCCTGCCTCAGCCTCCCAAGTGCTGGGATTACAGACGTGTGTGCCACCACACCCTGCTTGTATCTTAACAGGAAGAGGATTACATTTTTCCTACTTAACACGTCCTAATAACTGCAGATAAATTTTTCAGCGAAGAATCTGTGAGCCAGGTACTGTTAGGCACTTAACATTGATTTACTTTGAGTCTCTAATCTTCACAACATTGTGAAGTCAGATTATTACCATCTCTATTTAGCAGATAAGAAAACAGGTGATATGATGAGATTATACAACCTGAAATAAGAGGGATCTGGTAGACACTGATAGCGGGGGCTGAGAGAATCTCCATCCCCCAGGCTTCAACCTTTATGAGCCTCCAATCATTGAATGATGAGAGGAATAAACCAATCGGGGTGGATAGAGTGGCTAGAAGAATATTGGATTTGTTGAGGGTTTGGTGATTTGAGAGACAGATGTCCAGTGGAAGGAGTCAGGCAAACAGTTAAATACAGGGCTGGGGATGGGGGGTTTTCAACTCAGTTAAGAGCTCCATGTTGGAGAAACAGACTGGGAAATAAAGCTGGACAAGGGGGCCATCTCCTTAAAATTCCTGGTTACCCACCTCCTGAGGAGTTTTTGTCTGTCTTGGGGTAACACTTAGGGGCATTACCCTTCAGGGGATGTATGGAGCAGATGGGAAAGAGCAGCACCCAAATGGGAAAGGCAGGGTGTTTTAGTTCTGTCTCCAGTACTCTCATTCAGTTCACAGCAAGGTGGGATTCAGAAATGGCCAGACCTACCCACCCCCATCCATGTGCATCAGAACCTGGAGCAAGGGGAACACTGATTTCTGGACTCCCACGTTGACTGTAGCAGCCTGTGAGTGCTTTATCACTGGGCACTTGCTCTAAGCCTTTGCCATTCTTTCTTTATTTTTTAAAAATATCTTTATTTTATTTTCATGTGGTGCTGAGGATCAAACCCAGTGCCACTTGCATGCTAGGCAAGTGCTCTGCCTCTGAGCCACACCCCAGCCCTCTAAACCTTTGCCATTCTAACTTTTTTTTTTTTTTTTTTTTTTTTAGTTGTAGGTGGACAAAATACCTTTATTTTGTTTATGTGGTGCTGAGGATCAAACCCAGGACCTCACACATGTGAAACAAGAGTGCTCTACCGCTGAGCCATAGCCCCAGCCCCAAGCCTTTGCCATTCTAAGGGGAGAGGCTGAGGCCTAGAAAGGGAAGGGTCTTGGCCAAGTTCCCAGCTTGGTGTGAGGACATCTCCTTGCCAGGCCTGGACCAGAGGGGAAGGGTGTTGGAAACCACCCCAACCCAACTCTTCAGTAGTAGAGGACAGGACCCCAGGAAGAGAATGATGTAACCCAGGCTCAGGACCCTCACAGCACACAAACTGGTTCCACCCTGGACCAGGAGATGGTGCTGTTCCCTCACAGGAGGCTGTGGGTATAGGCTGTGGGCTTACTGGGGTTTTTGGTTGATTCTCTGGTTGGGCGTTTTGAAGGTGGTGCGGGGGGAAGGAACTGATTGGGTAGAGGAGCCTACCTCTTGGGGAACCTTGAGTCTCGTCACTTTTTTTATTTTCCTGTATGCTAGGAAAGTATTCTACCATTGACCTATACCTCCAGTCCCACCTCACTTCTTTCTGAACCTCACTCCAGACCTGGATGTTACCTCTTTTCACCATGATCTTCCAAACCCTTACCAGGACACTGACTGAGAGTGTCCCGTTCCCAGGAAACCTCAAGCAGAAAGAACCCTTGCAATAGCCATCTCTTCTAGATCCTCGTGCCTGTGAAAAATCAAATTTTAAGCTGGGCATGGTGGCACATGCCCATAATCCCAGCAATTTGGAAGGCTGAGGCAGGTGGATCACGAGTTCAAAGCCAGCCTCAGCAATTTAGCAAGGCCCTAAGCAATTTAGTGAGACCCTGTATCTAAATAAAAATAAATGGGCTAGGGATGTGGCTCAGTGGTTATGTGTCCCTGGGTTCAACCCCTGGTACCAAAAATATTCAGTTTTAAATGTGTCCTAACAGCAGAACACAGTGGCACACGCCTATAATACCAGCAAATCAGGAGCCTGAGGAAGGAGGATTATAAGTTTGAAGCCAGCCTCAGCAATTTAGCAAGACCCTAGGCAACTCAGCGAGACCCTGTCTCACAAAATAAAAAAGTGCTGGGGATGTATTTCAGTGGTGAAGTGTTTGCCTAGCATGTGCAAGACTCTGGGTTTAATGCCAAGCTTCCTGATCTCCAGATGGTACACTTTCTCTCAAGAACATAACCACTGTCCTCATCATAATTTTATATATGTTTTACCCCCAGGTAAAAACTCCCTGAGCAAGCCCAACCTCTTTATTTATATATTTTGTTTTTTATAAGTCCTGGAGATTGAACCTAGGGACTCTCTATTACTGAACCACATCCCCAGCCCTTTTTATTCTTTATTTTTGAAACAAAGTCTTGCTAAATTGCTGAAGCTGGTCTCAAACTTGTGATTCTTCTGCTTCAGCTTGAGTCACTGGGATTACAGGTGTGCACCACAGTGCCTGGCTTCAAGCCCTCATTTTCTTGATGAGGAAACTGAAGCCCAGAGGAGCCATTAACACCCCAGAACCTTTGCATTGCCCAAACCCTAGCACTGCCTCTCATTCCAGCTCTGCAGTCTCCAGCGTGGGAGGGTGTCATTCAGAGTGGGATCTGCAGAGGCACTGAGTATAGCTACCGCTGTCAGGCCAGGAGCTAGCACATAGGGAGGGGAATAAGGAGGCTTTGGCTTCCCTCTTGGTGCTGTCTCTGAAGCTGAGGTAGGAACAACCTAGGATGGCTCCTACAAAGCACGGGAAGGCCAAGGCTGGAAGTGCACACTGCCTTTCTTGTACTCCTCAGCAGGTCCCCCAGATGGGCCAGGCACTGGGTGGCTGGGGGTGAAGAAGGTGTAGGGGCCACAGAGAGAGCCACCTGGGTTGCATGGAGGGGCTTACCCTATGTCTTCCTCTATGTCTAGTATTCACCTCTCTGCCCTTTCAGGCCTCCATCTCTGGTTCTAAGACACCACTTATTGCCACTCCCTTGAGTCCAGGTAATCATTACTTCACACAGGTGAAGCTCAGGCTGAGGTGGGGGGACAAAGGGCACGTGTAGGTCAGAGACTACCAAGCCAAATGGTGGCTGGCACTGTCAATGGGTTCTTGGGCATCCTATGCCTCAGGCCAATGGTGTTGCTGGTCCAGACCCTCAAGAGTAGGCACAGAGGAGGGTAGAGGCTATGGTGGGGACACCAGCTGTTCCCGGCCCCTAGGCTGTGAGCATGCTGTCAGAGACTCAGCCACCCGAAAAAGCTGCTGTGTTCAGCAGTGATGCAAACAGGCTGGGAGGAGGGGGTCCAAGCCAGCTGCCTGCTGGTGGCAGACACTGGGTGTTCAGAAAGCTAGACTGCATGGTGCTCACTGTCTCCAGTGAGGTGGGGTCTTAATCCTGGAACCCCTGGCCCAGCATTCCAGGGTATCTTTGTTTGATGGTTTAAAACATTGAGGGACTTGGTAGGAAGGAGAAAGAGCTGAATTGGGAGGAAAGACATGTTTTTTCTTTCTTTCTTTCTTTTTTTTTTTTTTTTTTTTTTTTTTTTTTTTTTTTGCAGTGTAGGGCCTCATGCATGCTAGGCAAACACTCTGTCACTGAGTCACATCTCCCTAAAGACATGTTTTCCAGGACTGTCTTGACCACTGGGTGACCTTGGACAAATTATTAGCCTACTCTGGGCCTCAGTTTCTCCATGCATGAAAAGGGCAGGATTGAACTGTGCAATCTGTATGACCTTGGATAAACCATTTACCATCTCTATGCCTCAGTGTCCTCATCTGTGGAAAGGGGACATGCACTGCTTTCCTTGCTGGGTCATTGAGAGAAATAAATAGCATGATTTTCCTGGTAGGCTCCCCTGCGTGTCTAAGCGATCCCCCTCTCTTAAAGCCTTCTAACTGGTAGGGTGACCCCTTCTTCCACTCCCAAGTGTAGGGATCCTAGGAAGGGAGAGGGCTGCCCTCCCTTTCCTGACTCCCAACTTCTAGAACCTTCCCTGGGTGAAACTACCCAAAGAAAGCCCAAGGAAGGGACCCAAGGTCTCTTGATACCAGTCTTCCTAGCTCAGGGAGTGGGGGCTGTAGCCCAGTCCCGGATGGAGGAGGGTCTCTGTCAGAAGGGGTAGCCCCCACCTTCAGCAGCCTGGAGCACCCGCGTTGCCCTGGCACCCTCGCAGCCAGCCTCTTGCTAGC
The DNA here is from genome assembly GCA_025594165.1 of Tamias sibiricus. Classification (NCBI taxonomy): domain Eukaryota; kingdom Metazoa; phylum Chordata; class Mammalia; order Rodentia; family Sciuridae; genus Tamias; species Tamias sibiricus. The sequence goes on along the minus strand of CM046660.1, from coordinate 25,273,811 downwards.
TAGCACTCGCCTCCGCCTAAAAATAGCCCTGGACGAGCTCGCCACGGCCGTGATGCTGCCGGGCCAGCAACCGCGAAGGAGGCCGCTCCGCCAGAGCTGGTGGGCGGCGGGCAGACTGCTGCGGGAGGGGCGCGCCGCCCCGGCCCTGGTGCCAGGCTCGGATGATGAAGGCGCGGCTGAGTCATCTCAGGGCCCCAATGTCCGTGACTGTCCCCGCCGCCAGCGTCTTTGTCTCGGGCTTGAGGGCTGCGGGGCAAGGCTGATCTCCATGCGTGATGAGCCCTCTCAGGCCAGGGAAGGTGGGTCTTTGAGGGCATCTCTGGGTGGGCAAGCGAGATCCTGGAGGTCCGGGTGGTCCTGGCGCCGCGAGGTGTGCGTAGGCCCCTGCGCAATTCAGGTGCGCAGCTAACCCGATAGTGACCACGCCCCACCCTCTCCCTCCAGCGTCCCCAAACCTCCGTTTCTCCCCTTCCTCGGGCTCTTTGCGCATCTTTCTCCTCTTTTGGCTCTCCCAGACCCCGCCCTTTGGGGGCTGCCTGCGTGCAAGGGAGCAAGGAGGCCTGGCCCTGCCATGTCCGTGCCAGCTCCAACGCCCTCTTTTCAGAGGCCGACAACTTTTCCCCCTTCAGACCCCACCCCAGCTCCCTGTCCCTTTCCTTCCTCTGTCTCAATCAGACACCCGGAGCAGACAGGCTGGGACAAGAAACATTTACTTAGGGCTCTGGGGCTCAGCAATGCCCCAGCAGACCCATCATGCAGCCTCGTGTACAGTGGGCATCGGGCCGCCCCTGGGGTACTGCTGGGGGGGCCTCGTGGCAGCAAACAGGGCAGTGTGGCTTCAGCCCCCTCTGCGGGGGGAAAAGTGGGACAGGGTCCATTGGGTAGGAAAATCTGTGTCCCTCTCACTGCATGGAGAGTGTGACTGTGCCCAGGATGGGGGTGGCATTGGCTGGGGCAACCAAGGACACAAGAAGGGGCTCTGAGCTTGGGGGAAGGGGCTGGCACCAGAAAAAGAAAGCAGCCTGCAAGGGGGAGGTCCTCTTTGTATGTGCCTACCTCACCCCCAGGGGTTCCTACTCCCTTCCTTTCCTGGTGGCCAAACAGGACATTCTTTCTTGTCTGTCTCTTACCCTCTCATCCTCCTGGGGCTCTGTGTCTAGGACAAGGGAACAGACACAGGCAGAAAAGGGACTCTTAAAACACCAGTGCCCTGAAAAGCCTGGGGAGAGTGGGTAAAGAAGGTCAGCCCTGAGGGTGGGGCTCCTGGAGGGACAGGAACGGACAATCACAGGTTTCCCTGACTGGTTGCTCCTGGCAGCTGGGATTTTGGAGTCCTGACAGTGAAGTGGGGTACATTGACCAAGCATGAGCCAGTGTCCTGTTCTCAGTTGAGTTTCTGTGTGCAGGCTGCTCTTGGGCACCCTCTTCCTGTAGACATATGTAGGCTGAGGCTGCTCTTTGGTGATTGTCCTACTTGAGGGGACAGTCTCAGATTTGTCACACTCTTCCTAGACCTCAGCCCTCCCCCTCTCTGTTGACCCAGGTTTCAAGTAATGGGAGAGATTCCTGCAGAACTTTCCTGAGAATTGACAGAGTGACAGATGGCGAGACGAAGAAGTAGACTCAGGGCCCTCCCATGGCCCCGGATCCCCTCCCAACCCAGATAGATGGCTGAGGGATACAGAAAGACCCCCCACCCAGGGCCCACCCCACTTGCAAAAGGGCAGACACACATAGACCCAAGCAAAGTCTCTGTGAGCAGAGGGGGGTCTGGCATGCAAAGGTGGTGTAGGCAGGTAGAGACTCTCTGGAAGATGCCACAAGGAATTCCCCAGGGACCTTCCCCAGGGCAGGACTCAATGTGGCAACTGAACTGGGGGGGTACCAGGGCACTGGGTGGACCTACCTGCAGCTTCCTCATTTCTTCCCACTTTCTCCTCCCCGCTCCCAAGTCCCAGATCAATCCACTCAGGGCACCCCACCCAAGGAATAAAACCCTTCTCAGTGTAGAAGCCTCCTAAGCTGTGGTGGTTGGAGCCTAGGAGAGGGACAGAGGGAGAAAGGGTGTGGCCAGGGCACCTGCTCCCCTCCCCAGCCAGAAGCAAGGGCCAGGGGTGGCATCTGGGTTCTCCTGGCTCTTGTCAGATCTCGGTCAAGACATCAGCTGGCACCAGGCCCCGCTTCTTGCCGCTGCTGACGCGGATGAAGCCGTCAGCATCCTTGCTTCTGCCCAAACCCACACAGATCTGAGTGGGAGACACAGAGCTGAGGCCTGGCACCACCTGCAGCCCTGGTCCCCAGTCCTGATGATGTTCCCAGGGGACCCACCCCGGGGAAGATGGGACCAGTGTCAGATGTGAATAAAGCCTGAGCTGAGCTGATGGGAGCAGATCCCACGAGGGTGCAGGCTCAGCTGCAGGACCAGGACCCACAGGACTTCCAGGCTGACCATGAGATCAGCTGGTCCAGTGCCCCATCCCACCACCATTTCACAGAGGAGGTAACAGGGAAAATGACCCAAGGTTACATAGGAAGCCAGAGGCAGTCAGCATTCAAACCTGAGCCTCTGGACTCCTAAATCCAGTACTCCTGCCCTATCCCAATTGCCTCTAATGTTATTCAGGCCCCTGCCTCTGTTGGCCACCAGCCCATATTCCACAACAGGGGACAATGGGAAGACCTTGCCATCCCTTCGTATCTAACCTGCTTTCCCTCTTGCTGCCAGGCTGCAAGCAACCTCCTCCAGGGCACTCACCCCTACCCTGCCACCTCTCTCTCACGCTCCCTGCAGGGCCCAGCTCAGGACCCCAGATGCTCACCTGGTTCTCCTTGAGGCTCATGTAACCCTGTTCCTTATTCCCGGAGAAGGGCTGGCAGCAGCGCCAAACATTCTCGCCTGGCCTCACCCGCTGTACAAAATTGGCTGGGAAGAATCCAAGCCGGTCACCGATCTTGCCCTGTGGATGAGGTTGGCAGTGAGCTCCGGCACCAGGCCCCACTCACACGGATTTCTCCAGACCTAATTCCCACTCAAAGCGAGTGCCATCAGCCTCCAGAGCTGAGGCTCTCTTTTATTCCAACCCCCAACTGCATGGCTTCTGGGCCTGGTAGAGCATAAGGTAGGCAGAGGGACAAAGCTGAGGTGGGGAGGGTCAAACTAATGGCAAGGCCCAAGGTTTGGTCCTGGGCTTGGCTTGGGTAAGTGATTGGAGGAAGGGAGGTCTCCTTCCCAGTGAGGATGGGGCTCCCTCCATGCCCCACCCTGCCAAGTCACCTTCCACCAGTCCTCATTAGAGTCATCCACCAGCATGATGCGATCTCCAGGCCTGAGGAGGAGAGACTGGGGCAGCACATGGGGTCCATGGACACCCTGCACATCCATCTCAACTGAGAGAAGCTTCTTCTTCTTCTTCTTTTTCTTTCTTTTTTTTTTTTTTTTTTTTTTTTTTTGTACAAGGGATCAAACCCAGGGGTGCTTAACTACTAAGCTACATCCCCACCCTGTGGGTTTTTTTTTTTTTGTTTGTTTTTTTTTTTTTTTTTGTACCAGGGATTGAACTCAGGGGCACTCGACCACGGGGGCCACATCCCCAGCCCTTTTTTGTATTTTATTTAGAGACAGGGTCTCACTGAGTTGCTAAGTGCCTCGCCATTGCTGAGGCTGGCTTTGAACTCAGGATCCTCCTGCCTCAGCCTCCCAAAGTGCTGGGATTACAGGCGTGCGCCACCGCGCCCGGCTTTTTTTTTTTTTTTTTTTTTTTTTAAATATTTTACTTAGAGACAGGGTCTCACTACGTTGCTTAGGGCCTCACTAAATTGCTGAGGCTGGCCTTGAACTTTCGATCCTCCTATCTCAACCTCCCCAGCCACTGGGATTATAGGTGTGAGCCACCATGCCCGGCTTTAGAGTGGCTTCTTCATGCCCTCAGAGGACACAGTAACCTGGTACAGCAGGCTCTCTCCAGGGTAGCCCAAAATGGGGGCAGGAGACAGGACATTGCACCAATCACTCTTGGACCCTGGGTAGCTTCAGTTCCTGTCTGGGCTCAGCAGCCTCAAGTATGCAAGGAGAAGATTCCTGAAGGTCCCCCTCATCCTGTGTTCCAAGCTCAGTGAGGTAGGGAACAGCCCTAAGACTGGAGCCCTGCATCTGCCCAGTAGGGCTGGACCACAGAGAGGACTTACTGCAGAGCCAGGTCGTTGTTCTCCTGGGGCAGGAACTTGTAGAGTGCAACATAGGAGTACATGGCCCCCACATCCTTCCGCAGCGGGGGCTTGGGGGCCTGTGGGCAAAGCTCTGGGTCAGTGATGGGTGGGCGACACCCTCACTTCCCCCACTCCCCACTCGCTCTGGAGGCTGTGATATGGGACACAGTGGGTCCTGGGTTAGTGACAGGGAGAAGACCCTCCTGCCTGCTCTGCTCACCCACCCCTGCGGGGCCCAGAGAGGGGAGCTATCCTCTGCCTGCTTCACTCTGGAACTGCCTGGCCTTGGGGAGCAATAGCAGGTACAATAGGCTGTAGACCAGCGGTGGGAGGGGTCCCCTGCCTCTTGTGCCTCTCATCCTGACACTGCCTGTCCCTGGGGACTGAGGACAAGTGAGGGAATAGTGAATCCCCCAATCGCCCTGTTCCCACCCACCTGTGGATCAATGCCAAGGGGGCTCCATACCAGCGTGGGCTCACCTGCTGTCCAGGGCTCCTCTCCTCTGGTCCTGACCCTTCATTCTCGGCTGGGGCTGTGAATACTGGAGATGCCAGGGTGGGGCCAGGGTGTGAGGGTGATGGAGCGGCCCCCCCATTGCTTCCATTCCTGCCCTGGTTCCTTTCCCACCCTCTCTCACCACTGTCACCAGGCCCCTCCTCTGAGCTGCGGATGCTGCCTTCCCCATCTTCAGTCAGCTCATCCCTCTCACTCTGGGGACAGGGAGAGGGGTGGGCTCAGTCCCTGGGCCCACTGTCACACTCAGATGCCCCTCTCCCTGAGGCTCCCCTTGGGTACCCAGCATTACCAAGCTCCGTGTGGGGGACTCAGACGTGCTGCTGAAGCTGGATCGGTTCATCAGTGCCAGGGAAGTGCCATAGCGCAGGGTCTCGTACACCGGGTCCACCTTCCCACTGGTCCCTGCTGAGCATCCACCCTAAGGCCTGGCATCCAGCTGATGGCTTGGCTCTGTCCTGCAGCCTGCATCGCCAGCCCTGGCTGCCTGGTCTGGTCTAGCTGCTCAGTGTGCTCCGGGCTGAGCTCCCTTCCTGCCCTCACCTGCCCCTCCTGCGTCTTCCCCATCACAGTGGCAGCTACCATGGTTTTCCCAGGATGCCCTCCTGTGCCGAGATCGGGACCTTCCTTGACTGCTCACCCACCTCGCGGCCCCGCACTCACTCCAACACCTCATGTTACCTCCCAGCATCCCTAGAATCTGCCCATGTCTCTCCATCTCTTCTGCCTGCAGCCTGGTGCAGACGACTAAACTCCTGGCAACTGTCTTGGCCTCCTGCTTCCACTCCAGTCCTCCAACCCACACAGCAGCCAGAAAGCTCTTAAAAATATATAATTATTTCTCTTAGAAGAAAATCCAAACGACTATTCTAAATTGGACTTCAAGGCCTGGAACCCATAGTCTCTTTACAGTCCAGTCTCCTGCTCCCACTCCTGGCCCCAGCTACCTTGTCTTGTTTTGGGTTTTGTTTTTTTAACAGTGCTGTGTATCAAAACCCAGCATCTCATACATGCTGGGCAAGTATTCTACCACTAAGATACATCTCCAGCTCTTTTTATTTTTTTCTTTTGATATAGGGTCTAGTTAAATTGCCAAGATTGGCCTTGGATTTGTGATCCTCCTGCTTCAGCCTCCCAAGTTGCTAGGATTACAAACATGCACCACTGCAGTGGCTCCTGTCCTTCTTGTTTGAGACACTCATCCAAATGGGAATTGATTAATGATTTGTGAGATTGTCCATTTAATTTCTATCTCTCTCCTTTGTTAGACCATAAACCCTACCTTTTCTAGTACTGTGTCCCAGTGTCTAACACAGTGCCTGGCACTTAATAGTTGTGCAGTAAAGTGATTGAAGGGCAGATTAATATGAATGAAGACTATATCGGGACAAGAGCTTCTAGAGAAGGAAGTGGTAGGAGTGCCAAGAACTGGCAGTGTCAGTGTGACTCAGGGGCCCATCTGAGAGATGTGTGGATTTCTTATTACACTACTAGAGGCAGGAGCCATGGGATGGGAGGGACACTCACCAGTGGGTGGGGACTCTCTGCTCATGGCACAAGCTGGTGGTGGCTCATGCACCAGGAGTGGGGAGCTGAAGTTGCGCCGGAAGGAGGTGGACTGTGCCAAGAGGAGGCAGAGAAAAGGCATGGGGAAGTCACAGCCCATGGAGAACTTGGCCCTTCCTGAGCCCAGGGACCCTTCCACAGGAGAAACCAGCCTTGAAGGGTTCATCACTCACTCACCCTGCAGGGCAGTCCCGGGGCAATGCTCATGGACCCCACTCACCGTCTTGCCTGGGCATTGCTGGTGGGAGATCTCCTCAGAGCACCAGAGGTGGACGCTGACTTTGCACATCTTACATCGCAAGCCCTGCTTAGAGTTTCCTAGGAAGAATTTGGTTTCAGCAAGAGAGATTGGTCACAAGAGAGATGACATTGCCATGGGCAAGGAGCAAAGAAGGCAGGTAGGAAACAGGGAGGGAGCAGGCTGCGCATTCTCAAGGAGCCACAGGGCTGGCATCTAGCGTGTGGTGTGGCACCGAAGTGGAGGCATCAGTGAAAACAGAGCAACGCTAAACATCCGGCCAACCCCAGGACACATTTTTTGGGGGATTGAACCCAGGAGTCCTTAGGGCCTCCAGAAGCTGGAAGAGATGGTTATTTCAGTCATTCTTTCTGTTCCCGGACGTGTGTGTGTGGGGGGGGGCCTGTATTGTAGGTAAGCTCTCCACCTCCACCACTGAGCTAAAGCCCCACCCCCAGGATGCTCGCTAATCTGCCCAGGAGAGAAGCAGTAGTACCCTGGAGTCCTGCACAGCTGGAGCCCACCATCAGGCAGTTCCGTGGTCCACTCCCCTAAGTCCACCCAGGCCCCGCCCCCGCTGGCTTCAGGGCCCAGGCACCTACCCACGATGAGCTGATGGCACAGCTCACAAGGGCTGGCTCGCTTGAAGACATGTTCCTGGAAGCTGTGCAGCCTCACTGGTTTGAGTGGTGCCAGGGGCCGTGGGACTTGGCACGGGGAGGGTGCTGGGGTGGGCAGGCCCCTGTCCGTGGATGCGGGTGGCGGGGAGGGAGGGGGCAGTGGGGTTGGGGGTGTCAGCAGCACCTCGGTCGGGCACTTGAGCTCAGAGCCCGAGCGAAGGAAGAAGTTCTCCACACTCTTACTTCGGAGGATGGTCTTGAGGGAGAGCGAGCGCTTGAATCGCTGGAGCTGGAAAAAGAGGGAGCTGTGAGTGGGAGGCTGGAGGAGGTGGGCCCCTGCCAGGTTCCCCTTCAGGGTGTCTCCTGCTGCAGCACTGTGGAGGCTGAGGGCCAGGACCAAGAGGAAGCACTAAGGCAGAGGCTCCTGCGCTCCAGGCTTCCACAGGAGCCAGATAGGGTCCTCCATGAAGTTTGTTTTTGGTACTAGGGATTGAACCCAGAGGCACTTAACTACTGAGCCACATCCCCAGCCCTTTTTGTATTTTATTTAGAGACAGGGTCTCACTGAGTTGCTTAGGGCCTCGGTAAATTGCTGAGGCTGGCTTTGAACTCATGATCCTCCTGCCTCAGCCTCTGGAGCCCCGCTGGGGCTACAGGAGTGGGCCACAGGGCCCGGCTGTCCATGAAGTTTTAAGGGAGTTCTGGCGGAGCAGGTATATAATTAGGAATGGTGGGGACTGTGGCAAACCAGATGGCCAGGGAGTAGCTGCTGGTCTCCTCTAGCCAATTGAGACTCATCCATAAGGCTGGCCCAGTATTGCCAGGCATTCTACTTTCCCAGAAAAATCTAGACTTTCATGTGAAATTGAATAGAAACGATTTGAAAGAGATTTCCTTTTTTCTTTTCATCATTCTTTTTTTATGGCCACATAACATTTTATTGCATGGGTGTACCATTTACTTCAGTTAAAAATAAAAACAAAACAAGAAAGTCTTTGGGGACCAAGCAAAATAACACGTGTTCCTCAGTTTTCCACCTGTGTTCTCCAGCAGGCTGAAGAGGGTGGAGAGTGACCGGTCATCCTGGAGCCTCATCCTTGAGACTGATTCTCCCTTGAAAACATCTTTTCAGCCCATCCCTTAGACTCACCTCATCACCGTAACAATCCTGTCTTAGTTCAGACTGAGAAGGTACAACCCTAGTCTGGCTCAGGGTCTCAGCATCCCTTGTCCACCATCCCCCATTGTGTTTACCCATACCCACCCTCAGTGCAGCTGACAGGAGGTAATCCTTGACCCTGATAAAAACTTCATGGCCTCTCAGGACACAGTCCAGGGCCCTCATCATGAGACCGTCCCAGCAACTTGGCCAAACCCATCCTTCCTGCCCGTGCCTTCCACCTGCAGCCCAGATATACAGTGATTCTCAAACTTATCGTCCATGCTGTATGCCTCCGAACGCTGATGCATTTGTCTTCTTCTCTGCCTTATCTAATTAATACCCTCTTTTTCTTTTCAATACCTTTCCAAGGGCCCCTCATCCTTCTCAGGGAAGCCAGATCTGCAGGAATTCCACTTAGTGAAAGCACTCCTTCCGCTGGTGCCCTCTGCACCTGCACCAGTACTAACACACATTACAGCTCCAATCAGGTTACTGTTGTCTAGTTCTTCCCTACTCAGGAACCTGGGAGCCCCTTGAGGCCAGGCACTGTCACCTCAAATGCCCCCACAAGGCCTCATCACACAGTGAGTGGGTGGTCAGCCAGTGTGCCTCATTTGAATACATGATGAGCAAGTGACTGGAATCTTAAATGGAGCCCATGTTTGGAGTGCAGGGTCAATTCTTCAGTGAGGCCAGAGTTCTTTCCCCTGCTCACCAGAACACACCTTTATTGTGTCTGCCTAGAGCAAGATCTGGAGACCTCTCCACCCAAAGCCTTGCCCCCTCCCCTCCTGTTGAAAGCCACCTAATCACTGCCTACTTCTTTCCACCAGCAATAGAAAAGGGGGCCATAGGCCTGGCTCCAGATAGGAAGACTTGGACAGGGTTCCCAGCAGGCATGCCAGGCAGCCTGTGTGCTGTGGCTGCCTGCCTGCCTGGCAACTGTGCCAAAGGGATGGAAGTGATGGCCCCTCTAGCCTCCAGGAGGCCAGCCGGCAGCAAGGCGGAGGGGGACGCTAAGGGGGATGTTTGGGCACAAGGCAGGTCCTGGTGTGCCAGCTGGGAGGCCAGAGCCCTGGGGTGTCTGGCACACTGAATTGCTTAGCTCCTTCCAAACTAACTTCTTGGACAGCACTGTGGGCTTCTTTGTGCATCCATGAGAAGCTAGGCCCCAGGCCCCTGATGCCTGGGCACTGGAGAAGAGGTGGAGGGCCAGAGAGATAATGAATTAGAATACTATACACAGCCTGGGTCAGGTTGTGGGTCATCCAGGACTAAATGTGGCTTTGTGGACTCTAATGGGCACCAAGAAGCAGATGAAGCTTCTACTGTTCTGTCCAGGGACCTCAAGCATAGAACACATGGAGGCAAAAGTAGGAGATGTGCTGGAAGTAAAATGAAACTAGAGCTGGGCATGGTAGTGCATGCCCATAATCCCAGCAGCTTGGGAGGCTGAGGCAGGAGGAGTACAAGTTCAAAGATAGCCTTAGTGCCTGTAATCCCAGCACTTGGGAGGCTGAGGCAGGAGGATCGCGAGTTCAAAGCCAGCCTCAGCAATGGTGAGGCACTTAGCAACTCAGTGAGACCCTGTCTCTAATAAAATACAAAAAAGGGCTGGGGATGTGGCCCAGTGATCGAGTGGCCCTGAGATCAATCCCTGGTACCAAAAAAAAAAAAAAAAAAAAAAAAAAAAAAAAAAAAAGACAGCCTTAGCAACTTATGGAGGGCCTAAGCAACTTAGTGAAAACCTGTGTCACAAAAAAGACTGGGGGCCAGGCGTGGTGGCGCACGCCTGTAATCCCAGCACTTGGGAGGCTGAGGCAGGAGGATCACGAGTTCAAAGCCAGCCTCAGCAATGGTGAGGCACTTAGCAACTCAGTGAGACCCTGTCTCTAATAAAATACAAAAAAAGGGCTGGGGATGTGGCCCAGTGGTTGAGTGCCCCTGAGTTCAATTCCCGGTACCAAAAAAAAAAAAAAAAAAAAAAACTGTGGATGTTGCTCAGTGGTTAAGTGCCCCTGGTTCAATTTCTGCTGTGTGTGTGTGTGTGCGGGGGGGGTCTAGACCTGCTGCATGAAGGCAAGTCACTTTACTTTCTTTTTCTGAGCCTCAGTTTCTTCACAACCAAGAGGGAGGAGGCAAGACTAGATACTCTTTGAGCAATACAAGGTTCAGGGGCTAAACCAACCAACTGACCCAGAAATTTACATCTACAAGGGGCTGCTACTGTCAGATCACTGGAATTGAGGTAGTGCTTATATATGCAGCCTCTCATTAATCCTGATGCTACCCTGAGGCAGTGACAATTTTTGTCCCATCTCTCAAATGAGGAACTACAGCTCAAAGGGGTTAAATCACATCCCCATAAATCCTCATCTGGTAAGTAGCAGAGTCAGGACCTAAATGGTGGCTCTGTGCTGAGCCCAATTACCCAGGATCATCCTGCTGCTTTGGGCCCTGCCTTTGCCTCCACCCTTCCCCTCAGTGATGCCATGGGCTTGTCAACTGAGGAATTTAGGGGTAGATGGGACCTGAAGGACTAGCTACCTAGAGCAGTCTTCACCCATTGTGCTGTAATGCCTTGGCCACATCCCCTCTGAACAGTTGTCTCACTGTTGGTCACCTCCTGGGATAGGAAGCACAACCTCTCTTGGGACAGTCACTCCATCTTTGGGCAGCTGAAATTACTGGAAAGTACTTCCCTATATAGAGCTGAAACCTGCTCCTTGTAATTTCTGCCTATCAGCCCTTTTTCCTCCTTTGGCTCCAGCAAGAGCTACTCCCTTTTAGATACATAAGCCCTTCCAATATGTGAAGTCATCGAGCATTTTCCTCTTCTCAAAACCGTGGTCCTGCTGGGCGCGGTGGCGCTCGCCTGTAATCCCAGCACTTGGGAGGCTGAGGCAGGAGGATCGCGAGTTCAAAGCCAGCCTCAGCAATGGCGAGGCACTTAGCAACTCAGTAAGTCCCTGTCTCTAAAAAAACAATAACAACAACAACAAAAACAAACAAACAAAAAAACCCCAAAACCGTGATCCTTGTGGGGTGAGATTTCAAGTTCCCACTCTCTAGCCTGCGTCCTTTCCTAATATTCCCCACTCCAGTCTCAGTGCCAATAGCCACCTCTGCAGGGTACCAGGGGCCTCTGGAACACAATGTTCCCCAGCACCAGGGCAGCCTGGACTTTGCCACTTACTCCCTGGCTCCGTTGTAGGCCACAGATCCCAGGAGGGTGAACAAGTGGGAAGGAACAACATGCCACCTGGGGTGGTTGGCAGGTGCCAAGGGCTGTGGCCAGAGGGCAGGATGGGGACACCCTCTGCCAAATGGCTTGATGCCTGCCTACTCCAGAGACATTTGGCTTGGCTACTAAGACCTCATTTTGGCTCTACTAGACCAGGTATTCCCGCTCCTGGGACTCCTAGTTTCTGCAGAGAACCTTGCCCCATCTTCCCGACAGCTTTTTTTTTTTTTTTTTTTTTTTTTTGCCTGATACTGGGGATTGCCAAGCCACATCCAACTTCTTCCCCCGCCCCCACCAGGGATTGAACGAAGGGGCGCTTAACTACTGAGTCAGGTCCCCAGCCCTTTTTATACTTTATGTAGAGATAGGGTCTCACTGAATTGCTTAGGGCCTTGCTAAGTTGCTGAGGCTGGTTTTGAACTTGTGATCCTCCTGCCTTAGCCTCAGCCAGTTGTGATCCTCAACTCTGCCTCAGCAGAGTTGCTGGGATTAGAGGTAAGTGTCACCTTGCCTGTTTCCCAATAGGTATCTTTTTTTTTGTGGCTCCACTGCCCTGGGACCCATTCCTTAGCATGGAGAGAAGTTTCCATGTCCCCTGGCAAGCTGGACCACCTGAATTCTATTCCTACTCAATGCATCTGCACTTGTCTGGTTTGGAGTCTGAATTATAAAATGTGTTCGGAACCCCCTCCCAGAGTCATGGCTGGGTCTGCCTATTTCCTTCCCCACCTGACCACTCCCTCGAGGCCCCTTCTTTCCTCGATTTCTCACAGCATTTCCTGAAAGGGTATGGAGGCAGCTGGCAGTGGGTGATGGTGGACATGGAGAAAGCTGATTCAGATGGTGGCGCCGGCATGGAGGGATCCTCCCGGGGATGGCACCAAAGGGGGTGAATAGCAGACCTAGTGTGTCAGGATGAGATAGGGACCCTGAGAGGAAGTCAGCCCTTTAAGAGGATCCCTGAGTTGGTGCAGGGCTGAGACTCAGAATTAGGGTAAGCAGGAGGCTGGACTCCTCTGGCAAGAAATGTCCAGGGGGGCCACCAAATTGAGAGTAAGCCTGGAATGTTGGCTTTATTGCCTGAAGAGCACCCGTTGTACCTGCCTCACACTGAGCGGGGTGGGCAGCCTCCAGCCCCCTTTTCTTCCATCTCCCCATCCCTCCAGTCTGGAGCCAGGTGAGCTGGGGGCTGAAAGGAGGTTGCAAGGTCCCTGAGTTCTCTCCCTGCCATGTGGAAGGGCCCCTGACCACTTGAGCCCAGTCTGTGTTGCCTCTTCTGAGTCCTTCTCAAAGCTGAAGGGGGGCAAAGGGTCAGGGCTTCAACTAGCCTGGCACAGAAGAGCCAGGTCAGATGTGGAATCCCTCTCCTCTGCTCCTTTGGACCTCCCTGGCACAGACCCAGGGTGATGACATTGGAGGGTCCTTGGGCTGGAAGGCAGGCAGTTAGAGAACCGCCAGGCCCTAACCTCCCCCTCCCCACACAGCTGAGCTTGCAGCCTGCTGGATTGCTGAGGCAGCACTGCCCAGGCTCCTGCATGCCCTGGGGAGCTCCTAAGGTGGGGGCTGGACAGACAGGTCTTGATGTGGGAAGCCTTGGGAGGGAGGTCCCTGAGTCCCTGGGAAACAAGCAGAGGACCATTTACGTCTGCCAGTGTGATTAGAGGGCAGCTATGTAGGTAGGGGCTTTAGAACTCAGGGTGGGGCTCTGACCTGGGACTCAGCCTAGCAGAAGCTGGCACAAATATTCCAAGGAATATCCTCCCACCCCATCACTTCATTGATTTTCCTGGATAGACGTGGGTCTTAAAGGCAGACTTAACTTTGTGGTCTCAGAGGCCAGAGGCTCATTTTCAGGAGGCAGGAGAAGGTCAGGTGTGCACCTGAACATGTGACTATGGAGACCCCCTATGTCCCCTAGTTCAGAGATGGGAAGCTACCTGGGGTCCCTCAACCAGACTCCATCCTATTCAGCATCATCCACTCACTCTCTTGATGACTTTGACCTTGAATTAACCTCCTGTTCTGAGGGGTGATCAAGATGGGGTGAGGAGGAAGAAGGACAATGGGAAGAGTCACAGATGAGTCAGTGATATCAGGGAGCCCAAGACCCTCCCATTTTTGGTCTTCACTGTCCCCATTCTCCTCAGGGAACCAGAACAGGATGGGAACAAAACACCAGGTGAAAGGGAGAGGGAATGAGGTCTTGACCTGAAGTCTGGGGAGGGGCAGGGGGCAGGAACCCTGGGCACAGCCCCTAGCTCACTCACTCCCTATCCCCAGGCCTGCTCAGGTTGCTTCCCGCAGAACTTCTTGAGCACCTAGAATTTGGGGAGGGAGCAGAGAGATTAGAGGTGAGGAGGTTGAATGTGAGGGATGGCCTTCCCCCACCAGGAATTTGGGCTCCGCCTGCCTTCACAGGGGAATAATTTATTCATTGTGATTCTCCCAGGAGTAACAATCATACATAATTAGGGTTAATTATGACATTCATTAATTACAATGACTTCTTTTGCTTCTGCCCGCCCCCCTCCCTTAGGCCCGCTCTTGGGGTGGGGGGTGGGGTTGCCTCTCTTGCAGCTCTGGAGCCGCAACATTCAGGGTCCCCGCCCGCCATGGACATCTGAGCTGCCGCAGCCCCCAGCGCGGACTCGGAAGATGCGCATCCCCAGTCGCTGTTTCTGGTCCCCGAGTCTAACCCAGCTGGGAGAGAGGAATGGATGCAAGACTGCTGTGGGGCAGAGAGAGAGACGCCCAGAGACTCAGAGATAAACACGTAGAGGGACACCGAGAAAAACCGGGAGACTCGCACAGAGAGGACACCAAGACAGAAACAGTTGTAGAGATATTCCAGAGAGATAAGGGCAAAGAGAGACCGACTGAACTGCAGATAGACCTGGCCGCCACGGGAGGGGGTGCGCCTCGCACGCACACACGCGCGCGCACACTGGCCGCACGGCTACACACCGCTACACACTCCCTGCGACTTCGCTGCGCCGATTCCCTCCAACAAAGCCGAGTTACAACCTCCCAGGAGGTAGCGAGAGCACTGCCGCTCGTCTGAGCGCTCTGGCGCGTCCTGGTCGTGTGACAGGGGACTCCTTGAGTCCCCTCTTCTCAAACCCACTCCTCCCCGCGGGTCGCGGCGTGCAGTCTTAGGAATCGCGCGGGCCCGGGATAGCTACGGGGACCCCAAGGCGCCCGAACCCACGGAGGTGAGCGCACGGTGAGGAGGGCGCCCGGGCCGGGGATACCGATGGCGGGGGCCAGGCCTCGAGCCCCCTGACTTACCTTGGTTTCCTGGAGGGCGGAGACGGTTCCCGCGGGGGTGTGGGTGGCCGCGTCATCCGGCTCGTTCTCCTTCTCGCTCATTTCGGTCATGGTTAGGGGACAGGGGCAGAGAGGGTACTGAGACCCGACGGCAGGCCTGCCGGGCGTAGGCTGCGGGTGGCAGGCGTCTCTCTGGGACTCTGAAGCCCTTCTCCAGAGACTGTCCCCCAATGAACCTCAGGGAAAATCCCTCCCAGGCAAAGCAGCCCCCCACCCCCGGGCGCGGGCCGAGAAAGTTGCCGGGGCGGCGGGGGACGGGGAGGCAATTACACCGAGCTGAGGGAGCGGGACGACCCCAGCGGCGAGGACCGAGGGTCTGCAGAGGAAGCTGCTCGCAGCGAGGGGAGGAGGGAAGTGGGGATGCGAGAAAGAGCCGAACGAGGGAGAGACGGAGCTGTCAGTGTCCGGCCGGCTCCGCCGTCCTCTGCGCCCGCCCCCCACCCCCCTCCCCCTCCCCCCGCTGGCCCCAGCCGGGCACCCGGAGGCCCCTCCGCCCAGTCCTCGCCTCGCAACTTTGATTTAGGAGGTCGCCTGGTCCCTCCCTCTTCTCTCCGCCGCTCCCCCGCGCCGCTATGCAAATCAAGCTTCTCAGCTATTGGCTGCCGTGGTGGCCAGGAGGGCAAGCTGGGCGGAGTCTTGGGGGGCTCGACACGATGGGGTGGAGCTTGACAAGATGGGGAGGGGCTTGAAGGGTAAAGAAGTGGAGGGGGTAGTTTTACACTGAAATACCCGGGATGGGGGCGTGACAAGATTGAAGGAAGTCTTGGAACGATCATAGTAGAGTCTGGATGGGATTGCAGAAATAGAAATGAGTTGGAACTGCAGCAAGATGGCTGAGCATGAGATCGAAGTAAGTAAGGACTGTCTGATAGTGCAGATCAGAAGATGCACTGGTGAAGGAAGGCTGAGGATCCTGTCCTCATTAACTGGATCCCCTCTACCCTGGAGAGGCTGTTTTCAAATATAC
Organism: Tamias sibiricus; assembly: GCA_025594165.1. Lineage (NCBI taxonomy): Eukaryota > Metazoa > Chordata > Mammalia > Rodentia > Sciuridae > Tamias > Tamias sibiricus. Next base: position 25,257,967 of record CM046660.1, on the reverse strand, counting down.
ACACCCCTGGATTATGACTAGGGATTTTCTGAAGCAGAGAAGAGACAACTTAATGGGCCAAAAGTTAGTCCAGATAATCCTTGTAGATGGAAAGATAGGACAACCATAATCCTTTCCAGTCTTGGTGTCTGGACTTCAGCAGGGAAGGGGTCTCTCAGTCCTCATACCTAAAATCCCAAAGCCTCCTAAGATGTCACCAAGACCGGAGTTAGATCAGAAGTAGGGACCGTGGGTCAAGAAGTCTTCATTCTCCAAAGTGTCCATTCCCTACTTAGTCTGAAGATGCTTCCAGTATATATTGATTACCGAGGACCCATTTTCCCAAGTATTCCCTCACGTCCAGTCCCCTTTTTTCCTGCCCTTTCCAGTCCTGACCAACAAGTCCAGCTTTATCTCTTGGCCTGTCTAAGGAAAGGGACAGTTTGGTGTTTGATGTATCCCTTCCCTGGGTGTGGCTAGAGAGGCTTCTGGGTTTAAGTCTGCCTCCTCTTCTGCTGTGGCTGGTAAGAGGAGGGGTGGTACTCAGGTGTCCTGCCTTTATACAACCCAGAAGGACAGGTGCTGAATGCTCCCCCCACCCTCAGTCATCCACTTGGTCACTGTTCTTTCAAGGATGAGCTCACCATTGGAGCACTGCTAAGGGTACTGTGTCTAGGAATAGAGTTTTGTTTGTTTTGTTTTGGTACCAGGGATTGAACTCAATGGCACTTGCCCCCTGGGCCATATCCCCAGCCCTATTTTGTATTTGTATTTTATTTAGAGACAGCGTCTCACTGAGTTGTTTAGCACCTTGCCATTGCTGAGAACTCATGATCCTCTTGCCTCAGCCTCGGAAACCTCTGGGATTATAGGCCTGTGCCACTGTGTTCAGCTAGGTTTTTTTTTTTTTTTTTTTTTTTTTTTTTTTTTTTTTTTTTTTGTCATTAGCAGAAATGGGACAAGGGCAGATATAAGGGTTTTTTGTGGTCATGGGGGCTTGGTCCCCTCCCCCTCCAGATCCACTGCACCTGATGACTCCCTCTGATTCTTACCTTTCCTGAAAGAAGCTGGGTTGGAGCCCATAAGCCCTGAGCTTCTCTCTCAAATCAGTCTCCCAGAGGCCCACTCACTACCAGCCTTCTAAGAATCTCATCCCCTTTAAGGGTTGTCCTCCCTGCTGCCCTGCCCAGGCCAGCCCAACTTCCCCTCCCTGGGCAGCTCAGACTACAGTGCTTGGAGTACCCTGAGATAGGGTCATCAGGCTGAACCAAACAAGGGCTTCTCTTTGGAGAGTTCCTGTGGAGGTACCCCTCTTCCTCATCCCAAAGAGATGGGGAATTGGATTACTTGGGATCCAATACCTGTATAGTCACTGAGTGTGAAGCAGGTTAATAAAATCTTTTAGAGCCTTGATTTCTTTATCTGCAAGATGGTGGCTGTGCCACTCTAACCTCGTCACTGGAGCATGCTGGAGACTTGCAGGATGGCACTCAGCCCAGCCAAGACAGCCAAGGAGACTTTTTTTTTCTTTTCCCCTTTTCTTTTTTTTTTTTTCTTTCTTTCTTTTTTTTTTTTTTTTTTTGTGGTACCGGGTATTGAACTCAGGGGCACTTGACCACTGGGCCACATCCCCAGCCCTTTTTAGTATTTTATTTAGAGACAGGGTCTCACTGAGTTGCTAAGTGCCTCGCCATTGCTGAGGCTGGCTTTGAACTCTCGATCCTCCTGCCTCAGCCTCCCAAAGTGTTGGGATTACAGGTGTGCGCCACCACGCCTGGCCTCCCCTTTTCTTTTGGGAAAATTTTGTTTTTTTTAATTTTTTTGTAGTTGTAGATGGACACAATGCCTTTATTTTATATGTTTATTTTTATGTGGTGCTGAGGATTGAACCCAGTGTCTCACACATGCTAGGCAAGCACTCCTGCTGCTGAACTACAGACCCAGCCCTCTTTTGGGAATTTTGTACCATCCCATTATTTTCTGTGAGGCAGGAAAAAAAAAAAATAGCTTCCTTCCCTCGCTTTCCTTGACTATTTGGAGCCTAGTGTTCCATGGAAGAACCTATGCAGAAGTGGCTCTCCATGGACAGAGAGATTCTGACTAATCACAGGGAAGAATTCCCAGGGGAACCAGGGGCACCAGAGACCAAAGAAAGCCAGGGAAGTTGGTGGGCCCTGGGGTCCATCTGGTCTGAGCATCAGAAGTCTGAGGTGGGGCCAACATGAAGAAGGCAGGGGGCTGGATCTTATGACCTCTGGATGTCCTTCCTGGCTGCAGCCTTTGTGTTTCAGAGCGGTCTTTCATGAACTAAGTCTGAGTCATTGCTCTCAGTGCCGACAACTCCCACTGCAGTGGCTCAGAGATGGCAGCAGCAGTCTGGCCAGCTTCTCCTGGGGAGGGAGGATCCAGTCCCCTCTCAGATTGGGAGGGTAGCAATGAGGTGTAAGCAAAGAGAGGGCCAGGCACTTCAGGAGGGGAAATGGCAGCCACACTGCATGTACAAGGGCTTGCTCAGAAATGGGAAGAGGACTATTTCCCTTTTACTAGGAGAGCTGTGCCCTGAGCTCTGGGAGCCGAGAGACAGAGGGATGGACCAGATGACCTCAAGGTTGAGTGTGGTGCAATATCCAGCACAATGTCTTCATCTAGGTTCTTCACCTCTTTTTCCTATTTTATGACCTTGGGCAGAGAGTTCATCTCTGGAGAGATTTTGGTTTTCTTCTGTTCAGATTGGCAGAACTGGATGAGAGTGGGTCAAAATGAGGAGTTGGATTAAAATAGGGGCAAAGCGGGGGCTGGGGTTGTGGCTCAGCGGTAGAGCGCTCGCTTAGCACATGTGAGGCCCTGGGTTCAATCCTCAGCACCACATAAAAATAAGTAAATAAAATAAAGGTATTGTGTCCAACTACAACTAAAAAATAAATATTAAAAAGAAAAATAGGGGCGAAGCTGCACAGTGGTGTGGGCCTGTAGTCCCAGCTACTCTGGAGGCCCAGGCAGGAGAACTGCTTAAATCCAGGGGTTTGAAACCAGTCTGGGCAACATAATGAAACCCTGTTTCAAAAACAAAAGCAGGGGTGGTGCTGGGGTTGTAGCTCAGTGGCAGAGAACTTGCCTTGGCACATGTGAAGCACTGGGTTCGATCCTCAGCACCATACAAAAAATTAAATAAATAAAGATACTGTGTCCATCTACAACTAAAAAATTATTTTTTTAAAAAAGAGTGAGGGCTGGGTTGTGGTTCAGTGGTAGAGCACTTGCCTAGCATGTGAGGCACTGGGTTCAATTCTCAGCACCACATATAAATAAAAAAAAAAAAAAAAGTCCATTGACAACTAAGAAAATATTAAAAAATAAAAAAAGTGGGGCTGGGGTTGTGGCTCAGTGGTAAAGCGCTCTCTTGCCTAGCACGTGCACAGCCCGGGTTCAATCCTCAGCACCACGTAAATAAATGCATTGTGTACAACTAAAGCAAATAAATAAATATTAAAAAAAAAAAGAAAGAAAGAGTGAATCTCTTCATTAAAAAAAAGGGGTGGGGGGCTGGTGCACAGTGATGCATGCCTATAATCCCAGTGATTTGGGAGGCTGAGGGAGGTGGATTACAAGTTCAAAGCCAGCCTCAGTAATTTAGTGAGGCCCTAAACAAATTAGCGAGACCCTGTCTCAAAATAAATAAATAAAAAGGGCTGGGAAGGCAGCTCAGTTGTTAAGTGCCCCTGGGTTAAATCTCCAGTACCAAAAGGTGGTGGTGGGGCAGTCATGGTATATCTTTTAGTGTTCTTTTTTTTTTTTTTTGGCGAGGGTGATTGAACCCAGGGCCTTGGCCATGCAAGGCAAATACTCCACTGAGCTATATCCCCACCCCTTTTAGTGTTCTTTTTTAAAAATTTTTTTTAGATGGCGATGGACCTTATTTTATTCATTCAGCCTGGTGTAGTGGCGCACACCTGTAATCCCAGCACTTGGCAGGCTGAGGCAGGAGGATCACAAGTTCAAAGCCAGCCTCAGCAATGGCGAGGTACTTAGCAACTCAGTGAGACCCTGTCTCTAATAAAATACAAAAAAGGGGTGGGGATGTGGCCCAGTGGTCAAGTGCCCCTGAGTTCAATACCAGTACCAAAAAAAAAAAAAAAATATCTTATTCATTCATATATATGTGGTGCTGAAAATCGAACACATTCTAGGCAAGTGCTCTACCACTGAGCCACAACCCCAGCCCCTCTCTTAGTGTTCTTTAGATATCAAGTGAGTGAATATCTGTAAAAAGCTGGACACAGTAAGAATATAATAAATGGATATTATTATTGTTGTTCCTGGGGATGCTTAACCTTGTGGTTGAGCTTAAGGGAATCATGAACTCCTTGAAGCTGGGTAAGATTTTAGGGGATATTATACATTTTCTGGGTGAGAGAACAGAAAATGGACAGCAGGTGGTTTACTTGTCTCTTGGAGTCCAGAGCTTTCTCATCTGCTTTTCAGAGAATGTGAGATCCCCAAAAGATTAAGAACTACTGGTCTAGATGACCTTTAAGGGCTGTCCCTTTACTTCAAGTAATTGAGATTCTCTAATGTGAGGAACTGCTTCTTCTTCTCTTGAGGACTGACATCTTTTCTCTCAGAAACTCCTCCAGTCCAAGCTCCTCCCTAAGGCCTCTACCAAGAGTCACTAAGGTCAGCCCCAGCTAAAGGAAGAGTGGCTGCCTTGTCCCTCCAGCTTCAGCACCAGGGCATCCGGGGTGGAGTAGTCAGTCCTGCCTGTGAGTAGAGTCTGGGTTCACCTCTCCCAGCTGGAGAGATGATGGGGTCCTAGCTCACAGGGTGGGATGCAGAGGGCATGGTGAGAGTCCTGGCCTCATTCCTGTCTTTCCTACCAAGCCCACCGGCCCTCCTGGGGCCCCAGAGGCAGGTACCACTCTAATGGGCAAAGGCCCGTAGCAGGCAGCTGTAATTATGATTTTATGGAAATACAGAAGGCTCTTACGCAAGTGCCTGACACACTTCCCAGCTGTGGCATCTGGGACAGCCAGGTCCCCAGGGGCTGGAGGTAGGTTCCCACCCCCTGCTGCCACCAGCCCCTGGCACTCAGGTCTCTGGCATACAGCCGCCCTCCCACTGCCTGTGGCACTGTTCCTGACCCACTCTGGGTGAGCTGTTCCCTCTCTCTGTGCCCCAGGCTTCCTGGAAGGGAACAGCATGGACCTCAGCGGTACAATCCTCTGCGCCCACCTCCCTGTGGCCCTCAGGGACCCACGCCCATCACAAAGCCCAGGCTTCCCAGGAGACCTCTTCTTGTGTGAGACAACAATGGTGTGGTGGATGTTTCCTTCTGCTCAATGAAAACAATCTCTCTCTCCAGGAAGATGTCCCTTCTTTTCTGTTCCCCCCCCCCCCCTCCTTGAGGCAGTAGTGGTGGCAGGGGCAAGTGGTTATGGCCCTTCCTGCCCCCCCATGCCTCTGAGAGTGTTCTGAACCCTTCTTTCCTTCTCTAGTCCATTCCCCCACCTACCCACCCACAAAGTACTCGTTACCAAGGTAACAGTTATGTCATCAATTTGGGGTGAGCAAGCCAACAGAGCCAGTTAAGGAGGGATGGTTAGGGGTCGGAATTTTGGAGAGGTGAGCACAGTGGGTCCTCAGAGTCTCCAAAGAGGATCTTTTTCTGGAGAAGGGGCTGCTGCTGAGGGAGGACAGAGAGGAGGGTGGATGAAGTGTGGGCACAGTGGGTCTGGTGTTAGAGGTGACGGTGCCCCTGGCTTACTGTGGGAAGAAGTTCAAGAGTGGTCATGCCTGGGAGGCATCCGGGCAGAGAGGACCAGCCTGCTTTCACCTCCTCCCTTTGGGCTGGCTCCTTGGGAAATGATCTGGGCCCAGCTGCAGCTCAGCAAACCTGGGGCCCATGCTTCCCCCTACAGACATCGCAGGAAACACCTCTAGATGTCCTCCAGGTAAGTCCAGGCCAGGGCTTTCACAGTCTACAATAAGACATCCTAGCCGTTAGGTCCTACTACATGCTTGGAGTGGTTCTGCATTCAAGGCCCTCCTGTAAATCCTGACCCAGAAGCACTGTAATATAGAAGCCTCTTTGAGTCAACCTGGGGCATAGTTCAAAAGAATCTGTCAAATGGACTGGAAGGCAGAGGGGAATAGAATATTCTAGAACAGAGGGAAGAGCCTGGGCAGAGGGAATAGCTTAGCAAAGGCACAGAGGAATGAAACAGAGCAGCCTGTTACAGAAGCTGTGGTAAGTGGTGGGGTGGGGACCTCGAAAGGCAGAAAGAAAAGTAGATGATGGTCTTACCCACTGGGCTAGGAAGCTGGGTTTTCCTCTACAAATAGGCTTCTCAGACTTACTCACTGGAACCCAGACAACAGTCTAGTGGTACCATGGGGTGGAGAGTGGGGAGAAGGCAGTGGTTCATTCAGAACTTGAAAGGAATTTAAAGGCATGGCTCTAACTTAATGGTAGAGCACCTGCTTAGCATGCATGTGGGGTCCTGGGTTTGGCCCTCAGCAATGCAAATATAAATAAATAATAGATGAATAAATAAAGACATAGATAGCTCTATAGTAAACATTTATGCAAGCCTTACATTTGACTCCATATTGGTTTTCCTAACAAAAAATTATTTAAGCACTAACCATTACATACCACTGATGGCCTAGAAGACAGGCCATGCTCACACAGGGGCTTCCTTAGCCCAGCTTCAGAATGGGGCTGAGAGCCATTGGAGGCCATGGAGGGCTCTCTGCAGAACAGCCACTCAGCCATTCCTGTCTCAGGGAGAACCCACCAACTCCCAAGGGCAGCACACTGGACACACAGTAATTGGCTCCTAGCACTGTTCTGGCCAAGGCTGAACAATGGGAATGGATGAGATGCAGCATGTTACCTTACTTGGGTGACTGTGTAGATGGTGGGTGTGCAGGACAGCGAGGTGGCTCAGGCTCCAGCCCACTCCCTGCTAGCTTGGGATCTTGGATGAGTTAAACACCTCTTTCCTCATCTCCTCATCTGTAAGTGAGCATCTGTCCTAGCTCTCAAGATGGTTGAAAATGAGCGGCCATAGCAGGGAGCTGAAGACAACAGTGGCGGTATGCCTCCTGTAATACCTCTAGCCTACTAAGACTCTAAGCTAAGAAGACCCTTTAGACAAATTTTCTTTCCCTCTCTAAGCAAGAAAGTAGAAGTAAAAGTAGTAAAAGCATAACTCTGTTTTCCTCCCGTGGCGGCGAAACAGGCAGCTAACAAAGGAGATCTGTCCTAGGATGGTTGAAAATGTATAGCAGGGAGCTGGCAACAGTGGCGTATGCAGCCACTAAGGCACACAAGATCCTAAAATAACAAAGGACTAGGGCTGGGCAGCGGCACACACCTGTGGCTTGGGAGGCTGACGCAGAAGGATCACAAGTTTAAAGTCAGTCTCAGCCATGGTGAGGTGCTTAGCAACTCAGTGAGACCCTGTCTCTAAATAGAAATACAAAAAAGGGCTAGGGATGTGGCCCAGTGGTCGAGTGCCCCTGAGTTCAATCCCTGGTACAAAAAAAAAAAAAAAAAAAAAAAAAGAAAGAAAGAAAAAGAAAAAAAAAAATGCAGTGGGACAGGAGATCCTCCAGTGGATGGTATAATCCAAATCCTCAGGGAGGGCTGCTTCTGTTCTTGGGGCTCCCCCTTCCTGCACACTCCATAGGCTGCTCATCCCAGGGGAATCCCGAGTCAAGTAGGCTCCCCATCATAGCCCATAGCCTCTAGGATAAGACCACAAATCCTGTTTCCTACCCTTCTACCATGTCATCTATCACAACCATAGCAGTGCAGCCACTATAACTCATATAAATCATCCTCAGGGCTCAGAGACAAGGAGTAGGGGTATCCAGGAAAGAGGGAACCCCAGAGGCTGCTTCTTTGGGAGTTGTTGAGTGAGTGAATGAATGAGAAAGCTGGAAAGAGGTAGACCTCTCCCTCCAGCTTTTCAGAGTGTATTATGCCCTGGGACTTGTTTTAAAATCCCATGGTGGGGCTGGGGCTGTGGCCCAGTGGTAGAGTGCATGTCTCAAATGTGCGAGGCACTGGGTTCGATCCTTGGCACTACATAAAAACAAATAAATAAAATAAAGGTACTGTGCCAGGTGCGGTGGCGCATGCCTGTAATCCCAGCATTTGGGAGGCTGAGACAGGAGGATCACAAGTTCAAAGCCAGCCTCAGCAATGGCGAGGCACTTAGCAATTCAGTGAGACCCTGTCTCTAACAAAATACAAAAAAGGGCTGGGTATGGCCCAGTGGTCGAGTGCCCCTGAGTTCAATCCCTGGTACCAATAAATAAATAAAGGTACTATGTCCATCTACAACTTAAAAAAGAAGTATTTAAAAAATTTTTTCCTATGGTTTGGGAGGCTGAGGCAGGAAATCGAGAGTTCAAAGCCAGCCTCAGCAATGGCGAGGCACTTAGCAACTCAGTGAGACCCTGTCTCTAATAAAAACACAAAAAAGGGCTGGGGATGTGGCCCAGTGGAAGTGCCCCTGAGTTCAATCCCCAGTACACAAAAAAAAAAAAAAAAAAAAAAAAAAAAAAAAAAATCCTATGGTATATGGGCTGCAGTGACCTGTGAGGCAGGAGTATTGTTTTGTTTGTGGTGTTTTTTTGTTTTTTTCTTTTACTTTCTTTTGGTACTAGGGATTGAAGTTGGGGATACTTTACAACTGAGCTACATCCCCAGGCCTTCTTATTTTTTATTTTGAAACAGTGTGGTTGGCCTCAAACTTGTACTCCTCCTGCCTCGGCCTCCCAAGTTGGAATTATAGGCAGGAGCCATCTGGCCCAGGATGAGGCAAGAATATTTTAAGTTGGAGACCAGCCTTGGCAACTGAGCAAACCCCTGGGTCAAAAATAAATAAATAAATAAAATACATAAATAAAAAGGACCATGGATGTGGTGGAGTGGTAAAGCACCCCTGGGTTCAATCCACAGTACTGCAAAAAAAAGAAAAAAAAAGAAAAAAGAAAAAGGAAAAAAAAAAAAAAAAAAGAAGAAAGAAAAATGTCCTATGGATATATAGGTGGCAGAGTGGGGCATAGTGCAGTGATAGGGAGCAGGAGCTGACTCAGGTAGCCTAGGTTCATCTGAGCTATCTCCCCCTAGCTGTGTGACCTTCATCCAGCTACTTGACCTCTCTAAGCCTTGGTTTCAGTGCCTATAGAAGGGTAGTGGTGGTAGGCGGGAATAGAATAATAAGAAAAAATATTTGCCACACAAGATAGAATGTTGGAAAAGCCCTCTGAAGTCATGCTAAGCACTGAAAAACTGTTTATTAACTAGGCAGACATTCTACAGCTGTTATTGTTACATAAATTCACATAAATAAACCTAGACTTCATCCTGGTGCCACTGACAGCACCCGGAGGCTGAAGCTGGAAGATTGAAAGTTCGAGGGCAATGATGGCAATTTAGCAAGATCCTGTCTCAAAATAAAATCAAATAAAAGGACTGGGGCTGGGCGCAGTGGCGCACGCCTATAATCCCAGCACTTTGGGAGGCTGAGGCAGGAGGATTGCGAGTTCAAAGCCAGCCTCAGCAATGGCGAGGCACTTAGCAACTCAGTGAGACCCTGTCTCTAAATAAAATACAAAAAAGGGCTGGGGATGTGACCCAGTGGTCGAGTGCCCCTGAGTTCAATCCCCAGTACCACAAAAAAAAAAAAAAAAAAAAAAAAAAAAAAAAAGGACTGGGGACATAGCTCAGGGATAGGTGCTTCTGGGTTCAATCCCCAGTATCACAAAGACAAACAACAAAACACTTTTTTTCTGTACTGGGGATGATTGAACCAAGCCCTGATTGAACCAACTGGGTAAGTAGGTGCTCTCCCACCACTTGACCTCATTCCAAACCTGTACTTTTTTTTTTTTTTTTGGTACCGAGGATTGAGCTTGGGGTCACTCGACCACTGAGCCACATCCCCAACCCTATTTTATACTTTGTTTAGAGACAAGGTCTCACTGAGTTGCTTAGCACCTTGCTTTTGCTGAGGCTGGCTTTGAACTTGCGATCCTCCTGCCTCAGCCTCCTGAGCTGCTGAGATTACAGGCCTGTGCCACCGCGCCCAGCCTAAACTTGTACTTAAAGGGAAAAAAAAGTATTATTTTAGCTGTAGATGGACACAATACCTTTATATTATCTATTTAATTTTTATGTGGTGCTGAGAATGGAACCCAGGGCCTCCCTCACACATGCTAAGCAAGTGCTCCACCACTGAGCCACAACTGCAGTCCCCCAAACCTGTACTTTTAAGTGTTAAATAACCTATGATGTATCATGCGCTAGATACAATGTTGAAAAAGATAACAGCATCTACAGACAGCTCCATTAACGTCTCTATCCATGGCAGAGAGGTTTGTATTGTCCCTCTTCTAGTTACAGCATGAAGCTCTAGAAAGCTTAAGTAACTCCCTTGCCCAAGATCACAGAGCTGCGCTTGAACTCACAGTGTGTGTCGTGGAAAATATGCTCCTAACGCCAACGCTAGTGCAGATGTCTTCGTCCCTATCCTCAGAGAATTCCCACTCTGTTGGGAGAACAGACATTAAACAAAGCAGACAAAGAATAAACTGCACATCTATAACTTCCACGAAGGAATTCGGTACTATGGTGAAGCACCGAGACAGGGCACGGAGAACGCAAGCGCCACCCAGCGGGGCGGTAGGCAGCAAGTTAGAGACATGAGCAAGAGCCTTTTGGAGGAGACACTTCCTGGTGATGGAAAGAGGCGAGTAGTAGGTGGAGGGTTTGAGCCTGGCCTGCACGCTGTCTGCCTCCAGAGGGCGCTGGTGAGCGCCACGGGCCCCTGTGGAACTGCGCACCCGGAGGCCTCAGAGCCACTGTCTGGGAGGAGGGGCTGGAGACATTTGCGTATACAGACACGAAGACCACATGGTGATTGCAATAGGATATTGCCAGCCTCGTGTGTATATATGTGTGTGTGTGTGTGTGTGTGTGTGTGTGTGCGCGCGCGCGCGCGCGCGTTCCCGAGCTCACTTGTGTCTGAAAAATCCCACGTGGCTTTTTTTCTTTTTAGTTAATCCTTCCCCACGTGTTCTTCTTCACTCCTTTCTTCATCAGGAACTCGGGGCCCAGCCCTTTTGGACTCAAATGTGGAAGCAGCAAGGAGTATTTGAGCTCCAGAGAGGGCAGGACTGCTAGGCATATGGTAGCACTCAGTATCATTGTGTTGAATGAATGGATGTATACGAAATGTTTCCCTTCTCTGCTGTCTTGTTTTTGATACTGGAAATCAAACTCAGGGGCCCTTTACCACTGAGCCCTTTTTATTTTTTAAGACAGGGTCCTGCTACATTACTTCATGCCTTGCTGAACTGCTGAGCTGGCCTTGAATTTGAGATTCTCCTGCCTCAGCCTCCAGAGAGACTGGGATTACAGGCATGGACCACCAGGCCTGGCTCTCAACTGTATTCTGTCTCTCTCACTGGCTCTCTAGATTGGAATGTTCCCCGGGACAGAAAACAAAACATTCTGGTGAGAGGAAAAGGAGGACATTGAAGTGTTATTTTCCATCACTTTTTACAGATAAAAAGTTACTTTGGTTGGGCCAGTGGCTCACGCATGTAATCCCAGCTGCTCGGGAAGCTGAGGCAGGTGGATTGTGACGTCAAAGCCAGCCTCAGCAACAGTGAGGCACTAAGCAACTCAGTGAGACCCTGTCTCAAAATAAAATACAAAATAGGGCTGGGGATGTGGCTCAGTGGTCGAGTGCCCCTGAGTTCAATCTCCAGTATCACCCTCCTTCAAAAAAGTTACTTTGATCCTGGTCCTGGGGGTGTACCTCAGTAGTAAAGTATGCTCTCAGCATGATGGAAACCCTGGCTTGATTCCCAGCACCCAAAAAAACAAAACCAAAAAAGTTACTTTGTTGTCTTAGGGCCCCCCACAAAGTAATTAGGATGGAGTTAGGTCAAGGCCTAGAAAATGATAGAAAATTTCAGGTGAGAAAAAGTCCATTAAAAAAAAAGAGAGAGGGGCTGGGGTTGTGGCTTAGCGGTAGAGCATTCGCCTAGCACGTGCCCGGCCCGGGTTCAATCCTCAGCACCATATAAACATAAATGCATTGCATTGTGTCCAACTAAAGCAAATAAATATTGAGAGAGAGAGAGAGAGAGAGAGAGAGAGCGAGCCCAGCGCGGTGGTGCATGCCTGTAATCCCGGCACTTGGGAGGCTGAGGCAGAGGATGGTGAGTTCAAAGCCAGCCTCAGAAATGGTGAGGTACTTGGGGCTGGGGTTGTGGCTCATCGGTGGAGCGCTAGCCTGGCACGTGTGCGGCCCGGGTTCGATCCTCAGCACCACATAAAAATAAACGCATTGTGTACAACTAAGGCAAATAAATAAATGTTTAAAAAAAATAAAGAAGAAATGGTGAGGTACTTAGCAACTCAGTGAGATCCTGTCTCTAAATAAAATACAAAAAAGGGCTGGGGATATGGCCCAGTGCCCCTGAGTTCAATCCCCAGTTCCAAGAAAGAAGAGAGAGAGAGAGAGAGAGAGAGAAAGAGAAAGAAAAGCAGGATTTAAAATAAATTCAAAATTTCTTCTTTATTTTTTAAATACTTTTTAGTTGTAGATGGACACAATACCTTTATGTATCATTATGTGGTACTGAGGAGCGAACCCAGGGCCTCATACATGCTAGGCAAGTGCTCTACCACTGAGCCACAACCCCAGCCCTAAATTCAAAATTTCTGATCAACCATTAACATTTTAAAACTTGTAACTATCTAAAAAGTTAAAATTAGAGCTAGGCGAGGTCCACACCTGTAATCCCAGCAGCTCAGGAGACTAAGGCAGGAGGATTGAAAGTTCAAAGCCAGCCTCAGCAATTTATGAGGCCCTAAGCAATTTAGCAAGACCCCATCTCTAAATAAAATATTTATTTATTGGTATCAGGGGTTGAACCCAGGGGCTCTTAACCAATCCCCAGCCCTTTTTATAATTTTTATTTAGAGACAGGGTCTTGTTAAGTTGCTGAGGCTGTTTTTGAATTTATAATCCTCCTGTCTCAACTTCTGGAGCTGCTGGGATTACAGGCATGGACCACCATGCCTGGCATCGAAATAAAGGGCTAAGGATGTGGCTCAGTGGTTAAGCGCCCCTGGGCTCAATCCCCAGTACTAAACCAAATCAAACCAAATTAAAATTAGGGCCAGGCATTGTGGTGCATGCCTATAATCCCAGCAATTCCAGAAGTCAAGGCTGAAGGATCGAAAGTTGAAGGTCAACCTCAGAAATGTGGCAAGACCCTGTCTCAAAATAAAAATAAAAAAGGGCTGGGGATGTAGCTCAGTGGTTAAGTGTTAGTCTAGCATGCCCACAGCCCTGTGTTTAACCCCCAATACCTCCCAGAAAAATTATTAGAAAAAAATTGCACCAAAAAATTGTCCTTGGGGGTTGGGGTTGTGGCTCAGTGGTAGAGTACTCGCCTAACATGTGTGAGGCACTGGGTTTGATTCTCAGCACCACGTATAAATAAAATAAAGATCCAGTGACAACTGAAAAAAAAATTTTTTTTTAAAAATTTGTCCTTAAAATGATCTGAGTAGAGTTTCAGAAGTAATCATGTCTGTACCCCCAGAATTGGGCTCTGGTAAGGAAATGGGGAGTCTTGACTCCACAGGATTTCCAATCCTCACTGCCACATGGAGAGAGATGGAGGCCTTGCCCTTGTTTTACAGGAGAGGAACTGTTTAGAAATATGAAGAGCTAAGCCGGGTGTGGTGGCACATGCCTGTAATCCCAGCACTTGGGAGGCTGAGGCAGGAGGATAGCGAGTTCAAAGCCAGCCTCAGCAATGGTGAGGCACTTAGCAACTCATTGAGACCCTGTCTCTAATAAAATACAAAAAAAAGGGCTGGGGATGTGGCCTAGTGGTTGAGTGCCCCTGAGTTCAATCCCCAGTACAAAAAAAAAAAAAAAAAAAAAAAAAAAAAAAAAAAAAAGAAAGAAAGAAATATTAAGAGCTAGCCAGGTGCAATGGCACATGCCTATAATCCTAGTGGCTCAGGGCGCTGAGGCAGGAGGATCGCAAGTTCAAGGACAGCCTCAGCAATTAAGTGAGGCCCTAAGCAATTTAGTGAGACCCTGTCTCTAAATAAAAAGAAATAAAAAGGGTTGGGGATGTGGCTTAGTGGTTAAGTGGCCCCTTGGTTCAATTTCTAGGAAGAAGAGGAGGAGGAAGAGGAGGAAAAAAAAGAAGAAAACCAAGCAAGCAAGTGAGCTGTCTGGGCAGTGCCCCTGCCTCACGGTACCCTTGCACCCTTCCAGGGGCTGAGCCACTTCTGGCCCAAGGATGGGTGCTCAGACCCTGCACTATGCCTGGCCCAGAGTACAGAGCAAAATGAGTGGGGTGGGGATTGCAAACAGCCCGGCTCCATCTGCCCAGAGTGCAAGCTTTTCTCCCTCGACAGAGGGCCAAGGAGATCAGGGAATAGGCAGCGACAATGGATAGGGAGAGCTCTGAGACCCTGAGACAGGTGGCAGGAGGGAGCTGCAGAGAAGGAGAGAATATAGAAGCTTTGGAGAGGGTCCCAATCCCCTATCTGGGGTGTCCTTGAAGGGCACACCCATCAGCTTCTACCCTTTCTATCTCCACTACCATAATTAGCCTTTCCCCTCATGCCTACCCAGGGCAGGACCAAGCCTCACTGGGGCCTCTTCTGTCCCTCCTCTGCCCTTCCTGTGATCCTGCTCTGCCTTCCCTTGGAAGCTAAAGGATGCCTCCTGGTCTCCAACCCAACTGTGAGCACAGGGTCAGTTCTGTCTTGGGGATAACCTAGGGAAGGAATCTCAGTGGGGCCGAATGTTTCCATCCTCTAGTGACTTCTATTCTCCCTGCTTCCCTGTAGTCTGGGCTGTGAGAGGAGAAAGCAAGTCTAGCCAGGGCCCAGGTACTGGGAGATAAGAGGTGCCAGCCCAGGGGAGGGGTAACTTCTTTGGCTTTCTTTCTCCCCTGGTAGGGTCACATGAGGGCAGGCCATGTTTTTAGAGACATGTCTCTGCTCTCAAGGGCCTTGGTCTGTTTCTACCAAACACAGTAGTGGGAGGTGACCTGGGGGCTGGGGCTCTCTGTGCACCATGACAATAGGGGTGAGTGTAAGGAAGCCCTCTCTCAGGCGGGCTGTATTTGTGCATAAAACAGAGTCTGCTCCATGCCCCAAGACAGGGAAGTGGCAGAAATGAGTCCCTGTGGGGCTTCTGGGCAACCCCCTCTCCCGAGCATCCCCTTCCAGTATTTCCACAATGAGCTGGGCTGTGTTCTGTAACCTCTAGAACCCAGTGAAGGACAGATGTCCTGTCACCACTGTGTGCGCATGTGTGATCAGACAGAGGGGGCAGGATGGTGGGTCCATATGATGCTGTGTATTGCTTCTCCTGTCTGCTACAGTGAACAGGCCCCTCTTGTGGGGTCATGTGAAGGTCTCAGGTCCAGGATTCTTGAGTGGCTTATAGATCAAGGGGCAATCTTGAAGCCTGAGGGTGCTTCTCATTCTCTGGGCCTCTTGGGGATAGTAGGGGAGCGAGTGTCCATCTTATGATTTTTTAAAAAAAATATTTATTTACTTTAGTTGTACACAATGCAATGCATTTATGTTACGTGGTGCTGAGGATCGAACCCGGGCCATGCACGTGCAAGGCGAGCGCTCTGCCGCTGAGCCACAACCCCAGCCCCATGATTTTGTTTTGCTGTACCACCACCTCCTCTTTCAGTTAGTGATGGGTGGGGAGCCATGGGGACATCAGCTCTCGATTCTCTCCAACTTGGGCTGTCCCAACAGACCCTGAATCTCCCAGAACCTTTGCTGCTTAGCCAGTAAATGGCTCCAGAGGCTGTGCCCCAGTGCTGGTCTGCTACACAGCTGGCCTTGCTCCCTTTCTAAGATGCTGTTCTGGCACAACCAGCTAGAGTACCTGTGGCCCAGTCCTAGGGAACTATACCTGGGGCTCCCCAGCAGTGTGCTCAGGTAAGTTCCAGATCCCTTTCCCCTCTGAAGGCCTGTAGGAGCCCTGTTTGGGGATTGGCTTGAATTGCAGTTGACTATGAGCCGTGGAGATTTGGGCATTGTCTCCTCCCGTAGTCTCACGAGACTTGTTGCGAGATCTCGAGTGACTTGGCCGAAATTGCTGATCGGGTCAGCGCCATTTTAGTGGTGTGTTTGGCGTGAGTTAGTCGTTGTTAGAACCAGAGAGAAAAGTTTTCAGAATAAAAAGCTGTTTGTCTCCAGTTTGCTTCTGAAGTTTTTCCCGCGGCTCTGTTGCTCCAAGGGCTTCAGGCAGCAACAAAGGCCCTGGTCTAACTTTGGGGCAGACGTATAAGGCCATCCATTTCTTCCTGCTCTTGAACTTCTTTGGAGGTAGGGAAGTGGTCACATGTCCCTGGCATTGGTTTGCTCTCCTATAATCCTAGCTACTCAGGAGGCTGATGCAGGAGGATCACAAGTTCAAGGCCATCCTAGGCAACTTGGCAAGATCCTGTCTCAAAAAATAAAAAGGAGCCGGGTGCAGTGGCACAGGCCTGTAATCCCAGCACTTGGGAGGCTGAAGCAGGAGGATGGCAAGTTCAAAGCCAGCTTCAGCAATGGCTAGGCACTTAGCAACTCAGTGAGACCCTGTTTCTAATAAATACAAAAAAGGGCCGGGGATGTGGCCTAGTGGTCGAGTGCCCTTGAGTTCAATCCCTAGTACCTAAATAAATAAATAAAAATAAAAAGGGCTGGAGATGTAATTCAGTAGCAAAGCACTTGCTTAGTATGCGTGTGGCTGGGGTGGGTAGTTCAATCCTCAGAACTGGGGAAAAAAATGCCACTGGAGTTTTGTAGGTCCTGGGGTACCCCAAAACACACTGGCCACCCAGGATGTTTTTCACAGGCATTTGCTGGGTATCAGGCAAGCCTTGGGGTTGCAAACACAAGTAATTAATGGCAGATGTTTAGTGCAACATCTGAGATCAGCACCTTCACGGAGGTCTTCTGGAGGCCAGGGCACTGGACGGGGCCCTCAGAACTTACTGCTGTTTGGTCACGGCTACAGTGTGTGTTTCCTGGAGGGAAGGACTGGCAATAGTCAAGCTGGACAGGGTGGAAAGCTGGCAGTGCCCTCCTCTCCTTGGCAGGGAGCCCCTGCCCTTGCACTCCTGAAAGCAGGAAGAACTGCCCAACATCCCCAGTGGGCACATTCCCTGCCCCATGTTTCAGTATGTGCTCTGTGCAGCCATCTCGGCAGCCACCTCAGCAGCAGGAGGATTGCCTCACTTACCTGGACCAAGGTATGCTGGCCAGGGGAAGGGAAGGGGCAGAAAGCTCAGGAAGCAGGGCCCAGCAAAGGCTGGAGGGCATAGGTATCACTCTGCCCCTCAGAGTGGGACTCACGCATCCTCTTCATTTCCCCCAGGCCAGCCTATGAGGTGCCAATGCTCTATAATCCCAAATTGGGTGATAACGCTCCATGCCTCCAGCTGCTTAACGTAGATAACCCTTTACCCAGAACTGGCAAAGGCTGGGTATGACTATCTCCAGACAGGAAGCCAGTGCCATCACTGTGATGTTGTTGAGTGGAACAAGCCTGGAGTCTATTATTTAATTTGACCCTTAAAACGGTTCAGTGGTGGGCAGAAATTGTTGAGGAAACACACACAGAGAGGTTGAGTAGTTTCTGAATGACAGAGCCAGCAAATAGCCAAACTGACATTTAGAAATTCATTTACACAGTGTTATTCACACACACGTTTTTCTCACCAAATGATCCATTTAGCCTACTAGGGATTCAGCAGCTCCTTCCCCAAGAGGCCTGCCTTCTACTAAGATAAAACAAGAAATTATAGGAATCATACACAACAGTAAACAGTAATACCTTCTGAAGGGAAATGGGTAGAGTAAGGAAGAGTGGGAAGGCATTACCTCTCCTACTTTACAGACAATGAAGTGGAGGCTCAGAGTCTCTAGGGACCTTTCTAGTTTCCCAGCTTGAGTGTCTGGGGATTTGAGGTTGCAAGTCTCCTGGCAATGAAAGTGGGAAGGCTGGTATACCCCGGTGAGAGAACCTGCTCCTGAATGCCCTGTCAGGGTGTGGGCCTCACCCTCCTGTGGCCAGAGTATGGTGCATGTGTTCCATGATAGGTGCCTGTAGTACACACAGCAGCAGCAACTGAGTGAATGGCAGTGGAGCCAGCCTGGGGACCGCATCCTGGACATTGGCGAGGGAGGCCCTGAGTCCACTTACTGGCTTGGCCTGCACCTCACCGCTGCCCACCACCCTGCATCTGCGCCACTGTCTGTGGGAGTGATAGAACCAAGTGCTGCCATCCCACTGGGACCCAACCAAGAGGACTTCTTTCTTTCTGCAGGTGATCCTGAAGCTGGGCTGGGAGGAAACTAGAGGTGAGATGGGAGGACAGATGGGAGTGGCGGCAGCAAAGGTGGGAAAAGAAGGTGAGCTTGGGTGGAGGTGAGGGGACAATAAGAATGAATTACTGCCATAAAGTGCTTGGAAGAAAATGTGTGTTGGGGTCATGGCTAGGCTGGCTAGATGGGCCGAGTTCATGAATGGGTGGGGGAGAACAGCTGTGTTGCAAGCCCTGACTGGACTCTGTAAGGTACTTGAATGCCAAGACTAGGAAGTTTGCTTCCCCTCCTATAACCATGGGTATCACTGGAGGATTCTGAACAAGGGAAAGAACCCAATAAAGGGAGGCCACTGGTTAAGAATGGAAAGTTGCTGGGGGGATTGAGAAGGGACCTGCATGGTTAGGGTGGAAACCCTGGAATTACCATGCTTTCTTCTCTACCCTAGGTTCATTGCATCAGCACTGAGTTCACACCTCAAAAGAAAGGTGGAGCTGTGGTGCACGCCCATAATCCCAGTACTTGGGAGGCTGAGGCAGGAGGATCGCGAGTTCAAAGCCAGCCTCAGCAGTGGCGAGGCACTTAGCAACTCAGTGAGACCCTGTCTCTAAATAAAATACAAAAAAAGGGCTGGGGATGTGGCCCAGTGGTCAAGTGCCCCTGAGTTCAATCCCCGGTACCACAAAAAAAAAAAAAAAAAAAAAAAAAAAAAAAAAAAAGCCAGCCCCAGCAATGGTGAGGCACTTAGCAACTCAGTGAGACAAAAAAGGGGCTGGGGATGTGGCCCAGTGCCCCCAAGTTCAATCCCTGGTACCAAAAAAAAAAAAAAAAAAAAAAAAAAAAAAAAAAAAAAAGTGGAGAGAAAAGTGTCCCTTTCTTTCTACCTCCAGGTCAACATCTTCAAGCCCAGTGACAGGGGTCATCTGGCAGAGCACTTGCATTTGGCTGGCTGCCTCATCAAGGTGTTTAAGGTTTGGGCAGCCATGGGCCCCCTTCTGCCTTGCTGTGGACCTCCAGCCTTCCAAGCCTCTTATTTGGGACTGTTCACCTTTTCTGTACACAGAGGGAGGGGGTTTGAGGTAGGCAGGCAAAGAATGGGCCTCTGAAGCTTCCATGTGACCCTTCTGGAGCCCAAAGGAGTGGACTAGAAACTGAAAACTGTGAAACAACCTCTGCCTGAGAGACAACTAATCAGAACCCACAAGAGCATGGTCTTTTTTAAAAAAAATATTTATTTATTTGGTTTAGTTGTACACAATGCAATGCATTTATGTTTACGTGGTGCTGAGGATCGAACCCGGGCCGCGCAAGTGCAAGGCGAACGCTCTACCGCTGAGCCACAACCCCAGCCCCAAGAGCATGGTCTTTTTGGAGATGTGTGTTGGGTGCCAAGAGTGGGAATACAGTGGGGCTATTGAAGCCTCAAGGGCCGCAACTGCTTCAGGACTCCACAGCCATGGGGTTTGTTGTTTTCTGAGGGACAGCCTCTGCCCTGAGTGCTGCTCAAGGTTTCTAGGAGCTGATGCCTCCAGACCACCCATCCATGGCAAATCCCCTCATTGCGCACCTGGATGGCTACCTGTGACTGCTTCTCTGGCTCAGCTATTCCCAAGATTGGCTGTGGTTAACTTTTCCTTTTTCTGAAGCATAGTTAACTTGCTGGGGCCTCCCTCCAGGGCAGGAGCCAAGTCTGGTCTTAGGCAGGGCCCTTGTCGTTTTTATTTTTTTAATACTGGGGTATGAACCCAGGGTCTCACATATGTTAGGCAAGTGCTCTACTGCTGAGCTACACTCCCAGACCTTTTAAATTTTGAAACAGGGTCTAGCTAAGTTGATGAGGTTGGCCTCGAACTTGTGATCCTTCTGCCTCAACCTGTCAGCTCTCAAAAGACACCTGGAGAGGTTGGGGGGGGGGGGAAGCAAATGGCTACCACTGCCTTTGGAGTTCCAGACTGACCTTGCTGTTTTGTGTGCCCACAGTATTTGCCCTGGCCAGAATTCACTGCAGCCACCTTTCAGTCCTATCACTCTGAACTCTCCCAAGTCCTGCAAGCTCCTGTCCCCAATTGGACAGGTAGGATGTGCATCTGTCAGCCCTTTGAGGTGAGAGTTAAGAAGAAAAGGACTCCATGGCTCAGGCATGAGGGAAAGGCAGGGCTGGGGTTACAACTGATGCTTGGTGAGGAGTGAGGGGCAGCACTGGCAAGTTCTGCCTCCCAAGGCAGGCTGCATGGGACACTTGGTCATGCTACTCCAGAGCCTCTGAACCTCTGCTCCTCACAGGAACTGTTTTTCACTACCATTCACTTTGGACACCTTGGGATGCAGCTCAGTTGAGGTGAGTCCTTTCTAACACCCAACCACGGTCCCAAAGCTCTCTTGAGACTTCATCTCTCTCCAGAACAGGGTAGCTCTGCCCCCCGGTGGCCTCATTTGGTATGGCAACAGATTATAATTGACCAGATAGGACCTGGCAGGAGCCTCTCCTCTCAGATTTGTGAAGCCCCAGGGGAAGGGCTGATTCCCCTCCACCTTGTTTTCAGCCCACAGGTCTCTGGGTATTACCTAAGTAGCCCTATGATTCCTATGCCTCAGGACCTGAACCCTGGTACCTCCATCTCAGACACACAGCTGCTTGTATTGGGCACTGGTTCTCTAGCTATTACCAGATGCTGACCAACTTCACTGGTGAGGCTTGCCTCTGGAAGGGACTGAGTGTAGGACACTCAGGCAGAAGGCCTGTCCTTGTCTTGACTTGCTATGTGTCCTTCAACTAACCTTTATTGAAGATAGAATGTTTCCTGGCACTGTGCTAGACTCCCTTTGCATGTAATAGCCCAATAATTTATATACTACCTCTTGAGTACGGGGCCTAGAGAGGTACTTGTAAGGATAAATAGCTAGCAAGTGGCAGAACTTGGATTTGAATTGAAGTCTGACTCCTATGTCTGGAACTCCTAGGGCTATTTGTAGACAAACGGACTGTGTCCCTCGCCTCCCACACTTGATCCCAGGCCTCATTCTCCAATATGGCCCATTGGACCCTGCAGGCACTGATCTGTTGAAGCTTACCTGCCAGGAC
This sequence comes from Tamias sibiricus, assembly GCA_025594165.1. Lineage (NCBI taxonomy): Eukaryota > Metazoa > Chordata > Mammalia > Rodentia > Sciuridae > Tamias > Tamias sibiricus. Next base: position 25,236,506 of record CM046660.1, on the reverse strand, counting down.
CTTATCCAGATCTGTGTGTCTTCTGATGGGATCTGCCTTTTCAATCTTAGAGCCAGGTACTGGATACTGACAATCATGGTCCCATTCCCACTGTAATGGCCCTTACCATCTGTTAGCAGGCATGTTCCATAGAATGTTTGAACCCAAAGGCAACTTAAATATCACTTTTTTGCTTTCTTCTTTTACATAAGAATCTCAGGCCCAAGAAGGACAGTGATCAGTCCAAGGTCACAGAGCAAGACTGGCAGGCAGGGTCAAAAAGTTAGGCTTTAGGGCTGGGGGTGCTGCTCACTGCTGTAGTGCATGCTTTGCGTGTACAAGGCCATGGGTTCAATACCCAACCCCCCCACCCCCTACAAACAGGTTAGGATCCCGGGACCTTCTTCCTATGGCCATCCCACTAGCAACACTCCATTTCTGAGGACAGAAATGGGGTTTTCCTAATTTTTTCTCTCCTTACTCCCAGAGTCAGCATTCATTACATGCCCAAAGAACTGCTTAGTGACTTCCTTTCCCAGGGACCTGGGAGGAGGCTGGGTTCTTCCTCAAAGTTGGGGGCTAGAGCCGGGCGCGGTGGCGCACGCCTGTAATCCCAGCACTTTGGGAGGCTGAGGCAGGAGGATCGCGAGTTCAAAGTCAGCCTCAGCAATGGCGAGGCACTTAGTAACTCAGTGAGACCCTGTCTCTGAATAAAATACAAAAAAGGGCTGGGGATGTGACCCAGTGGTCGAGTGCCCCTGAGTTCAATCCCCAGTACCAAAAAAAACAAAACAAAACAAAAAGTTGGGGGCTAGAAGTGGGAATTAAGTTCAGGTACAAAGGGCTAATACAGTTTTCCTGGCCCAGGCCCATCAATCACTGGATGACTACATACATGGCTCAGGAGCCTCTAGGCAAGAGAACAAGGTTCCTAAGAACCCTCACCAGGTAGGTGAGGTTCTTGTCTCTCTCCAGCCTTGGCTGCATGAAACCTCTCTGGTCTGTTCCACCTTTCCTTGGCATTCCCCTGCCTTCCACTACCAGATTAGTTCTCTCCCCTTGCAGAATGTCTCCCTGGGTTTATTATACCATGTTCTACTCCTACCCCATTTTATTTTTGTCATTCTATTAGTATGTGGGATTAAATCATAATCTTGTGGTATCTGGTGTTTGGTCACTCACATGTCACTTTTGTCTCTTTAAACTGAGAGCTCTCTTGTCTAGGCCTTCCCAAAAGGAAGGAAGGAAAGCTCTTTTTCTCATTTACTCTTTTTCCTCCTCTACTACATAAAGCTGTCCCCTCGGCTCTTCCTTCCTCCAAGGGTACTCATCTCCCTGGCAAGCCCAGTCCCCTTTAAGTTGGTTTCTGTGCCACATCCCCAAAGATCCCACTTCTGTGCTGCTTGCCGTCCCCCCTCCCCCGCCCGCCAAGCTTTTACCAAGAGATCTCTCTAGATGAATTCAGTGCTATGGAGCTGATGGGGAAGTTGGCTAAGTTCCTGGTCCTCCCAGCCCTTCGCATCCATTTCTTTTACCATCAGGGCCCGGGGACATTCTCATTCTCCTCAGCAACTAGGTAAAAGAGCAGGTCTCTGCCACAAGTTCCCATGTGGCCATTGTTCACTCCTCTGCCTCAGGCCCAGCTTCCTTTAATTCTTCCCTGGTTTATTCTGTGTGGTTCTAAAGACAGAACTGTCTTCCTTACAGGTGGTTCAGAACCTTAAGGATGAGTCACATTTTGTCACTGTAGTGAATAAAGGGAGGAGCTAAAAGGGAGAGGAGTGTCTTAGAGTGAGAAGACTGTTAAGCACACATTGCAGACTGCTTGGGTAGGGACCTGCCTCATCCCAGTGGTACTCTTTTTACTGCTTTCAGTGCAGAATCAGATGGCTACTACTTGGTTTATGACCTAGGCCCAGGGGAGCTCCATCAGCAGAACAGACTTGATGGCAGTCTGGTTGTGAGTGCATCAGAAGCCTTGTTAAAATGCTCAGCTGATTTCCCAGACTCCCGGGGGAACAGCCATATCATCCTGTGTCTTAACACCTGGGAGGGAGGCACATAGTCTCTAGCCTCACTCTTCTTTCTGCTCAGGAACAATGGCTGAAACCCTGGGCAAGCTGCCCTTGCTCATCTTCTGAGCTGGTCAAATGAGAGGCAAAAACACTGGCAATAGGCATAAGGTGCTTTGCCCTGAGCAGTGTTGGTTGCTGAACACGTTAATTTATGTTTAAATTTTACTCACCCATTTCTTCTATAAAAGTTTAAATTTTCAAAGGTATATGTTTGGGCTAGGGATGTGGCTCAGTGGTAGAGCACTTGCCTGGCATGCAGGAGGCCCTGGATTTGATCCCCAGCACTGAAAAAAAAAAAAAAAAAGATATATTTTTAACATGTCATTCAATTTCTTGGTTTTAGGGTCCTTAAGGGGAAAAACCTTTTGCTTAAACTACAATTAGGGCAAGGGATATGGTCTAAGACAAAGAAAAAATAAATCCAGCTGAATTCCTTTTCCTTCCAATTGGTTACGGCAAAAACTAAATACTAAAGCCTCCAGAAGATCTGATCATTTAACATTCAAATCACTGTGCATATTTAAAACTGTAGTTCTAGAGATTTAGGAATTACCATAACTGTTCTCTACCACTAAGGTTATGGGGCTTTTTTTTTTTTGGTACCAGGGACTGAACTCAGGGACACTCAACCACTTAGCCACATCTCCAGCCCTATTTTGTATTTTATTTAGAGACAGGGTCTGAGTTGCTTAGCACCTCGCCTTTGTGAGGCTAGTTGGGAACTCATGATCCTCCTGTATCAGCCTCCCAAGCTGCTAGGATTACAGGTGTGTGCCACTGTGCTAGGTTCAGCTCTAATCTTTTTAGGCCATTAAGAAATCTTTTCCAGGGCTGGGGTTGTGGCTCAGCGGCAGAGCGCTTGCCTCGCACGTGCGCGGCCCAGGTTCGATTCTCAGCACCACGTAAACATAAATGCATTGCATTGTGTACAACTAAAGTAAATAAATAAATATTAAAAAAAAAATCTTTTCCAGGGCTGTGGTTGGGGCTCAGCTGTAAAGCACGTGTGTGGCCTGGGTTCGATCCTTAGCACCATGTAAAAATAAAGGCATTGTGTACAACTAAAACAAATAAATATTAAAAAGAAAGAAATCTTTTCCTAATTTTTAAATTAAAACTTTAGGTTTGCATGTAGTATGGAGAATTTAACCCAGGGGCGCGCTCTACCATTTATCTGCATCCCCACCCCTTATTTTTCCCCCCCCCACACTCCCTCACCCGCCCCGGGGTTTTTTGTTTTGTACTGGTGATCTAACCCAGGGGTGCTAAACCAGTGAGCTACATCCCCAGCACAGGCGCGCGCGCGCGCGCGCACACATACACACACACACACACACACACTTTTTTTTTTTTTTTTTTGGTATTGGGGATTGAACTCAGGGGCACTCGACCACTGGGCCACATCCCCAGCCCTTTTTTGTATTTTATTTAGAGACAGGGTCTGAGTTGTTAAGTGCCTCGCCATTGCTTTGAATTTGAGATCCTTCTGCCTCAGCCTATCAAATGCTGGGATTACAGACTCCACCTTTGATTTTGAAACAGGGTATCAACTAAGTTGCTGAGACTGGCCTGGAACTTTCAAACCCTTTCTCAGTCTCTTGAGTCACTGAGTTACAGGAACGCACCATCACCACAACCAGCTAAATTTTAGTTTCGCCTTTTCATGTCTACACTTTACCTGAAATTGATTTTGGGAAGATATCCTTTCAAGTGGGGATCTATTCTTTTCCATTACAGAAAACCAATTTTACATTAAATAAGTGCTTGCTTTATTTTTTGGCAGGGTCTTGCTAAATTGCTGAGACTGGCTTTGAACCAGCAATCCTCCTGCCTCAGCCTCCCAAATTGCTGGGATTACAGATGTGTGCCACCATGCACAGAGATAAGTGCTTTCTTTTTTTTTTTTTTTTTTTTGTGGTACTGGGGATTGAACTCAGGGGCACTCGACCACTGGGCCACATCCCCAGCCCTTTTTTGTATTTTATTTAGAGACAGGGTCTCACTGAGTTGCTAAGTGCCTCGCCACTGCTGAGGCTGGCTTTGAACTCGAGATCCTCCTGCCTCAGCCTCCCAAAGTGCTGGGATTACAGGCGTGCGCCACCGCACCCGCTGATAAGTGCTTTCTTAAAAGACAAATGGTATTGGTTCATATTTTTCCATCATACTCCAAGTTTTATAGTGAAAATCTTCAAATCTACAGAATAGTGAAAACTTAATATGAACTTTGAGTAGAAGACAGGCCTAAGTGTTCTCTTCAACATACTTGCACAATTACTCACTGATCATTTACCTCAGTTGTTATTTACCAATCATCTTTGGTGAATCTTAAATAAGGTGGCTTCTGCACAGGGTAGGAAGGAGGAAGGATCTAAATACTAGCTGAACTGGTTAACCGTGGATGGGAAAGGGAGGTCTGCTTAACCTATTCAAAGGCCTAGAAAGTACTTTCATTAAAAAAAAATTCAGGGGGCTGGGATTGTGGCTCAGCGGTAGAGCGCTCGCCCTAGCACGTGCTTGGCCTGGGTTCGATCCTCAGCAACACGTACAAATAAACACATTGTGCACAAGTAAAGCAAATAAATAAATATTAAAAAAAAATTCAAAGCCGGGCGCGGTGGCGCACGCCTGTAATCCCAGCACTTTGGGAGGCTGAGGCAGGAGGATCACGAGTTCAAAGACAGCCTCAGCAATGGTGAGGCACTTAGCAACTCAGTGAGACCCTGTCTCTAATAAAATACAAAAAAGGGCTGGGGATGTGGCCCAGTGGTCGAGTGCCCCTGAGTTCAATCCCCGGTACCACAAAAAAAAAAAAAAAAAAAAAAAAAAAAAAAAAAATTCAGGGCTGCCAGGCATGGTGGTGCATTCTTTTTTTTTTTTTTTTTTGTGGTACTGGGGATTGAACTCAGGGGCACTCGACCACTGGGCCACATCCCCAGCCCTTTTTTGTATTTTATTTAGAGACAGGGTCTCACTGAGTTGCTAAGTGCCTCGCCACTGCTGAGGCTGGCTTTGAACTCGAGATCCTCCTGCCTCAGCCTCCCAAAGTGCTGGGATTACAGGCGTGCGCCACCGCACCCGGCTGATAAGTGCTTTCTTAAAAGACAAATGGTATTGGTTCATATTTTTCCATCATACTCCAAGTTTTATAGTGAAAATCTTCAAATCTACAGAATAGTGAAAACTTAATATGAACTTTGAGTAGAAGACAGGCCTAAGTGTTCTCTTCAACATACTTGCACAATTACTCACTGATCATTTACCTCAGTTGTTATTTACCAATCATCTTTGGTGAATCTTAAATAAGGTGGCTTCTGCACAGGGTAGGAAGGAGGAAGGATCTAAATACTAGCTGAACTGGTTAACCGTGGATGGGAAAGGGAGGTCTGCTTAACCTATTCAAAGGCCTAGAAAGTACTTCATTAAAAAAATTCAGGGGGCTGGGATTGTGGCTCAGCGGTAGAGCGCTCGCCTAGCACGTGCTTGGCCTGGGTTCGATCCTCAGCAACACGTACAAATAAACACATTGTGCACAAGTAAAGCAAATAAATAAATATTAAAAAAAAATTCAAAGCCGGGCGCGGTGGCGCACGCCTGTAATCCCAGCACTTTGGGAGGCTGAGGCAGGAGGATCACGAGTTCAAAGACAGCCTCAGCAATGGTGAGGCACTTAGCAACTCAGTGAGACCCTGTCTCTAATAAAATACAAAAAAGGGCTGGGGATGTGGCCCAGTGGTCGAGTGCCCCTGAGTTCAATCCCCGGTACCACAAAAAAAAAAAAAAAAAAAAAAAAAAAAAAAAAAAAATTCAGGGCTGCCAGGCATGGTGGTGCATTCTGAGGCAGGAATACTGCAAGTTCAAAGCCAGCCTCAGCAACTTAGTGAGGCACTTAGCAACTCAGTGAGACCCTGTCTCTAAACAAAATACAAAGGGGGTGGGGATGTGGCACCCCGGGTTCAATCTTTGGTATAAAAAAAAAAAATTCAGGACTGACTCAGTTAATATGGACAGCTGAGCAGACCTCTGCTTACATCCCTTGAAGGACCTATTTGGCCCCAGATGGTCTATAACTTATACAGGATCCACAGGACTCTTCAAAAGTTTTCCATGTCACTGGGCACAGTGGCACATGCCTATAAACCCAGCAACTCAGGGGGATGAGGCAGGAGGACCACCAAGTTTGAGGCCAGTCTCAGTAATTTAGCAAGGTCCTCAGCAACTTAGCAAGACCTTGTCTCAGTGATAAAGCACCCCTGAGTTCAATCCCCAGTATATTAAAAAAGTTTTTTCACGTCATTGTAGATAACATGATATATATATATATATATATATATATATATATATATATATATATATATACAAAATATATATATTTTTTTTTTTTTTTTTTGTGGTACTGGGGATTGAACTCAGGGGCACTTGACCACTGGGCCACATCCCCAGCCCTTTTTTGTGTTTTTATTAGAGACAGGGTCTCACTGAGTTGCTAAGTGCCTTGCCATTGCTGAGGCTGGCTTTGAACTCGTGATCCTCCTGCCTCAGCCTCCCCAAGTGCTGGGATTACAGGCGTGCGCCACCGCGCCCGGCTAACATGATATATTTTTTAATTATTTATTTGCTTTAGTCGTACACAATGCAATGCATTTACGTTTACGTGGTGCTGAGGATCGAACCTGGGCCGCGCACGTGTAGGCGAGCGCTCCACCGCTGAGCCACAACCCCAGCCCGATAACATGATATTTAATCTTCAAAGCTCCATGCAGTAAGTACTGTTATCCCCATCTTACCAATAAAGAGCTGAGCAGAGATAGAGGGGTTAATTGAATTCACAGTGGCAGTAAGTGATATAGCCTTGAACTTGGACAATCTGACTTCTGACCTTGTGTGTTAAATTATTGTAGTACTCCATCTTTACCCCTCTGTAGTCAAAGTAACTGTATGAATGCTCTGCATAGAGATAAAGGACTCAGGTTGAATTTTTTTTTTTTTGGGTACTGAGGATTGAACTCAGGGGCACTCGACCACTGGGCCCCATCCCCAGCCCTTTTTTGTTAAGAGACAGGGTCTCACTGAATTGCTAAGTGCCTCGCCATTGCTGAGGCTGGCTTTGAACTCGTGATTCTCCTGCCTCAGCCTCCCAAGTGCTGGGATTACAGGCGTGCGCCACCACGCCTGGCTTCAGGTTGAATTTTAACCATGAAATTAATTAAGGCAATTCTAATTTATGTCTTTTGTGCTTTTTTGAAGACAAGAGTTGTTTGGGGTATTAAATAATGGCTATTAAGAGTATTAAATAGAGTGCTGGGCGCAATGGCGCACGCCTGTAATTCCAGCACTTGGGAGGCTGAGGCAGGAGGATCGAGAGTTCAAAGCCAGCCTCAGCAATGGCAAGGCACTTAGCAACTCAGTGAGACCCTGTCTCTAATAAAATACAAAAAAGGGCTGGGGATGTGGCCCAGTGGTCGAGTGCCCCTGAGTTCAATCCCCAGTACCAAACAAACAAACAAACAAACAAAAAATAAAACAACAACAAAAAAAACCAAACACAAAAAAACAAAAACAAAAACAAATAGAAGTTATGAAATGAATAAATATTAAATAAAGGTTAGTAGCTGGGTGTGGTGACATGTATCTAAATCTTATCTACTTGGGAAGTTAAGGCAGGAGGATTGAGTATGAGGTCAGCCTGGGCAACTTAGCTAGACCCTGTCTGAAAAAAAGAAGAAAAGAAGGGAAGGCAGGCAGGCTAGTAAAGGGTATTAAAAAAATGTAGGATGCCAAAGAGAAATCCTTCAGCCTTAGGGGCCTTTGTAGTTCTGCAGTTCAAGGAAGTTAGGAATCACAGCTCCAAATCAGACTATTTCCACAATGAAAATGAAAAGTCTTCACAGCTTATTTCCTTTAATTACATCATAAAACAAAATTAGAACATACAAGAAACAATAGTAGTTACATAACAATTTATATATTTATATATAAAAAACATTTCTTTTTTAGTCCAAAGATTTTAAAGCAAAAGGAATCCTCTATTGCCACCTTGGATTTTATTTATTTTAAATAACTCCCCTCCCCGCATCCTCAAGTGCCAAAGATATTGGGTGGAAATCCAGTCACTTGGACAGCTAATGGAACCTGGTGTTAAGTCACCATGAAGGGACTGTGCTGGGCCTTGGAGCAGGTCTGTGGAGAAATAAGCAGCAGTTCCCACACACTGAAGCACTCCTGAGCAGGCTGAGTGGCTATGGGGGCTGGGACCAGACCCTGTATTCCACCCATTCTGCATTTCACCTCTTAGGGAAGTGGTTGGAGTGAGATGTGGGGATCAAACAGCCTGGTTTGAAAATAAGAATTTCTCCAACAGCACCATTTACCTATCCATCTCTGTTCCCAAGCAGAGTCTGACAGGCATGGGTAGTCCTCACAGTTCTCTGAGCTCTGCACAGGCCACATCATTCAGGTCTGTGCTCTCAGGGTCACTGGAAGGTGGGCAAAGGTGAGCAGAGCGGCTGGGAAATGTAGGCAGCAGGTTAACCGGAAACAATTCCTAAGATGCAAAGGGAGGAGGCCAGAGTGGGAAGCATCTGAAGGCTGAGTGATAAAACAAAGAGTGGAGAAAGGCAAAATTAAGAAGCCTCTCTCCCTATACAGTAACCCTCTGCAGTGGGTAGTCACAGATCCTCAGGGGTCAGCTCTTGGGCTGCAGCATCATGAGGAAAACATGGAAAGCTTCTGGTGAGCCTGGTCCCATGGTTCTTGTACATGTGCCAAAAGGCTCCAGGAGTTAAGAGTTAGTGTGTGATGTGGCGGTGGGATGGGGAGTAGGAGAAGAAATCACAGGCTCACCCCTTTTTGTATTCATTAGAAATTAACAGTCATCAGAGAAGTACAGATAAAAAACTATTCTTAAGAGAAGGGAAGAACTTGATATAAACCCAGGAAAGTAGCAGCAAAGGTTTCACTTATTAAAGATTATATAGCACTAAGAAAGAAAATCATTTGTCTTGGGTAGGGAGATAAAATAATTAACCAAACCATACCAGTTAAAGATTCTTTTTCAAGTTAGGATTTTCTGTCTTTAGGTTCTCATTTTCTTGTGCCATAAAAGAAGAAAAAGAGCAGATTAATAACTTCAGGAGCTGAGAAGGGTTAGGGTAAGAAACACATATGTATGAGCAGCAGTGTGGCATAGATCTGAATTGATAAAAGTAAGTAGTAAGCGGGGCAATGTTTTCTTCTTCTTCCACAGTAACAACAACAAAAAACAAACACATTATTTCAAAGATTTCCCTATTTGGGGGCAGGGCATGGCAGAAGAGAAGAAGTACATGTCTGGACACCTCATTTCTGCCATCTCTTCTTTGGGTTAGAATTCTAGTTTACTGCCTAGGTGCTCTTGTCGTGGTACTAAAGCCATGCCCAGAAGCAGCTGGGAAGCCCTGGTGGTTCTTCCAGGGGTGTCAATTTCCATCCAGATATCTGATTAGAGGTGTAGAAAAGAAGCCTGTGGTGCCAGTCAAGGGCATGGAGTTCATCAGACAAAGGGGAAAATAACCCTCCTCAGGTATGAGGCAGCTGTGGCTACATGCTCAGGGCTGATGATGATTCTGAGGTAAAGTACCCCAGTTCTAGAACTGATTTGTTCCTTTCTTTTGAGCCTCACATACCATTTCCCCATGTCAATTTTTCAAAATAAGACACTGGAAAACACACAAAATAAAAGGGTTTGTTTGCTTACGGTTTTCTCTAAAAGGGCTGAGGAAACACCGAGACTCAACATCTGTCAACTGAACTCTATAATGGCTTAAGCAATAGCATTTACTAGCATTTCATGTGTGAGTTTGTCTAAAAAACTTCATTCCTCCTGAAAATTAACTGTAATTCTCTTGGATTCCTAAGGTTCACTCAGACTCAGCTGAGAGGTTACATACTGACTTTCCTAATAATCAAAAAGCTTCTGAAGCACAGAATATTCCTAGGAATAAAAGTGGAAGCCAGGTGTGATGGCACATGCCTGTAAACCAAGCATCTTGGGGAGTCTGGATAATTTAGCAATACCCTATCTAAAAAAAAAAAAAAAAAAAAAAAAAAAAAAAAAAAAAAAAAACAAAACAAAACAAAAAAACAAGTAGAACAGGTACTTGACTTGACCAGGAAGCTGCAAAGCTGCAGACTACCTTCATGCAAAACACTTGCCTCATATGGTACTTTCTGGCAGAGAAAGTTTATCCCAAATAAGAAGGCAGGGTTAGAGCAACTGGTGCTTAAGTAGCCTACACTCTTTGTTGGAGAATAAAGATATTAAGTTAGGAAATTTGGCTAAAACAATTACAGTCACATCTTATTCTCAGATTACCTGGGTCAATTATACACTATTGATAAGGTCATCAGCTTTCTCTTTCAATTAAAATTTATGACAGAAAAAAGGTAAGGAGAGGCTGGGACTGACTGTATTCCCTCCCCTCAATCTCCTACTATTTTAGAATTCTTTGGTTCAAGATCTAAGAGGGTTAGGGATTCTGCTTCAAGACTTTCAATCAAACATTCTATACTTTCTTTCACAGGAGACTTGGCTAACTCACATTGCCTGGGGTTGCAGTGGTTGAAATCCTGGAACTGGCAGGCAGAGAGAGGAGGAATCTTTGTGTAAAATGCTTTAGAGCTCAAGCAGGGCGCGGTGGCGCACGCCTGTAATCCCAGCACTTTGGGAGGCCGGAGGCAGGAGGATCGCGAGTTCAAAGCCAGCCTCAGCAATGGCGAGGCACTTAGCAACTCAGTGAGACCCTGTCTCTAAATAAAATACAAAAAAGGGCTGGGGATGTGACCCAGTGGTGGAGTGCCCCTGAGTTCAATCCCCAGTACCCAAAAAAAAAAAAAAAAAAAAAAAAAAAAAAAAAATGCTTCAGAGCTCAGAGCATACCAATGAAAGAGTCTGTTAGCCAGGAGGCACCATAAGAAGGGCACTTTCCTTTAGACCCTTTCTTTTACTGGTGGCAACTGGTATGAGCAGTCTTTGAGGTTCAGTGCGATGAACATTCTATGTCCAAGGACTGATCATGACCCGCGAGTGTTCTTTTCCCAACAACACTGCCACATAAGGATATGCAGGCAGGCAGTAAATCACCCTCTTCACTTCCTAACAACTTCAAGCCAAGACAGGTTCCACTGCTTATGTTGTTTAGTCCCCTATGGCATCAGTAGGCTATCAAACCAATAACAATGGACTTTACAAGGTAATAAGAGATGGGTCACTGTAGTATTATAGCTATATTGAACAATTCAAATAGTCTAGAAAGCCACACACAAAAAAAGCATCATAAAATTATTCACCAAGTTTCCCTCTAAAATATTTGATACAAGGGATGTGTGAAATTTCTGACATATGTCTGCTAAATCGACTTAATGGATGTGGAAATCAGACTGGAAATTTACAAAAACAATTTATGGAATACTTTTACATCTAGTAAAAATGAAAGGTGGAAAGGAGGAGAAAACATTTTTAACACAAAGTACAATGTGCTTTTGCATTCCAAATACTGGAAAAATCAAGTCAGATCCCCTTATTTCTCATATTACAACAGTTTGATTTTAAACTCAATTAAAATTCAGTAAGCAAACATCAAAGCACATCCAGTGAAAAATGGTTCAAGCCACCTGACAGCTACTAAATTCAAGGCTGTCCATGATAGTTTACCTCAAACAGGACAAGAACTCAAAGAAGCAGCTACACTGGAGACATCTGAGAATAAATCAGCAGCATTATGGGGGATGAGATAGAGGCTTTAAATAGAGGGCCAGGATGGGTGTGGGAAGGATAAGGTGATTTCAATACAAACAAAAACAAAACAAAAAACTGGAATCACTTCAGTGGGGCTGATGAATGCAATGTAAAAATATTGCTGTAGCAAACTCTGCTGGAAAGTGAAATGGATAAAACTATAAGAAGCCTGTAAAAAATGAATGATCTGAGCCGGGCGCGGTGGCACACGCCTGTAATCCCAGCACCTTGGGAGGCTGAGGCAGGAGGATCGCGCGTTCAAAGACAGCCTCAGCAATGGCGAGACACTTAGCAACTCAGTGAGACCCTGTCTCTAAATAAAATACAAAAAAGGTCTGGGGATGTGACCCAGTGGTCGAGTACCCCTGAGTTCAATCCCCGGTACCACAAAAAAAAAAAAAAAAAAAAAAAAAAAAAAAAAAAAAGAAAAGAATGATCTGGATATGGAAGAACTTTCTCCAGAGATGCTGCAATAATTCTTCTTGCTCGCCTGAAGGTTCACAGCAACAGCTTCGAGGGAACTTTTTTACTTATTTTAAATATTTTCTGTTTACTCTGTATTTTTTAATTATAACAGACATATTTGGGAGTGGCTATGAAATTAGACAAATGGACCAATAAGCTTTTCCTAAGGAAATTTTTTCCTACATGAAGCTTTTCTGAATTCTCAAAAGCATTTCAGAGCTGGGGATGGTGATGCATGCCTGTAATCCCAGCAACTTGAGAGGCTGAGGCAGGAGGATCACAAGTTCAAAGCCAGCCTCAGCAACTTAGTGAGGCCCTAAGCAAATTAGTGAGACCCTGTCTCAAAACATAAATAAGGCTGGGGATGTAGCTCGGTGGTTAAGCGCCTCTGGGTTCAATCCCTAGTACAAGAAAAAAAAGGACTGGGGGTGTAGCTTAGTGGTAGAATGCTTGCCTAGCATACTAGCATAGTAAGGCCCTGGGTTCAAGCTCCAGTACCACAAAAGAAAAAAAAAAGTGTTCCAAAGGCTGAGACAGGAAACATTCTGATGTCAGGACCCTTTCCACCTGACCAAAACTTACCATGTAATCCTAGCATATTCATCAGCTGGTGTAGGTGTAAATCAGCATAAAACATGTATTTTCTCCCAAGCTTGATGGGCCTGAAGCTTCCTGAGAAAGAACAAGGCTCCTGCCTGACCATAAGTCATACCCCTGGACTTTTGTTCACTCACTTGACTTGTTTTTGGCTCAGATGGGCTGAAATTTGCTTTCATAGCAGGTAACACCAATATAAGCCTAGAAACTGCACGTGGGTACACCCTTTGCATACAGAAACAGCATTTTCAAGACTTTTGATATACCAGTGAATAATAGGGTTGCTGAAACTTTTAAGTAAAGAAGTTAATAGTCTCAACTCGGGCAATTCAAATCCATATTTACTGTTCAATCTAGGTTTTATTGTCAGTTTGCTCAGGCATTAGAAAAATAGGCATATTTAGAGCAGATGACCTCTAAGTATTTCTCTTTTAGTTCAGTTTGAACCAGTGACCTGAGGATCTGAATATATCAACCACATCTAGAAATGTGTGTATGCATGTATGTATTTGTATGTGTGGAGTATAGCCAAGAGAGTGGGTCTCTAAAAAAATATTCCCATGAGGCACAGAAGTCCACACCTTTAATCTTAGTAACTCAATATGCTAAGGCAGGAGGATCACAAGTTTAAGGCCAGCCTAGGCAACTTAGTGAGATTGTCTTAAAAAAAAAAAAAAAAAAAAAAAAAAAAGACTGGGGATATAGTTTAGTGGGAGAATGCCCCTGGGTTCAATCCCCATTCACATACACATACAAAAATAATAACAACAAAAATAAATTAAAAAAAAAATTACTGCTGGATGCAGTGGTGTGAGCCCATAGGCCCAGCTCCTTGAGAGGCTGAAGCAGGAGGATCATTTAAACCCAGGAGTTCACAATCAGTCTGGGTAACACAGTGAGACTTCCATCTCAAAAACAAAACAAAACAAACAAGAGGGAGAGGGGAGAGAGAGGGGGAGAGGGGAAGGGATGGGGGAGTGTGGGGGGGGGGGACGGTTGGAGAGAGAGAAAGAAAGAGAATAAATATTCCTTATAATTTAAAAAGAAGAAAAGGGGAAGAAGGAATGGAAAAAAAAATAATTGGAACTTTTAAAAGGGCATAATAAAATAGGATTTAAAATACATTTAATGTAGTAAATAATATTGGGTAGTACAGACTTCCAGGACCTTTTCATTTGATTATTTTCTATATCAATGGGATAAACAAATCAGACTTTTTCTTATATATGTTGGTAGAACTAGTATCTTCAGCATTTAAAAAAAAAAAAAAAAAGCCTTTTAGGGGTTGGGGCTCAGTGGTAGAGTGCTTGCCTAGCATGTGTGAGGCACTGGGTTCAGTCCCTGGCACCACATAAAAATAAACAAAGGTATTATATTCATTTACAACTAAAAAAAAAATTAGGAAAAAAAAGTCAAAGGTATAATATATTTTTAAAAAGCCATTTAATAATATGGATCATGCAAAAGATGATCTAATATCATAGTGGATTGCACATTAATGTCTTAAAAGACCCCTTACCCCAAATCACCCTATTTAAAAAAAAAAAAAAAAATCACACAAGGTTTCTTTCTAACCTTGGGGTTCAGAAATCTTCTTATGTTAGAAACTAATTTTATTTCCCTCATCCTCTATGATTTTTTCTGGGGGGGGGGACTTTTTCTTGGACTCTGAATCATGGGTTCTGAACTCCTTCCCTCAGCTCTGGTGCCTGGTGACCTGGCTGGGCAGACATTAAACTCTAGTTCCTCTCAAGATGCTCTTTCAGCTGCCCCGATGCCTTCACCTGGCTACTTTCACATACCATTCAGGGGAATTTTAGAGCAGAAGACATATGGTTGAAGGTCAGGTCCTTCGAGGCACCAACATTAGATATGACACTGTTAACACTGACATAGAGCTGGCCAGATGTTACACAGCCATTCTTGTATTCCTGATGAGCTATAATGGGGTGGGAGCGGGGGAAGAAACTGGCTAGTCTGCAGAGATCCTATAGCAGCATTTCTGCTAAACAAAATAACCTCTAAGATACAGGTTAGGTGATCATGCCCAGATTCAGTGAACATATGATAATGTTAATCATTTAATGTCTGAGTTTGGGTGGTTGGGACTTTCAGGCTGTTTTGGGATTTGCCATCTACTCTTCACTAACTGCATTCTCTCTTTCCTTAATAAGTTAGCGGAATTTGACAGGGGAATACTGGGGACATCATGCAAATTATCATATATCACAAGATAAAACAGAAATGAAAAGGCAAAGTTTGTTTTCATCAAAATAGTTTTAGCTTGATTTCTTCTCATACCTTTTCTTACTTTTGTTAAAATTTCCCTTCAGACTGGCAAAGATTCAGGCAGGGTCCCCTAATGGTAAAATTTAGAATTAAAAAAATATTTATTGATGTTTTTTCAAAAATGTTTGATAACCCCAACTAATCATCCAAAATGCAAACTGTAAACACAAAAGAGTAACAATTGAGTGTGAGTAGACAGACTATGAACAGGTATGACAGACTGAGCAAAAGTGCAGGAAGGAGCAACGGAGAAAGGAAGACAGGTGCATAAGTATGATACAGATAGTGACAATTTGAGTGAATAGGTAATCATGTTTGGACCACAGTGATTTCAATGTAGCCATTTAGGAAACCCTGGGCCAAATATTAAAACGCGGGAGGAATGGACGAGCCTTCTTTGTGAGCATGCTCAGCATGTTGGCATAGAAACAGGAAGCACAGAAGCTCTGTAGTCATCTTACAATGGATGGCTAACATTGCTAGGATGCAAATAAAATTTCTTTCTGGTCCCTGGATACATCATATGTTGTTTTTCCATGCTTCCCTTGACCCTGGAGGACTGCAGTTACTATTCCAAAATCCCCAAAGAAACCCCTTAACAAAATAAAGAAACCACAGTAGCAGTAACAATGGGTTTGCTGGAATGCCCCCTCCCTCTACCTTGGCCTATGATTTTCTTCTGGGCATGTCCAACAGGAATGGTTAAGTTTTACCAATCCACTTAAAGCCAGCACAAACTTCAGTCCCATGGTCACAGAGCTAGAGTAGATGGGGGTAAGCATGTGTATGCATATATATGTGTGGCTGTGGGGATCTGAACACTGCCCTCACTTTGTAATCCTTGCCCAGAACACAGGTTGCTTCCTCTGAAGAGTCTCCACGGTAACTCTAGAAGTGTCAGTTAAATTATCAGTTCACCAAAGTTGACCACCTCCATTGTCATAGGATGATGCAGCATCTGCAGAAGCGCTGTCTGCTGCCCCCTACTGATGGGGGTGGAGTGACAGGTGCGAAGTAGGCATGGACTTTAATATTGGGTAAATGGGTCTGAAACAAGACAGAAACATTACTAAGATAGAGGGCTTATACAGAAAGAACAAGATTGCTTCTGAGAAAAACCACTGAGGGGCTGAATGGACATGAAAGCAGGGCAGAAGATTTGTTCCCTTCTATGCTGTTCTAAATAATCAAGTCAACTCATAACTGTTTTTTTTTTTTTTTGGTACCAGAATTGAACCCAGGAGTACTTAACCACTGAGTCACTTCCCAAGCCCATTTTATTTTAAATCTTGAGACAGGGTCTTGCTAAGTTGCTCAGGGCCTCACTAAATTGCTGAGGCTGCCTATGAACTTCCAGTCTTCCTGCCTCAGCCTCCCAAATTGCTGGGATTACAGGTGTGCACCATTATGCTCAGCTCAATTCATAACTTTTATTTTATTTTTTGGTACCGGGTATTGAACTCAGGGGCACTTGACCACTGGGCCACACCCCCAGCCCTTTTTTGTATTTTATTAGAGACAGGGTCTCACTGAGTTGCTAAGTGCCTCACCATTGCTGAGGCTGGCTTTGAACTTGAGATCCTCCTGCCTCAGCCTCCCAAGTACTGGGATTACAGGCGTGCGCCACTGTGTGCGGTAACTCATAACTTTTGATACTTTTTTTTTTTTTAATGGTCACCATTTTATTAGCAGGATATAGGGGTCGACTGCTTCTGCTCTGTGGTTGGTCAGTAGCCATGGAGAGGCAGTGTGTTTGCTATGTGCCTTAGGCCTTCACTTCCATGCCTGCCTGCCTTCTAGCTTGGGGGATTAAGGCCACATTTATTCTCAGTTGGCAAGTTCTGACCCCAAGGGTATTGTGGCAAGTGCCACAATAGGTTTCTGAATACCATTGTTCACACTCTTCACAGAACCAGATACCTCTCCACTGAGTTTGATACCTGTTTTTACAGTAACAAAACTGGGGAACCCAGGGGTGATGGTGCATGCCTGTAATTCCAGAGACTTGGGAGGCTGAGACAGGAGGATCATAAGCTTCAGGCCAGCCTCAGCAACTTAGTGAGGCCCTAAGCACTTAGGAATACCCCATCTCAAAATAAAAAAAGCTAAGGATATAGCTCCATGGTAAAGTGCCTTGGGGTTCAATACTTAGTTAAAAAAAAAGACTGAGGATATAGTTGAATGGAAAAACGCTCCTGGGTTTTTCCCAGTACTCAAATAAATTAAAAAAACAAAAATCAGGAAAAGGATTTCATGTATAGAGGAAAAACAGGCTGAATTCATAAATCCTATTATTTAACCAAACATTTTATATTAGTTTTTTTCCTTTAGAACCAAAATCTGGCATGTACTTTTTTTTGTGGTTCTGGGGATGTGATTAAGCTCTGGACATTACTGGACAAACTGCTGGGAGGAGACCCACTTTATCCCTTCAGTGGGTATTGTTCTACTAAATTTCCATCTGGAACCACAGGTAAAAACTATCTACTCTTACATTTTCTCTCCATTTTTTTCCCTCCGTGCTAAATGTCCAAGTAAATAGAAAAACCAGAGGAATTTAAATCTGGAAAATGAAAAATAAAAGAAAATGAAGGAAAATAAAAGAAAGGGTGCTGAGAACACCAGAGCTGGAGAGTGATGAAGCCATTTTTACCCTGAGTCTCTTGATTCCAGCCCGTGTGATTTGCTGGCAGTCATAGAGTTCTATCCGCTCAAGGCTGTGACAGCTCTTCAAGTGCTCCAAGGATGCATCTGTGATTAGTGGGCAGTTGTCCAGCTCAATCACCTCCAGCTGGTCATGGGCACAGGCCCCATTTCCTAGGTGACGAATTCCATCGTCTGTGATCAGCTCACAGTGAGATAGACTCTGTGGACAAATAGAGCAAAGAAGGATGCTGAAATATTTTCTGACAGTCTGTTAGCCAGAGACTTGTGTAAAACCAGATAGAAGACCTTTTTGGTTTGATTTTGATTATTATGGAACCATCAGTAGATCCATGTGTGATGAAATAAAGAATGCAAAACAGAGTTGCTTGGGTTCTGCTTTTGGCAACCAATGACTGATGTTTTTGTGTGTGGTTCTAAATATATTTTGTAAATTCACATGATAACTATGAACTACTTCATAAACAAATAATTACCCTCTACCCAAATCAACACTTTTCTTCTCTAGGGGATAAGTAGAGATCAAACTTTTCATGTACAGAATTTCCTGATATTCGGAATAAATATTGAATATCAAGTGCAGGGGAATGACCCAACAATTAATTAGCTTAAGACAATTTTTACAGCTGTTAGGTGTGACCATCTCATACATAACTCATTAATTTTCCTTAGATTTCTGATTCTGAGAAACTTGGAACTCTTGACCCAATTTTGGATAGTACCATGCCACCAAATATACCACAAATGAGCCTGGATACAATCAACCAAAATCCCTTCTTGAAAGAGAACCAAGGAGAACTTCCCCTGTAAAGCCTGATTGGTCCCCACTTCACTTAAGTCTTCCCTAGATCCTCTGGAAGTTGGCAATTTTTTTTTTTTGTGGTACCGGGGATTGAACTCAGGGGCACTCGACCACTGGGTCACATCCCCAGCCCTTTTTTGTATTTTATTTAGAGACAGGGTCTCACTGAGTTGCTAAGTGCCTCGCCATTGCTGAGGCTGGCTTTGAACTCGCAATCCTCCTGCCTCAGCCTCCCAAAGTGCTGGGATTACAGGCGTGCGCCACTGCGCCCGGCTGGAAGTTGGCAATTTTGAGAAGCATACTTTACCAAAAAATGGTAGCCAGACAGTAAGAGGAAAATAAGAGCTGGTATCTTATTTAACCAGAACTATAGTGCTGCTTTTTTTTTTTGTTTTGGGGGGGTGGGGGGACGTACCAGGGATTGAACTCAGGGGCACTCAAATCACTGAGCCATATCCCCAGCCCTTTTTTGTATTTTATTTAGAGACAGGGTCTCACTGAGTTGCTTACTGCCTCGCTTTTGCTGAGGCTGGCTTTGACCTCGAGATCCTGCTGCCTCAGTCTCCCATGCTGCTGGGATTAAAGGTGTGTGCCACAATGCCCAGCAGTACTATGTTTTGAT
Organism: Tamias sibiricus; assembly: GCA_025594165.1. Classification (NCBI taxonomy): domain Eukaryota; kingdom Metazoa; phylum Chordata; class Mammalia; order Rodentia; family Sciuridae; genus Tamias; species Tamias sibiricus. The sequence goes on along the minus strand of CM046660.1, from coordinate 25,217,241 downwards.
CATACCAAATAAACACATACAACCTTGAAAGTCAAACTCAGGGTTGGGGTTGTGGCTCAGTGGTAGAGTGTTAGACAGTGCTTGCCTAGCACGTGTGAAGCACTGGGTTTGATTCTCAGCACCGCATATAAATAAACGTCCATTAACAAAAATGTCAAACTCACCAATACTTGAAGTCGAGGACAGTGTATAGAAAGTTGGATTAATGTGCTATCTGTTATCTGAAAGAAACACATGCTTATTTTAGGTATAATTCTAAATAAAACTACAGGCTACACTTCATTCTTACTGTATTTCTAGTCTAGACATCATCAAGTAACAAAATCTTCAGGTTTAAGTCTCACTGACTACCTGAGTCTATTCTGGAAGAACTTCCCAGGCTAGGCTTGAACACAGTTAGGTTTCTCTAATATAGCCTTCATCTTTTTTTTTTTTTTTTTTTTTTTTTTTTTTGGTGGTGGTGGTGGTGGTGGTACTGGTGATTGAATCTAAGGCCTTGTGCATGTTAAGCAAACATCCCAGTACTGAGCTACAGCCCCAGTCCTTTGAAAATTTTAGTATGAGGAAGGGTCTTGCTATGTTGTCCAGGCTGACCTTGAATTTGCAATCCTCCTTCCTGTTTCCTGAGTATCCTCGATTATAGGCATGCACTACTGCATCTGACTCTAGTCTTCATCTTTGGACAGTTTTGCTCAAAATTCTGTTTTGTTTTTGAAATTAAATAAAAACGTGTCCCCTTGTTACTTCCATCCACTTGTTACTTCTATTCACTTCTTAGAACCATCAAAGAAAATAATCAGAAGAAAGTGCTGAATTGGGTGTGGTGGCACATGCCAGTAATCCCAACAACTCAGGAGTCTGAGGCAAGAGAATTTCAAGTTCAAAGCCAGCCTCAGCAACTTAGTGAGGCCTGAGACCCTGTCTCAAAAAATAAAAAGGCTGGGGATGTGGTCAATGGTAAAGTGCCTCTGGATTCAATCCTCAATACCGAAAACAAAAAAATAAAGAAAGAATAATAATAATAAAATGCTGCATGAAAAAAATTTAAATCAAAGCATCCTCAAATTTTTGGATATTTGGCCTATTTTTCATTATTCATTTATTTATTTTTGTAGCACCAGGGAATTAACCCAGGGGTGCTCTACCACTGAGCTTTATCCCTGGCTATTTTTTATTTTATTTATATATATATATACATACATATATATATTTATCTATTTATTTATTTATTTGTTGGTACCAGGGATTGAACTCAGGGGCACTCGACCACTGGGACACATCCCCAGCCCTTTTTTTGTATTTTATTTAGAGACAGGGTCTCACTAAGTCACTAAGTGCCTCGCCATTGCTGAGGCTGGCTTTGAACTCTCGATCCTCCTGCCTCAGCCTCCCAAAGTGCTGGGATTACAGGCGTGTGCCACCGCGCCCGGCTCTTTTTTATTTTTTATTTTGAGACAGGGTCTTGCTAAGTTGCTGAGGCTGGTCTTGAACTTGCTAGCCTCCTGCCATAGTCTTCTAAGTCACTGGGATTACAGGTGTGAGCCACCTAATCTGCTTGATATTTGGCCTCATTTTAATAAAGCACACAACTCATAATTGATAACACGGATATCAGTCATGTTACCAAGGGAGACAGATAGGCACTGCTAGAATCTGGGTGAACTATGTATATTCAGGGAGGAAGAATGGCTTTTCTTAGTTATCATAGGACTGAAAGCAAATCAGTGCTTCTTTTCAAATTCATCTTCAATTCTTTAAGAAATGGTGGATGGAGCAGGTCCATTCAGAAGGACTATCTCTGGAAAGGACACAGAAGATACTCAAGTGTGTACAAGAGATAAGTAGAGGCTGGGCACCATGGTGCATGTCTGTAATCCTAGCAATTTGGAAGGCTGAGGCATGAGGATCATCAGTTTGAGGCCAGCCTCGGCAATCTAGTGAGACCCTGTCTTCAAAAACAAAACAAAACAAAACCAAACAAAACCAAAACAAAAGACTGAGGAGTGTTGTTCAGTAGTTTAAAAAAAAAAGTGGTCTTTTTATATATAATGTTACAGATATATTTTATTTTTTGGGATACTGGGGATTGAATCCAGGGGCACTTTTGCCACTAAACTATATTCCAATCCTTTTTTATAAAAAATTGAGACAGGGTCTTGTTGCTGAGGCTGGCTGCCCTTGAACTTGGGATCTTCATGCCTCGTATTCCTGAGTCAATGGGATTATAGGTATACGCAGCTGTGTCCAGCTTTGTTTTTTTTTTAAATGTGGTCTGGCTATGTTGTCCAGGCTGACCTCAAACTCTTGGGCTCAAGAGATTCTATTGCCCCTCGAGTAGCTGGAACTACAGTAGTGCACCACCACACTTGGCAAAAGAAAATACCTTAACAGCTTTATGGCCTGAACACTTAGTTGTTCTTTCTAATGGTAACATGATTGATGGCATGTGTTTTCATAGTTCTTTAACACCTAAGCCATGAGCACTTCTGCCTAGTATGCCTAGAAGACACCTCAATAAATGAAGAACCAGCAGGGCTGCCAGGTATTTCAGTGTCCTACACTAGGGTAGGGAATGGACATTCTGATGTGCAAGTATTATGTAAGTAGTCTCTATTACACTGTATTTGTGAATACAAATCCACAATCTTACCTGAACACATTCTTCCAGGTCCATCTTTTCAAGTTCATGGCAATTCTACAACGTATAAAACCAAACAATACAAAACAAACATTTTAAACATGGGAAAACCTTAAGGCCAGAAAACTGAAAGTTCATATCAAATACACTGATGAAATCTTAGTATTTCAGGGTTGGTATCATTCTAGTGTCATTTTCTATTATATTCCATTAATTACACATTTTCTGCTTTGATCACAGTGAAATTTCTCAACTATCCCACATTTAAATATCTAATATCTTACAAGTTTAAGGGGATAAATTTGTTGAACATTAATACTGGGCCAGGGGCTGGGGTTGTGGCTCAGTGGTAGAGCGCTTGCCTAGCACGTGTATGACCTGGGTTCCATCCTCAGCACCATGTAAAAATAAAGGCATTGTGTGCAACTAAAAAAAAAAAAACCAAATAAATAAATATTAAAAAAAAAAATCAGGCTTTCAACACTACTCTCACTCACTAGTCACATACCAAATAACAAGTTTCTTTTACCTGCTCAATTTATCATCTTAAGAAACTGTGGGGAACTTAAGTTTCATGGAGGAGTGTAATGCTCTCCAATGCATGTCTGCATTTCCAAAACAGTTTGTCTTCTTACTGGCATCAACAGGTCTGTAGCTATAGCATGAGAATGCTCAGGAAGACTAGCTACAGAATAAGGCCCCCTTCCCACACACCCAATTCTGCCTTGCTACATTTCCCTTGCTGCTTGTTCTTTTGAAATAAAAATACCCAACAAAACATAAGAAAATAAACCTATGAAACCTGGAGAAAACACTTACTCTGGCCAGAGTGGTAAAGCCCACATCTGTTAATTGAGAACATCTTGCCACTTCTAATATTCTGTTAAAAAAAAAAAAAAAAAAAGTGGAAGTCAAGCTCTTGGTCTCTAAAAACTGGTTTTATTAAAACAAAAAAAATTTTTTTTAAAAACATTTTTTTATTTATTTGCTTTTAGTTGTACACAATGCATTTTATTCAATGCGTTTTATTTGTATGTGGTGCTGAGGATCGAACCTGGGTCGCCCACATGCTAGGCGAGTGCTCTACCGCTGAGCCACAATCCCAGCCCCATTAAAACAAAATTTAAGAAAACAATTTACTATTCTCTAAGGAATAGAGAGGCATTAAAAGCTAAGCAAGTCTATATACAGATCTTGCTATTTATTGTTGTGGAGTCATCATAAAGTGGTCCTATAAATACCACATTTCAGGATGACATAATCAAAGAACAACAGAGGAATAAAACTGAAGCTTGTAGTTATGCCAAAATGCATTAAAAGCCTTCTTGATGGCATACTGCTTACCCCCAGAGGGCAGCCTGCTCCTAGAAAACAAAGGAAATGGCAATAAATATTCTATTTTATTTAATCTGTTACTGAAGTAAGATTTTCTTTCCATTTTACATGTGGGTTCGCTCAGATTTCAATACCTTTTTAAAAATGAAGGGACTGTTTAATTACAGGTCTGTTCCAAATATAAAATTCCATACTTAGAAAGCTTTCTGACTCCTCCCATAGGCTCCCAAAGGGACCCAGTGAAGAGGGAAGCTGGGCTGGCAGTTACTTTCCTATTTAGCAACTGCTACACACCAACCTAAATACCGACTAAAGACTTGGGAATCAAAAGTAGCTCTTTTCTGTGAAAAGTTTGGTGACATTTGTACTGTACATTGGTACCAAGTAACACTTACCTATTTGCTTACATATTATTTACTCTCACAGTTAAAAAAAATTACATCTGAAGTATAAGAAATCATCAACTGAAAAGCAATTAGAAATGAATGCTGTATCCAATGAAAGAGCAACTAACTGAAACACAATTTGTGATGGTCACATTTGAGAGCCTTTCCAGTTAACAATATAGTGAACCATACAGGAGGATGGAGCTGAACATCCCTTGCTTTAAAATAGAAAAGGATAGTGTGTAATATTTTAGAGAGAGGTCTGGTTAGTTCCCTATTTCCTAAGAAGTACTCTGTTATAGACTTTGGATATTCTTGATTTCGACCAAAACAAATCTATCAACTATGAAGGCATTTTGATATTGCAAGCAAAATGTTCTTTCAATGGTTGCAGTTATGCCAATCACGAGCTAAAAATTTTTTTGGAAAATTTTATTGCTTTACAGTGATTATTATGTGTAAGAAAAGTAGTTTTTATGGGCTCTGGAGCCAGACTTCCTGGCTTTGAATCCTTGCTCCTGCACGTACTGGCTGTGACACCCTGAGCAGATTACTTCACCTTTCTGTGCTTGGTTTTCTCATCTACAATGTGATAGTGAAAATACTGGTCATATGATGTTACGGAGATTAAATAAATTAACATTTGTAAAGTACCTAAAACAATTCTTAACTTCTAAGTATTATATAGGTAATGTTTAAAACAAAACCAAAAAGATACATGGGGATCATCCCAACTCATTACAAGACTCTCATGTGCTCTTTACACAATCAGTATGGGTTTTATTCTACATTACACACTGGTACAGAATTCTTAGTAGATAATCAGCAAATCCCATATTTGAGCAAAGAGCAGGAGCCACAGAAAAATAAGGCTGTTTTAAAAGACTGTCAGTACAAAATAGGTCCTCTTGTAAAGCTGTTTCTTCTTTTTGAATACTATCTACTATGTACCTGGCATCATAACTATAATATAAATGACCTGTGGGTGAGCCTTTAAAATTATCTTTGAGAAAGGAATTATAAGAAACCATAAATTAAAGTAAATATCTTTATTTCATTCTTAAGTAATGAAATACTTTTTTTTTTCTTTTCTAGTATGGGTAGCAAGTAGAATTTTGGGACTGTTATTTCCTGGTTCATGCCAATTACACATAAATGAAGTACAAAGCAAGTAGGTGGGCATCTAAAAGGACAGTGACTTTGTAGTGTCTATCTTAAAATTTCAAAGTTCCAAAGAATAAATAAGGGTAAAGTAGACTTTTGTTCCTTTTCCTTGATTTTTTTTTGCACTAGAGAAGAAATGTTTACCTAAGCCGAGGGCAGTTCTGACCTAGAGCATTCAGGATGGCATCTGTGATGTTGGAGCAGCCAGAGGCACAGAGGGACTGTAACTTATGGCACCCTCTGCAAATAGTAATGAGACCTTCATCTGTGATTTGCTAAAAAACAAGAGCAAAAAAACAAAACAAAATAAAAAAAAAAATAAAACCACAGGTATTAGTAATTTAGCAGAAGAAAAATAACATCTCTGTGAAAACAAGCACCAAAAAGAAACCTAGCCAGGTATGATATTAATCAGATAGCAAACCTAAGAGAAAATGAACACACTTTGTTTCTTCTTTCCAGTTCCTTTTGATTTAGTTGCAAGAGAATCTGGGTTTGCTTTTGGTACAAAGGCAAGAAACTATAATGGGATTCTTTTAACTTAATAAGAATGGGAGGGCTGGGGTTGTGGCTCAGTGGTAGAGCATTCGCCTAGCACGTGCGCAGCCTGGGTTCGATCCTCAGCACCACGTAAACATAAATGCATTGCATTGTGTACAACTAAAGCAAACAAATAAATATTTTTTAAATATTTTTTATTTATTTGCTCTAGTTGTACACAATGCGTTTTATTCAATGCGTTTTATTTGTACATGGTGCTGAGGATCGAACCCGGGTTGCCCACGTGCTAGGTGAGCGCTCTACCGCTGAACCACAATCCCAGCCCGCAAACAAATAAATATTAAAAAAAAAAAAAAAAAATGGGAATAAGCATGGGGCAGATTCAATTAAATGATTTTAAAACCTAGAAAACAGACAAGAACTGCAGTATTTTAATAGTATAAACATATTTATTTACAAGTTCAAATTGAAACTGGTTGAAGGAAAAAACAAAACTGTGGCCAGGTATGGTGGCATAGGCCTGTAATATTATTGACACAGGAGGAGGTTAAGATAGGAGGATTTCAAGTTTGAGGCCAGTCTCAGTAACTTAGCAGGGACCCAAGTAACTTAGGGAGATCATGTCTCAAAACAAAAAACAAAAAATGCTGGGGATAAAGTTCAGTTGTAAAATGCCCCTAGGTTCAATCCCCAGTACCCAAAACAAACAAACAAAAACAAAAACACCTATGGATTTTGCTGTTTGAATTTTAAAATATAAAGAACATCCTAATTTATAGACAAATAGTTGTGTTTAACTCAGATATAATTTTGCATTATTTAAAAATGATTTCATTTCAAATTACTTTAAATGAAAAAGAATACACATTTAAGGATGTTATAAGAAAAGTTACATATAAACATCTAACATGACAGAGTCTATCAGCACTTCAATTTGGCCAGATTCACTCTCTGAACAGGCCTAAAAATAAAGCTCCACTGCCATCACTATTTAATCAAGCAATGTTGTTAAGTAGCAAGGACAACAGCAAAAAGTAACAAAAATAAAAACTCAACTTTTAATAGCCACTGTTTAAATAAGCATCTTCTCAACATCATGCAAACAAAATAAATACAGATAAAAAATCTGGATGTTGCTGGGCCTGGTGGCACATGCCTGTAATCTCAGAGACTCAGAAGCCTGAGGCAAGAGGATTTCAAGTTCAAGGCCAGCCTAGGCAATTTTGTGAGATACTGTCTCAAAATAAAAAAGTAAGAAAGAGCTAAGTGTGGTGGCACACACTGTCATTCTGGCGACTAGGGAGACTGGGCCAGGAGGATTGAAAATTTGAGGCCAACCTGGGCAAGTTTGCATGCCCTACACAACTTAATGAGATTCTGTCTCTAAAAATAAAAAAGGATTGGGGATGTAGTTCAGTGGTAAAGCATCCCTGGATTCAATCTCCAGTGCCAAAGGGGGGAAAAAAAAATACCAAGGCAAACACACGATTTGTCATCAGTATAAAATAATGAGATCTACGTATGGGTGAAAGTACCTGAAAAAGCACTATACAAATACATTGTTGTTACTAGATAAGCAGAAATCAAACATGTAGATTCAGCAGGACAATGAAATTTGTGCCACACAATATTATAGAAAAAGTATTGTAAGACTGTGCTGCCTCTTCCTTCTTATGTTTTTTTTTTGTTTTGTACCGGGGGTTGAACTCAGGGGCACTCGACCACTGGGCCACATCCCCAGCCCTTTTTTGTATTTTAGTAGAGACAGGGTCTCACTGAGTTGCTAAGTGCCTCGCCATTGCTGAGGCTGGCTTTGAACTTGCGATCCTCCTGCCTAAGCCTCCCAAGTGCTGGGATTACAGGCGTGCGCCACCACGCCTGGCCCTTCTTATGTTTTAAAGTCTAACTCCGCACAGTGGTACATGTCCATAGACTCAGCCAACCAAGAGTCTGATTGAGATAGGAGCACTGATCGTCTGAGCCCAAGGATTTGAGGCTAGCCTTGGCAACACAGTGAGTCCATCTCTTAAGACAAAAAAGCCTATATGACAGTACTGAGGAAAATCACATTGCCTGTACCTCAATTTAGAAAAAAAATTTTTTTTTTATATTGGGGATTGAACTCAGGGGCACTTGACCACTGAGCCACATCCCCAGCCCTATTTTGTATTTTATTTAGAGACAGGGTCTCACTCAGTTGCTTAGTACCTTACTTGTTGCTGAGGATGGCTTTGACCTCGCCACCCTCCTGCCTCAGCCTCCTGCACTGCTGTGATTACAAGTGTGTGCCACCGCACCTGGCTTAATTAAAATTTTAAAAATAGTAAAATTTGCGGAGCTGGGGCTGGAGCTCAGTGGCAGAGTGCTTGCCTAACACTCAAGTGTGAGGCACTGGGTTCTATCCTCTGCACCACATAAAAATGAAACAATAAAATAAATGTATGCTGTATGCTGTCCATCTACAACTACAAAAAAGGAAATTTAAAAACATTACTGGACATTTAAAAAAAACAGTAAAATTTGCCAGGTGTGGTGGCACACACTGTTATCTCAGTGACTCGGGAAGCTGAGGCAGGAGGATCTCGAGTTCAAAGCCAGCCTCAGCAACTTATCAAGGCCTTAAGCAATTTAGTGAGACACTGTCTCAAAATTTAAAAATAGTGGTTAAGAGCTGGGTGTGGTGGCGTAGGCCTGTAATCCCAGCAGCTTGGGAGGCTGAGGCAGCAGGATCTAGAAGTCAAACCGAGCCTCAGCAATGGTGAGGCACTAAGCAACTCAGTGAGATCCTGTCTCTAAATAAAATACAATATAGGGCTGGGGATGTGGCTTAGTGATTGAGTGGCCCTGACTTCAATCCCTGCTACCAAAATAAAATAAAATAAAATAAATAGTGGTTAAGTGCCCCTGGGTTCAATCACCAGTAATAAATAAATAGTAAAATTTATTCAACTATTACTATTACTACTACTACTACTACTACTACTACTACTACTACTACTGCCAGGGATTGAACCAAGGGGCACTTAACCACTGAGCCAAATCCTCAGCCCTTTTTTACCTTATTTTTTGTTCTTTATTTTGAGACAGGGTCTCACCAAGTTTCTTAGGGCCTCAATAAGTTGCTGAGGCTGGCTTTGAACTTGTGATCCTCCCGCCTCAGACTCCCCAGTCACTGTTCTTGGCCCAACTTTGTTTTAAAATTTGCCAAGAAAGGTAAAAAAACCAGGGCTGGGGTTGTGGCTCAGCGGTAGAGCGCTCGCCTGGCACGTGCGTGGCCCGGGTTTGATCCTCAGCACCATGTACAAATAAACCCATTGGGTATAGCTAATGGAAATAAATAAATATTAAAAAAAAAAAAAAAAGAAAGGTAAAAAAACCAAAGACTGTACTTTAGTCATGTTTTGGGCACAACAGGACAGTTTTCTTCTAGAACTCCAAAATGGTAGTACCATGTTTATAAATGTTGTGCTTACTCTCTCAGGGCAAACATTTTAGCTTTACAAATGACCTTACACAAATTTTGGAGGTCAGCAACTATGGCTGTCAGAATGACACATGCACACTACAAAGAACAGTCAGAATTAAGCTGCTGAGGTTGGCTTCAAACTTGCCACCCTCCTGCCTCAGCTTCCCAAGTCATCATTCCAGGAAGATGGTCAGAATTAAAAGAAGGAAAGCTGGTGTGGTTGTGTATGCCTCTAGTCTGAGCATTTGGGAGGCTGAGGTGGGAAGATCACCTGGGCTCAGGAATTCAAGACCAGCCTGGACAACATAGTAAGACCTCACTCAAAACACAACAAAACAAAACAAGGCAGGGTATCCTTCTTTTAATTCCATTTCCAGGAGCTAACCAGATCATTATCAGTACCTTTCCTCAAAGATGGAAGGGTGGGTAGCCTAAACTGCATAAAATGTAAGCTTTTTTTTTTAATATTTATTTATTTACTTTAGTTGTACACAATGCAATGCATTTATGTTTACGTGGTGCTGAGGATCGAACCCGGGCCGCGCACGTGGGAGGTGAGCGCTCTGCCGCTGAGCCACAACCCCAGCCCATAAAATGTAACCTTTTACACATCACCTATAAATAAAACAACCACTATGCTTTCCAGTTCCATGTGATCAGACAAGAAGGAGAGGATATAACAAGCAGAAGCACATACAAGGAAAACCCTTACCAACTTCTTTCTTTGCTATGAGGGGCCCTCTATTCCAAGGTAACATACACGTGTAATTTTTTAGGCAACAAAGAAAAGCTAAAAGTATATTGTCAATGTTCTATGTCCTTAAATAGTTTCAGCAACTATTTGAGTAAAATTTAGGCATTTTGGGGTAGACACAAAAAGGTCTGAACAAGCCAAAGTGCTAAATATAGACATCACCTGAAAATTACTTAAAGGGTACATACTGATTACCAACTTTTATTTTTTAATTTTTCCTGGTACTGGAGATTGAATCTGGAGGCACTTTACCACTTAGATACATCTCCAGGCCTTTTTATTTTAATACAGGGTTTCACTAAATTGCCCAGGCTGATCTCAAACTTGCAATCCTCTTTTTTTTTTTTTTTTTTTTAAATATTTATTTATTTGCTTTAGTTGTACACAATGCAATGCATCTATGTTTACGTGGTGCTAAGGATCGAACCCGGGCTGTGCATGTGCTAGGCAAGCACTCTACTGCTGAGCCACAACCCCAGCCCCTCTTGCAATTCTCTTGCTTCAGCCTCCTGAGTAGCTGGGATTACAGGCCTATGCTAGCCAATGCACCCAGCTTGCTTGTCATTTTTAGGTCAGTGTTTTCCCATATTTTTTTTTAAACATTTATTTATTTGCTTTAGTTGTACACAATGCGTTTATTTTTTTAAAATATTTATTTATTTACTTTAGTTGTACAGAATGCAATGCATTTATGTTTACGTGGTGCTGAGGATCGAACCCGGGCGCACACGTGCGAGGTGAGCGCTCTGCCACAGAGCCCCAGCCCCATGTGCCTGATTCTTATAGATCATTCTTACTTGAAGTCCAGGTGACAGTGACAACAAGCTATTTAAGCCCAGAATGTACCATATGTATATAACAATAGATACTCTTCAACTCTTCAAGTCCGCACTTGCGAGGCGAGTGCTCTGCCGCTGAGCCACAACCCCCGTACAATGCGTTTATTTATTTATTTTTTTAAAAATATTTATTTATTTGCTTTTAGTTGTACACAATGCAATGCATTTATGTTTACATGGTGCTGAGGATCGAACCCGGGTCGCGAACGTGCTAGGCAAACGCTCTATCGCTGAGCCACAACCCCAGCCCTACATTTATTTTTAACGTGGTGCTGAGGATCGAACCTGTGACGCACACGTGCTAGGCGAGTGCTCTACCACTGAGCCACAACTCTAGCCCCTTCCCATATTTGTAACCCATTAATACATAATAATTGGTTATAAAGTGTGACTGTAATTTTAAATATTGAGGTTTACTTTTAAGAATAAATAGTTTTTCTTAAATAGGCAAGAGTCATCTTTGTGTTTATTCTATCACTTGGGTTGTAACAGAAAAGTCACTGGTCTTGATGAATTTCTTAACAATAGTACTGAAGGGAATTATTAACACAGAAGCATTGTAGGAAAGGATGCTTACTAAGCAAGTCTGTAAGTTCAAAGTAACCAGTTCAGGACAGTGTGCACCTATGTACTTGAGAGCTTCATCTTCTAGCTAAAAAGATTAAAAAATAAGAAAAAATTATTACTAACATTGTTCCAAAGGAGAAAGACTAAAGAATGTATACATTCATCAATACATTTTCAGTATAGCCACCCAAGTTCCAAAAGAACAATGAACCAGAAATAATAAACTATGATCACGTAATAAAGTAATTCCTATTATTAGAAGGGTTATCAGTATTTTAAAAAAATCAGTTCTTACCACCTAAAATTCATGTTATTATCATCAAACCAAGGAAAAGATGGAATAAACATTGCTTAGTATTTATGGATTTTACTTCTGATAAGTTAAATGTACTTCACAGTACTTTGCAGAGAAATTATTAAGCTAAAATGATTTTCACACTTCTATACCACCTAAGAGGTTTTCAACAACAAATTTTCGGAATAGAGAGCCAAGAAAGGAATCCGGTCGTGTTTATCTGTTGCTGGAAATCAGTGATATGCTTACAGTGCTGAGAACAGATGGTAAGTAATTGATCATAATGATGCATTCCAATCAATATTTTTCAGGATTCCATAAATAACTAGAAGCTCAAGCTGTTGTTTTAAGGCAGTCATATATCCAAAGCTCAATTTCGAATAACAAAATTCCTCCTATCATGGTAAGAGAATGAGGGAATTTTTAATGGAATCCAAAGTAGAGACTAGCCCTACTTTTATCAATCACATTTAAATCCACTTTTCTTTTCTTTCCTTTTTGAAATAAGGTTTCAAATTTTATTTCCCTGCCTCAGCCTCACAAGCAGCTGGGATTACAGGCATATGCCACCAAACCTGGCTTAAATTCACTCTCGATCATTAGGTACTATTTGGTCAATTCCTTTCCTCACAGGAAAAAAATAAGATTGCTTTTAAAAAGGGTTTGTTTTTTTTTGGTGGTACTGGGCCACAATAATTACATCACCTTATCACCTGCCTTTTTCATTTTTCTTTTGAGACAGGGTCTCACTAAATTGCCTAGGCTGACCTCAAATTTTCAGCCCCCCCTGCCTCAGCCTCCCAAGTAGCTGGGATTACAGGTGAGTGCCACTGTGCCTGGCAAGACTGTATTATTTTTTTCTTTTGATGGTACTGGGGATTGAACTCAGAGCCTTAGGCATGCTAGGAAAGCAAGCTGCCACTAGACTACAAAAAATTTTTTTTAAAAATATTTATTTATTTACTTTCATTGTACACAATGCATTTTTATTTTTCCGTGGTGCTGAGGATCAAACCCGGGCCATGCACGTGCTAGGCGAGCGCTCTACCGCTGAGCCACAACCCCAGTTCCCTACAAAAAATTTTTTTTAATTACTTATTTGCTTTAGTTATACACAATGCAATGCATTTATGTTTATGTGGTGCTGAGGATCGAACCCGGGCCACACACGTGCCAGGCGAACGCTCTACCCGCTGAGCCACAACCCAGCCCCCCCCCTACAATTTATTTATTTATTTATGGTACCAGGGCACTTGACCACTCGGTCACATCCCCAGCCCTTTTTTGTATTTTATTAGAGACAGGGTCTCACTGAGTTGCTAAGTGCCTCGCCATTGCTGAGGCTGGCTTTGAACTCGCGATCCTCCTGCCTCAGCCTCCCAAAGTGCTGGGATTACAGGTGTGCGCCACCGCGCCCGGCTCAAAATTTTTAATGACAAAATATGTTGGATTTGTGATGTAATTGGGAGGAGGTAAATATCAATACTATAAAATATAGATTACTGCATACTTAGCATATTTAAAAACAACTCCCGGTGGTTAAACAAGAGAAAATTTCCAGGACTGTCATTATTTGTCTATCCAGTTTGAAGTACAGAAACTTTCTTTTTTGTACAGATTAAACTGCATGAAACCCTTCTTGCCTATGGCATACCTTCAGTGTTTGCCGCCCTACTCTGTCCCTCCCACAAATTATCTATGGTCAGATGTTAATTCTTCTCATTCTTTTATTCTAAGGAAAATACTTTATCTTTGATAAGCCAATATCTTTGGGTCAAAAATACACACAACTGGGGCTGGGGTTGTAGCTTAGTGTTACCACAGAGCACTTGCCTGGCATATGTGATGCACTGGGTTTAATTCTTAGCATCACATAAAAATAAATTTTAAAAAATAAAGGCCCATCGACAACAAAAAAATATATATGTGTATATATATATATATATAAATAAATATACACACAACTCACATTTCCCTCCAGACAAACATCTTGGTGATGACTACAAAAAGATCATGGTTCCTCTGATTTTCATAAGCATTACATGGAGTATTACCTGTGTGCAGCCTTTTAAGAATAAGGCCTTGAGACCCCCACAGCCTCTTACTAGTGCTTGAATGCCATCCTTGGTTACTTGGTCACACCAGGAAATGTTCAACTGCTCCAACAGTGGACACCCCTCACTTAAGATAAAACAAAATGAGACAAGCATATTACTATATCCAATTCCAAAGGCACTGGTCTCATTTTTGCAATGTTCATGTGGGACTTTACCACCAGCAGGGCCATCTAAAATCCAGCTTAAACAACTACAAAGCACAGTATTGTTTTTCAACTATAGATAGGATATGGAAATTGACTTGTTCAAATTTATACAGTAATTAAAATTCCAGATCCAAACCCAAGTTCCCCATCAAGTAATAATGAGAACTTTTAAACTTTTAGTTAAAAAAATTACAAAGGCTCTGTATATTTCCTTATCTGGGACATTTTTAGAATATTGTTTCTGCAGACTGAAGTTAGGGTATACTGTGTTGAATTTCTGTCTTTAAAATATTAGCTTCACCTTGATCTCTTCTGCTTGTATCAGTTTAGTTTCATATTTGGATCATGAAAGAATTGCAAGTATTCTTCAGAAACACTAAACACTGAATAACTTTTACAGAAGTTTGTCTCTCCCCACCCCTGCTGCCCCCATGCTAGGGATCGAACCCAGGGCTTCACACAAGCTACCACACACAAATCCACAAAGTGTTCTACCACTGAGTCATGCACCCCCAGACAATAAACTTTTAAATATTCCTGCCTACCAAAAAGATCCAGAAAATAAAGACAAGAGATCAGGTTCAAGTTCATTTTTCAACATTAATAATTTGATTCCATACAAGTCACTTTAGGAAGCCTGTCTAAATCTTTTGGTCCCAGATTAGCCACAGCCCTTTCTATGTTCTACCAAAACTGAGGTATTCACTCCTATCATCAACTTATTACACAGTAATATGGTACATGTTTAAAGTCTTTTTCTCCCATTTGACTGATCAACAATATCTTATTTAGTTTCCTCTAATGGTTGCATTAATAGTCCCTGGCATTTGACAAATTTATATATATATATTTTTAAATCTGTAAATGTCTATTCTATATACTTCATAAGGCTTTCAAGTAAATAAGACCATTTATATGAAAACTTTTTTTTTTTTGGGGGGGTACCAGGGATTGAACTCAGGGGCACTGGACCACTGGGCCACATCCCCAGCCCGTTTTTGTATTTTATTAGAGACAGGGTCTCACTGAGTTGCTAAGTGCCTCGCCACTGCTGAGGCTGGCTTTGAACTCGTGATCCTCCTACCTCAGCCTCCCAAGTGCTGGGATTACAGGCGTGCACTACCACGCCCGGCTATATGAAAATGTTTTATAACTACTATCATATTCATCATCCTACCTGGCAAAAAGTCTTGGATATGTTACTCCATATTCACAAGGAAAGCCTAAAAGGAGTCACATTTTTATTTTTGCAGTACTGGAAATTGAACCCAGGGGCACTCTACCAGTGAGCTATACCCCTAGTCTTTTTAATTTTTCTATTTTGAGACAAGGTCTCACTAAGTTGCTGAGCCTGGCCTCCATCTTGCAATCCTCCTGCCTCAGCCTCCTAAGTAGTTGTGACCATAGGTGTACGCCACCATGCTTGCCTTGAAGTTATTTTTATAACATAAAAACTGTTGACTATCATCAGCACAACTTTTTATAGTTTTGTGTAATATAATCTTACTGAATCCTAATAACAATGCTATGAGGTAATGAAGAATACCTCAGAAGGACTGTGTTCACACAAAGTACCTGGTAAATATTCTATTTCTAGAACCATGTTTGAATCATTAAGCTATGGCAACACAGGCCATTTCCTTTTCTTTTTTTGAAAGTTAGCCTTTATAAAAATCTAATAATTCATGTATAAACTGTATTATGCTATTCTGTTTGGAAATTCTAGTTACCCCTAGTCTTCACTTGAATAGATCCTGTAATTATAATTTGGGAAAAGTAGTAAAATAAAAGGCCTATTTGGAACTGTAGTATATATGAATAATATATACTTACCTTCAATTCCAACTTCATCTCAGTTATTTAAGAAATTATTTATTAATGGACATGCTTATTATAAGAAATTTACCTCAGAGCTTTGAGAGACATGTTTGTTATTGATGTACAGGAAGCCAAGTCAAGATGCCTGAGTTTGGAACAGAACTTGCTAAGGCTAGTACATGTACTGAAAATGGAAAAAGGAGAAAATAATGAATAAAATAAGAACACATTTCTACTATATCATACACGTTTCTCAGTAAGTGTGTGTGTGTGTGTGTGTGTGTGTGTGTGTGTGTGTGTGTGATAGAAAATATATCAAAACTGTAAAATTTCCATGCCTTCCAAAAAGCAGCTATAAATTTTGGGAGATTTCCCACTAAAGAAGAGGCAGATACCATTCACAAAGAAGGGCTGTGCTATATATGAGAATTTGCATCAGAGGAAGATGGTGCCTTCAGTTACATTTGGAAATATTAATAGCTATTTTCAGCAAACTACTTATGTGAACTGTAAGTGATCTATGTGTACTCTTCAGATCTAGGAACACCAGAATGCTAACAAGTTTCTGCTATATATGGTCAAATATGAGGACCAGATCTTTGCTTCTGCTCTTTAATAACACACTTAAACATCTTAAACATCTACTTGAGACAACCTTTTATGTGACAGTAAGGAAAGAAGTAGATTTTGTAAGGTATACATAGATGAACTATACTGGGCTAAAAGAAGTTATGTAACACTGCTACTCATTATTCTTTGTGAATTATTATGATGTTTAGCAGTGCTTGGCAAGCCCTCTAAACTATATCCCCAGGACTTTTTTACACTAAAAATTTATTTTAAATTATTTATTTCATCTACTCCCCCCCCCCTTTTTTTTTGCTCCAGTATTTTAAAGAAAATCCTGGTATGTTTTTTATCTGTAAATATTTTAGTACTTTTTTATTCTTCCTTTTTCTTTATTTGGTAGTAGGATCCAAGCCAGAAGTGCTCTACCACTGAGCTACATACCCATCCTTTTTTATTTTTCATTTTGAGGTAAGGTCTCAAATTGCTAGTCTCAAACTTGTGATCCTCCTGCTTCAGTCCTGAGTCACTGGGATTATAGGCATGTGCCACCACACCTGGCAATGAAATTCTTAATTTCATATTTGGATTGCTTGTTGCTAATGTACAGAAACTTTTTTTTTGTATATTGATCTTGTGTCTAATGAGCTTGTTATCTTGTTTATGAATTAAAGCATCTTTTGGTGGTTTCCTCATGATTTTTTACATACAAAACTATAAATTATGTTATCTGCAAATAAGGTTTTATTCTATTCTTTCCTATCAATATGCATTAAAAAAAAACTTACTGTACTGGCTAGATCCTCCAATGGGGAATAGAAAAAGTGGTTGGGCTGGGGATGTATGTAGTTCAATGGTAGAGAATGTACTTACCATGTGAGAGGCTTTGGGTTCAATCCCCAGCACCAAAAAAAGTGTAGTGATTATTCTTGACCTTAGTAAGAAAGAATTCAGTCTTTTTACCATTAAGCAGGATGTCAGCAGTGTTTTTGTTTTTTTTTGTGTGTGTGTGTGTGTGTGGTGGTGCTAGGAATTGAACCTTGTGCACATGAGGCAAGATTTTTTTTTTTTTTTTTTTTTTTTTTTTGTGGTGCTGGGGATTGAACCCAGGGTCTTGTGCTTATGAGCCAAGCACTCTACCAACTGAGCTATATCCCCAGCCCGTGAGGCAAAATCTTTGGAATTGTTTTTACCATTAATGGATGTTGGATTTTATGATATTCTTTCTCTCTCTCTCTCCCTCCCTCCCCTCCCTCCCTCCCTTCCTTCCTTCCTTCCTTCCTTCCTTCCGTACTAGGGATTGAACTCAGGGGTACTAGACCACTGGGCCACATCCCCAGCCCTTTTTTGTATCTTATTTAGAGACAGGGTCTCACTGAGTTACTAAGTGCCTCGCCATTGCTGAGGCTGGCTTTGAACTCGTGATCCTCCTGCCTCAGCCTCCCAAGTGCTGGGATTACAGGTGTACGCCACCGCGCCCTGGCAGCTTATGATATGCTTTCTATACCTAATAATAAATTAGTTATTTATTTTGTGTAATCAACTACCCTACAACAATTCAACTCAAGACAATAGTATGTGTTATTTCAGTTTTTATGGTCAGGAATAAAGGCAGCTTAGCAGGGCTCATCTGATTTTAGGGTTTCTGACAAGACCACAATCAAGGCGTAGACACTGGAATGCAATCATCTCAAAGGTTAACTGGGTTTAGATCCCTTTCTAATCTCATTTAGGGTTTGTTTTTTTTTTTTTTTTTTTTTTTTTTTTAGCAGACTGCAGGAGATTCAATCCAGGCTTATTCTTGATTTTTGGTAGATTTCATGTCCTTGCTAACTATTAGCTGGAAACATCAGTTCCTAGTCATGTAGGCCTCTCCACAGAAGTACCATAACAGGGCAGCTTGCTTCCGTGACAGCCAGAACTCCAAGAGAAAGCAGAGCGGGATAATAATCTTTTTGCATCTTTTTTTTTTAAATATTTATTTATTTATTTTAGTTGTACACAATGCAATGCATTTTATGTTTACGTGGTGCTGAAGATCGAACCCGGGCCGCACACGTGCGAGGCGAGTGCTCTGCCGCTGAGCCACAACCCCAGCCCCATCTTTTTGCATCTTAATTTCAAAAGTACTACTATGGTATTCTATTGTTAGAAATGAGTCACTATGGTCAGTTAACTCTCAAGGGGAAAGGATTACACAAGGGTTTAAATACCAGGAAGTGTGGATTATTTGGAGGCCATCAATTACACTAAGATGATGATGTTGTTTTGTCTCCTTTCCTCCAGAGATGATCAAACTATAGCTCAACTATGGCCAAATCATTCCTGTGGCCTATTTTTATATGGCTCACAAACCAAGGATGGTTCTTACATTTTTCAATGGTTGAAAGAAAGTCAAAAGGAAATACTACTTTGTGATATGAAAATTATATGAAATCCAAATCATTAAACACTCAGAAATAGGGCTGGGATGTAGCTCAGTGACAAAGTGTTTGCCTCGCATTCACAAAACCCTGGGTTAAATCCCCAGTTCAAAAAAAGTAAAGACCAAAAAAAAAGGAAAAGGACAAACACCTAGAAACAGTTTTACTAGAACACATAGCTGTGCTTATTTATGTATTGTTGATGGCTGATTTTATAACTGTATCTGACATAGTTACATAACAGATTATATGGGTTAGGAAGACTAAAATATTTACTTATTTGGTCCTATTTCTGGGATAAATCCCACTTAGTTATGATCTAAAATCCTTTTTTGGGGGGCTGGGGTTGTGGCTCAGTGGTGGAGTGCTAGCCCAGCATTTATGTGAGGCACTGGGTTTGATCCTCAGCACCGCATATAAATAAATAAATACAATCAAGGTCCACCAACAATTTTTTAAAAATAGAGATATTTTTTAAAAAATCCTTTTTTTTTGGGGGGGGGTGGCAGTGCAGTGGGCATTGAATCAAGGGGTGCTTTACTACTGAACTACATCATCCCAAGCCCTTCCTAATTTTTTTGAGACAGAGTCTCACTGAGTTGCTCAGTCTCGCTAAATTGCTGAGGCTGTATTCAAACTTGTGATCCTTCGCCTCAGCTTCCTGAGTGGTGAGACAGGATTTTGCTAAGTTGCTTAGTGCCTTGTAAAGTTGCTGAGGCTGGCCTTGAACTTATATTCCTCCTGACTTTAGTCTCCCAAGTAGTTGAAATACAGCTGTGCACCAATGTGCCTGGCCCATCAGCTGTTTAAAGAAGAAATGCCAATCCTCAATAAACTCATTCAAAAGAGAGGAAAGCTGGACACTGTAATCTCAGCAACTCAGGAGGCTAAGGTAGGAGGATGGCAACTTTCCACACCAGCCTGGTGAACTTAATAAGACCCTATCTCAAAATAAAAAATAAAAGGGCTGGAGATGTGGAGATGTTCAGTGATAGAGCACCTGCAGGTTCAAACCCTAGTATCACACACACACACACACATACACACACCAGCTGATGGGATTCACTAGTAGAACCATTTAGGTCTGGGTGTTGTTAGGACAGTTTTAAATTACCCACTGAATGTATATATTATAGGCCTATTCAAAATATACAATTTTTTCTTGAGCCAGTTTTGGTAAATTATGCCTTCCAGGAATTTGTTCATTTCATCTGCACTGCCTGATTATTATTCATGATATCCTGTCATAATTCTTTTAATTTCTGTCTTTTGGGTAAAGTATCTAATATTCACCTTCATATCTGCTTGAGAGTTTGTCTTTTTTTGGAGGGGTGATACTGGGAATTGAAACCAGGGACAATTTATGTTGAGCCATATCCTCAGCCCTTTTTATTTATTTATTTGGTACCGAGGATTGAACTCAGGGGCACTCAACCACTGAGCCACATCCCCAGCCCTATTTTGTAATTTATTTAGAGACAGGGTCTCACTGAGTTGCTCAGTGCCTCGTGGTTGCTGAGGCTGGCTTTGAACTTGCCATGCTTCTGTCTTAGCCTTCTGAGTTGCTGGAATTATAGGTGTGCTTCACACACTTGTCTCACCCTTTTTAGTTTTTATTTATTTATTTTTGTGGTGCTGGGGATTGAACCCAGGGGCCTTTGTATGTGAGACAAGCACTGTACTAACTGAGCTATATCCCCAGCCCCCACCCTTATTATTTTGAGATGGGGTCCCACTAAGTTGCTTAGGGTCTCACTAAATTGCTGAATCTAGCCTTTAACTTGTGATCCTCCTGCCTCGGCCTTCTCAGCAGCTGGGATTACAGGCATGCATTACTGCACCTGGCTCCATTTTATTAGTTTTTGGTTGATATTTCCACTTTTCTTTTTGAAAATGTAAATACTGATATATTTTGTACCAAGTCCTCTTGCCCTTTTAAAAGGTATTATATTATACAAAGTCCTCTGCTGTTCGCTTTCATTTAACAGTAGGTCTTGGAACTCACACCAGAGAACTAGACAGATATTTTCCTCATCACTTCTATTTAACTAATCTTCTTCTGATAGACGCTGGATGGTTTCCTTTTTGTTGGGGGAGAGAAGGGGGACCAGGGATTGAACTCAGGGGCACTAGACTACTGAGATGCCTCCCCAGCCCTTCTCTGTATTTTATTTAGAGACAGGGTCTCACTGAGTTGCTTAGCATCTCACTTTTGCTGAGGCTGGCTTTGAATTCGCGATCCTCCTGCCTTAGCCTACAAGCCACTGGGACTACAGGTGTGCGCCATTGTGCCCAGCGGTTTCCTGTATTTTGCTGTTATAAAAAATTAGCAGTAGTGGGGATGTAGCTCAGTGGTAAAACATCCCAGTACTTTAAAAGAAATTTAGCAGTATTTGTTATTACAAACAGTAAAAATAAATAGCTTTGTACATATCTATCTATCTACATATATATATACATATATATTAAATACTTTTAATTATACATGGATGCAATATCTTTTTTTTCTCTAAATATTTATTTATTTGCTTTAGTTGTACACAATGCGTTTTATTTTTACGTGGTGCTGAGGATCGAACCCTGGCCGCGCATGTGCTAGGCCACTGCTCTACCTCTGAGCCACAACCCCAGCCCCAATATCTTTATTTTTTAACGTGGTGCTGAGAATTGAACCCAGTGCATCACACATGCTAGGCAAGTGCTCTACCACTGAGCCACAGCCCCAGCTCCATTGTACATATAATATTTTTTCCCCGTATACCTTTGGGATAAATAGAAAAAAAAGGAAAAAAAATTTAATGGGGTATAATGAATCAGTAAAAATATTAAGTGTTGCCCTCACATGCACAAGGCCCTGGGTTCAATCTCCAGTGCGACCAAAAAAACAGAATTGCCTAGGAAAAAAATTGTCAATTATATATTATGGTTTTAACTTATCACGCAAAGGAATAGTGGGGTAAGTAATTAGTATAGTGTTTCTCTCTGTTAAAGGTTTCCAAATTAATCTACATAAATAATATTTACTAGAAGAATTATTCTTTCTTTTTTTGCTAGGGATGGAACCCAAGGCTTCATGAATATTAGGCAAGTGTTCTATCACCGAGTTCTATCTTCCCCCTATTTTCTACATTAAAAGTTAACAATGTTGTGACCTTAAGGAAGCAAATAAACAACGTGTACCCTGGGCTTTATGTGTCTTCTGCTTTCATTCAAGTAATTCTAAAGATCCCATCTTCTTCATGAAGCCTTTTTGAAGAGGATCAATAACCCTGATCCTTCCCTGTGTAAACATTCTTCTTTAATGGTTTTACTTCTCTTTACAATGGGCAACAATTTCCTTAATATTTTTAAATGTTATTTGATTCATTATTACCAATGTGTATCATTGCATTAAATTTTTTTTTTTTTTTTTTTTTTTTTTTTTTGTGGTACCGGGGATTGAACTCAGGGGCACTCGACCACTGGGTCACATCCCCAGACCTTTTTTGTATTTTATTTAGAGACAAGATCTCACTGAGTTGCTAAGTGCCTCACCATTGCTGAGATTACAGGCGTGCGCCATCGCGCCCGGCTTGCATTAAATTTTTTTTTTTTAAATGTTTATTTATTTGTTTTAGTTGTACACAATGTGTTTATTTTTACGTGGTGCTGAGGATCGAACCCGGGTCGCGCACGTGCGAGGCGAGTGCTCTGCCGCTGAGCCACAATCCCAGCCCCGCATTAAATTTTTTAATGTCTACTTTTTATATCTAATGTCCATGATTGTGAGCATCTCAAAGAAGGATTATGTTTAATTTCTTTTACATTGTGACACAGCACACTTAGTGACTCACTTTCATTTAATAACTGCTATCAGTAGTAATTAACATAAACTGTTCAGTCCTATGTTAAAGAGTTTAATTGTTTCATAGTTATCTGTTTACTGTGGTCTTTAATTATTATCCTTCTGCACAAACACTGATTATGATTTTTTTCTTTTGTGGTGCTGAGTACCAAACCAAAGGCCCCCTACGTACTGAGCTATCTCCCTAGCCCAACCATAAATTTTTAAGTTTTACTTTAAATATCAAAGACAGAATTTCAAAATAAGCTTCTTATTCTAGTTCTACTTTCTTGTCACTTTTTTCTTTTAAAACACCTTTCCTGTATACAACCAAGATGAAAGTTGCTAAATACATTTGTTAGTGTTCATTTACCCATTAAGTCCCAATTTTTCAATTATGCAAATTTTTCAGTGAAACTGACACAGGTGCATTAAGTTGGAAATAATAATCTGGAGCTTATTACATAATTTATTATCATCAATATTAATACTAATATTATCACTAGTTCACCTATTGCTTTTTTCAAAAGAATAGAACTCTAAAAAATACATTTGTTTATTTCAAGGTTATCATAGGTGTGGTCTATTTGTTGCTCAACTTAAATTTTTTAGGTGTTCCATGAATGAAATGATGGGACATCATGGGTTAGGCTAATATAGCCTCAACATATGGTCTATGACATAACCTTCAAAAACAATACTTACGCGTCTGTAGTCTTTGTACACCCATTTAGATTTAGTACTTCAATGTTTCTGCAGTTCTGAGCAAAGGTCCTTTATGGGAAGAAAAATAAAAGTGACAAGTTTCAAATGAAATGGGCAAAATGCCAAACATAAAAAAAAGTAAAAGATATTGTTACTGGTAACATTGGTTGTTGGTACCTGTGATACTGTGATATGAAAAATGAATATTTGGTCTTCATCCCTTCTTCCTGGCACAGCACTCCTAAGACCCTTATAATTTTCTGAGTGATGAGTGACAGGAGTATCTTTTGCTATAATATTTGGTTTTCTAACTATGACTACAATAACACAGCCTTCATAAAAACCCCTAAATAATGGGGATTAAAGAATTTCTGGTTTGGTAAATACAACCATAAATCATGTGCTGGTTTATGTTTTAACTACAGGGATAGAAGTTTCTGCACTTGGGAACTTTCTAAATCTTGTCCCATGAACCTCTTCATCTGGCTGTTCATCTATATTCTTTACAGTGGTAATAGTAACTAAAGCACCTTCCTGAACAGTATGAATCATTCTAGCAAATTACCAAACATGAGGAGGGGGTCATGGTAATTCCTGATTTTTAACATGGGGCTTGCAACTGGTATTTGAAATAGAAGCAGCCCTTTGCACTAAGTCCTTGGCTTATATCTGAGCTAATTCTTGATGGTTAGGTTTAGTATTGAATTAAATTAAAGGATATCCAGTTGTTGTATAGAGAATCATAGGGTTGATTGTAGGGTGAAAAAACCTTATACATCTTCTGTCAGAAGTATTGTGAACAGGAACAGTTGAGCAAAATACAAAATAGTTGGTAAGTATAAGTAAATAGATTTTCAACAATAAGTTTTCTTTTTTAAACCATAAATTCTCTTCCTTCCTTCCTTCCTTTCTTCCTTCCTTTCTTTCTTTCGTTCTCGGGATTGAACCCTGTGGCACTTTACCACTTCGCTACATTTCCAGTTCTTTTTATTTTGAGACAGGTTCTCACCAAGTTGCTGATGTTCGGCCTCAAACTTGGGATCATTCTGCGTCAGACCCCCAAGTCTCTGGGATGATAGGCATGCGCCACCACCCCTGGCTGAACCATCAATTCTTAAACAATGAACTTTGTGTCACCAAAGTTAATTTTATCCTATCTTTGAGTAAATAAAAATTCAAAAAACAAAATAAATTCTCTCAAGGTTCCAAAAAAATCATTTATGATGGGAATCTACCATTTTGGGGGAAGTACTTGTTCTTTTTTTTTTTTTTTTTTTTTTTCTTTCTTAAAATCATATTTCCTATTACCTGTTATTTTTGTTTGTTTGTTTGGGTTTTGTTACCAGGGATTGAACCCAGGGACAATTAACCACTAAGCCATATCCCCAGCCATTTTGTATTTTTTATTTTGAGAAAGGGTCTAAATTAGTTAGGGTCTCACTAAGTTGCTGAGGCTGGCTTTCAACTTGCAATCCTCCTTCCTCAGCCTCCCAATTCGCTGGGATTACAGGTGTGTGCCTCCATACCCATCGTACTTGACATTTCTGTGCTATAAATAATATATACATGATGTATTTTCAAAGTTTAGAAATTTAAAGACTAATACTTTAGCTTTTTATGGGTGAGATGGTGCTGTTCTTTACTTGAATCAAAGACATTAATAGCAGTTACTTTTTTAATAACAATTGGTTTTACCTTAATGCATTGTCTCCTACTCCAAGACACCCACGAAGACTTAACTTTCGTAAAAAGCCCCCACATCGTTTTGAAATATTCTCCACTACTCGACCCTATAAAAAGAAACAGGTAAACAAAAAGATGACCAATCTGGCTGCTTTTGAAAAGAATACATCCTCATTTTTGACAATATATGAACAGAGAGAAAGGTTTCTACTTGTTTCAAAGACCTATTTAAGGGGCTGGGATTGTGGTTCAGCGGTAGAGCGCTCGCCTCGCATGTGTGCGGCCCGGTTCAATCCTCAGCACCACATAAACATAAATGCATTGCATTGTGTACAACTAAAGCAAATAAAAAAAAAAAAACGACCTATTTAAGTAGGAAAATTTCAACTTCCTTTGAGAACACTTTCCTGATTAGCCCATCTACTTGAAAAATGTCTGAATTCTATAATCTTATTTATTTGTTTAATTTGTAAAATATTCTGTATTTGAGGAATGGTATTCTCTAGTTCTCTTATGGCACTATATTCATGTATATTTGTATATTGCCCACTTGGGTTAAATCACAGCTACAACAACTACATTTATCTTTGTATCCTTTCCAAAATATTTACTATAGCATTCTGCATATAGCAAGAGACACAAAGAAGCCGGGCGCGGTGGCGCACGCCTGTAATCCCAGCACTTTGGGAGGCTGAGGCAGGAGGATCGCGAGTTCAAAGCCAGCCTCAGCAATGGCGAGGCACTTAGCAACTCAGTGAGACCCTGCTTCTAATAAAATACAAAAAAGGTCTGGGGATGTGGCCCAGTGGTCGAGTGCCCCTGAGTTCAATCCCCGGTACCAAAAAAAAAAAAAAAAAAAAAGACACACAAAGAACACTTAAAAGGTTGCTAAATGATTTTGTGAGCTGTGCTGCTTTAAATATGTTAATATCCACAAAGATCAAAGAATTGTGGAAAACAATCCAGTATAATGTTTGTAATTATTATTTTAAAAGCACCTTGTGAAGATAATGGAGGGTTCCTGTAAGGTTTTTAAAAATTCTTCAAGTGGGCCCTTAAGAGAATTTTTTCTGCTGGAACTTTAAAAGAAAAAGAGAGACAGAGACTAAGAGAGAGGGAGGGAGGGAGGGAGGGAGGAAGAAAGGGGGAGAGGGAGAGAGAAAAGGGGAGAAAAAGAGAAGGAGGGGAAGGGAGGGGGAAGAGAGAGGGAAGGGAGAGGGAAAGGAGGGAGAAAGAAGATTCTCACTTAATCCTCTTAACACTATGAGGAATCTGTTATTTTCACACTTCTGAAGAGAGAACTAAGGACTACAGAAGTTTAAATTCAGGTTAAAGTAATCCAAACTTAAGTCATTATGTTTTCTATTTTCACGATAAAAGGTTATACTAAAAGGTGAAATGGCAGGTAGGGGATGAGCAGCAAGAGGAGGAAAAAAAAAACTGATAACAAAAACAATTTAATGAAAGACAATGGTTTAATTCATTTTACATTCTCCACAAAAACTGTTACCTTTGGTTCCCCAAGGGCCAAAATGCACATCTTAAGAATAATATAGCCAGGCATGGTGGTACATGCCTGTAATCCTAGAAACTCAGGTGGCTGAAGCAGGAGGATCACGAGTTCAAAGCCAGCCTCAGTAACTTAGCAAGGCCCTAAGCAACTCAGCAAGACCCTGTCTCTAACTAAAATATAAAAAAGGGCTGAGGATGTGGCTCAGTGGTTATGTGTCCCTGGGTTCCATCCTTGGTACAAAAAAAATATGTATACACACACACACACACACACAGATAGATATAGATATAGATATAGATAGGTTGCTGCTTGGCATGGTGGTACACCTCTGAAATCCCAGCAGCTCAGGAGGCCGAGACAGGAGGATCAAAAATTCAAGACCAGCCTTAGCAACTTAACAAGGACTTCAGCAACTTAGCGAGACCCTGTCTCAAAATAAATAATAAAAAGGGCTAGGGATGCTCAGTGGTTGCCCCAGGGTTCAAACCCCAGTACCCCCCCCCCCCCCCCCCAAAATATACACACACACACACACACACACACACACACACACACACACATATGTAGCTGGGTGTGTGGTAGCCTACACCTATAATCCCAGCTACCCAGGAGGCTGGGGAAAGAGAATGATAAATTTGAGGCCAGACTTGGCAATTTAGCAAGGCACTACTGCAAAATAAGAAATAAAAAATACTGGAGATGTAGCTCAGCAGTAGAGCATCCCTGGGTTTTATCCTAAGTTCCACAAAAATAGAATGAAAAAAAAAATGCAAATATTATCCCCAAATAATTGTACTTGTTCTTCAATAAACAAATATAAAAAATGACTTCTTTAAAACAAGCAAACTCAAAATATAAGTTCACATTTCTACTGCAAAACCAAAAAGTTTTCAGTCCTATTTCAGGCAGTAAAATTGTTTCTAAGTAATTTAGTATTACGTCAGTGAAATAATCCACTTATTTTAAAAAATTCAAGAAACTCTTGGGAATTTTGGAGGCTACCATGAAATTCAGATGTACTGAAAACAATAGTTCCTCTCTTGAGAGAAAATAAGATTTATATGGTCGAGGCTAACTTGTCCCATGTTGTAATTACTCAAAAGAGAATTGGGGCCACACACCACATAATTATACCTCAATATCTCTCTGGAAATCAAACAGGTCAATTCGCTGCCAGTTACTGCCATCCAGAGCCAGAACATTCCAGGCCTATTTTGAAGAAAAGAAACAGAATAAGCAAAATTTGATATGAAAAGAAAAAACAATATTCAAATTCACAATTCAACCAACTAATGACTGAAATAGATAAGAAAAAAAAAAAATCCTTAGCATCACTACTCCCAATAGATGTGCCTTAATTCTGGATCCATGCTTTACTCTCCAATGAGATTATCTCATAAAATGAATAGGTACAGAAACTAATAGCTACAAAATATTTTAAATTAGGGAAGTTGGGGAAACAGCAGCTTGTGATAAACGTCATAGTCAGAGGGTGTTTTGAAACTGCAAGATTCCAATTTGTGTGTGTGTGTGTTGCTAGGGATCGAACCCAGGGCCTTGTGCATCCGAGATAAGCACTGTACCAACTGAGCTATATCCCCAGCCCAAGATTCCAATTTCTTATCTCAAAATGAGACATAATTTTAGGTGATAAAAACCAAGTCTTTGCTCCATCCCTAAACTGCAAATTAAGTGAGGGTGAAACCAAAGGAAGGGGACAGTACACAAACAGACGCTACTCTGTTTAATACATATCTACAATCTACAGTATCACTTGGTTAGATCTGAAACTGTGACATAGTGATTTGGGACTTATAAATTATATATTTCTTTGTATAATTTATCTGTATTTCATGTTTTCCTCATTACCAATTTACTCAGGTAGGTTTGTAGGTTTTTCAATTAATCTTCATTCCATCTCCAACTAGATTCAGTGGTAATTTTATTTGTATTTTTAAATTATCTATTCTTTTATTTTAGCAGTAGTGGGGGACTAACCCAGGGGTATCCTACCACTAAGCCACAACCCAGCAAGTTTTTTTTTTTTTTTGGTGGTACTGGGGATTGAACGCAGAGGCACTCGTCCACTGGGTCACATCCCCAGCCCTTTTTTGTATTTTATTTAGAGACAGGGTCTCACTGAGTTGCTAAATGCCTCGCCATTGCTGAGGCTGGCTTTGAATTCGAGATCCTCCTGCCTCAGCCTCCCAAAGTGCTGGGATTACAGGCGTGCGCCACCGTGCCCGGCCCCAGCAATTTTTTATTTTGAGACAAGGTCTTATTAAGTTGCCCAGGATGCCCTTGAACATGTGATCCCCCTGCTCAAGCTCCTCTCTAGTCCCTGTGATTTCAGGCATGGGCTACCTGACTCAGCAAAGATTTTCATACATCTTAAATAAGAAAAGGGAGGTAAGAAATGGAGAAATTTGGGCTGGGGTTGTGGCTCAGCAGCAGAGTGCTTGCCTCGCACGTGTGTGGCCTGGGTTCGATCCTCAGCACCATGTAAACATAAATGCATTGGATTGTGTACAACTAAAGTAAATAAATAAATGTTTAAAAAAAAAAAGAAATGGAGAAATTAGTCCAGTGGGAGTTAATTTGTTGTAGCTCATTCTATATTTTCTTTAAAAACTTTCCCTGTTAAATTTAAAAAATTAAAGTCTTGGGCTGGTGGTATAGCTCATTGGTAGAGCACTTGCCCAGCATGCGCAAGGCCTTAGGTTTGATCCCCAGCACTGTAAAACAAAAACAAAAACAAAATAAGCAAAAGTTTTAATATTAGCATTAGATTCATAAAGTTAAGAGTCTTATATCTTACTATAACAAATTTTAAAAGGGATTTAATATTGATTATACTTGTAGCTATTTCTCTGAAATTTTAAAAAAGAATTTCTGGATATGCTTATAAGTCTTAGGGTAATTGTCACACAATCAATAAGCAGGATGTCAGAGGTTATTATAGAAATAGCTGTAATTTTCTCAGAAGTTTAATGTTACTTTTCTTTTTATGGTATCATTTTTCCAATGGTTTAAAGTGGTTAGCCAGGGGAGGCAACAAATAAAACACTTAAAGATTATATGTTTAATAGATTCTTGGGCTAAATGTATCTCTGATTGATACGCTACTTCTTATTTCCTTATATTATTTTCTCCAGCAAGCAGAAAACATGCAGAATTCAGACTAAAATTATAAATGATAAATTCCTCTCTAGAGTCTGCAATGAAAAAAAAAAAAAAAACAAAAAACTTCAAGCATAGAAAACAGCAGAACATAATCTGGTGCAGTGGCCCACACCTATAATCCCTGGGACTTGGAAGGCTGAGGCAGGGGGATTGCAAATTTGAGGCCAGACATAGTAATTTAGTGAGACTCTCAGCTATTTGGTGAGACCCTGTCTCAAAAGGAAAAAAGGCTAAGGATGTTGTTCATTGACAAAGTACTCCTGGGTTCAATCCCTAGCACCAAAAAAAAAAAAAAAAAAAAAAGAAAGAAAAAGAAAAAAGAAGAAGAAGAAGAAGAAGAAGAAGAAGAAGAAGAAGAAGAAGCAGCCAAGTGTGGTGGCACATGCATGTTAATTCTAATGACTAGGGAGGCTGAGGCAAAAGGATCAGAAGTTTGAGGCAAGCCTTAGCATGACCCTGCTCAAAATTAAAGGAAAAGGAAAAGAAAAAGAGATGGGAATGTGGAATGTAGCTCAGTGGTAAAACACCCCTGGGTTCAAAACACAGTAGTGGTGGGAAAGAAAGAAAACAACAAAACAACTACTAATATACAATTTTCCAGATTTAATGAAAAGTGACATCGTGCCTTCCTTTCCTTAAAATTAACATATATTAAGAAGGAAGAGGAACCTGCAGATGAAAACAATAACTGAAAACTCATTTAGGTCAACATTCCTTGGGTAAGGTTGTATAACTAAACAGATTTAGATACTGGTCTGGGTATTTTGTTTCTGAATGATGACCTCACCTTCACATGGAATCAGAAAGGAAAATTTACTCACTTGTAAGTGGCCATGTCTAAAGAGACCACACAACTAATGAAGATAAAAATGTCAAAAAAGAAATCATTGAAACACCACTGTTAATTTCCAAAATGGCTGAAAGACATATTAAGTATGGCTTTCAGGATGCAAAAATTAAAGTTAGCATAAGGAGAAATTCTCTGTTAAGATTTTTTGCTGCTGTTGTCTTTTTAATTGTGGTACTAATTAATAGTTTGAAGGGACATTTGGGCCCACCTACACAGATAAACATTATTCTTTGTGGTACAGCCATATTACATATCAGTACCTGGTAAGCAGTAGGCTCTCAGTAAATATTTGTTAAATGAATGAACAAACAGAAAGCTGGTGCCTAATATATAAAAAAGATGACAATTGTAGGTACATGTTCATTTTATTATTAATCATATATCTTTATCACAAAAGTGGTTAGAAGTAGTTCATAAGCAGTTTTTCCACAGCAGAGATATCAGTGGTAGCCAATAAGATTAGGATATATGGCCATTTTGTCACAACAATGTTAAGTGACAAAAATGGAGAGTCAAGTGTAATGCAGAAACTGACTTTAGAAAAAGTGATTTGTTCTGCAACCATGTTTTTAAAAATTTCTCTTTCAAGGAAAGAACATGGGGGTGAAATAACATGAGAATTAGATGCTTAAGAGTCTTTTATATGTATATGTGTTTGTATCAAATGAACAAGAAAAACAATAAACCAGGGGCTGGGATAAAGAGCCATAATTTCATTACCACGTACAAATGAGTCACAGCACAGCCTTTAATTTCTTTCTTTTTTTGGTCCCAGGGATTGAACTCAGGGGCACTCAACCACTGAGCCACACCCCCCAGTCCTATTTTGTATTTTATTTAGAGACAGGGTCTCACTGAGTTGTGCCTCAATTTTGCTGCGGCTGGTTTTGAACTCGTGATCCTCCTGCCTCAGCCACCCAAACCACTGGGATTACAGGCGTGTGCCACAGCACCCAGCAAGCATAGACTTTTAATTTGCATGTTCAATGCCTTTTCATTGAAAATATTCTGTTTATATTATGTAAATAAGATTTACATACGAGTTAGAGGAGGTATGTATAGAAGTCCATTGTAGAATTATATGGGGAGGGTATGCCACAGATAAAATAACCCCCTTTCAAACATAACAACATACAAGTAATACCTAAAAGTAAATGGTCAGCCTACTATATAGGCTGCCATTCTTAGTGTCAGGAAGCAGTCCCTCTGTAACCATATCTATCATTCTTACCCTGGAGACCTGAGCACAGCGACACAAGGTAACAACATCCAGAAAAGAAAATATCCTAAAAAGAAAAGAGAGGGAGACAAACTTCACTATATGATAGTTTCTCTTGATTTTAGCCTTTAAATAACTGCACACACACCCACACACACACCCACACACACACCCCGGCAGTTCTTTCAAGCAAACAAAAAGATTTAAGCAATCTTTTAAAAAAAAGAAAGAAAGAAAAAACTTGAGCAATTTACAAAGATAATACTGCCAAATAAAACATAGTCGAAGAAAGTAATCTTTTAGCAGGGTGTGGCAGCGCATGCCTGTAATCCCAATGATCTGGGAGGCTAAATAATAGGAGGATTACAAATTTGAAGCCTCAGCTACTTAGTGAGACCCTGTCTCAAACAAGTAAATGAGTAAAAAGGACTGAGGCTCAGTGGTAAAGCACCCCTGAGTTCAATCCCCAGTACCAAAAAAAGAAAAAAGAAAAGTAATATCTTACTTAATAATGTACATAAATGCTATACAAGTTCAATTATATCAAGGGATGATAAATAATTTCTAACTGATATAGATACCTGGAATGTTACAAAATGGAGGTCAGGAAGCTTTAGTTTGGAGGAGAGGCTAGATTTTCTGTCATAGTTACCTGAAGTGTGAAAAGCTCCCTAGGATAGCTTTAAAACACGAAATTTTGTTGTTTAGCGATCAGAGGATGTCAGTTATATTTTGGAACTTGTAATATGCTGAGTTAATAATTACATTCGACAGAAAGTCATCTGCATTTTATAAATATGTTCAGTCTTTAAAAAATTGTGTGCTGAGTGTAGTGGCACACGCCTGTAATCCCAGTGACTTGGGAGGCTGAGGCAGGAAGATCAAAAGTTCAAAGCCATCCTCAGCAACTTAGATAGCTTTACACAACTTGGTGAGACCCTGTCTCAAAAAATAAAAAGGATGTAGCCGGGCGTGGTAGCACACGCCTGTAATCCCAGCACTTTGGGAGGCTGAGGCAGGAGGATCGCGAGTTCAAAGCCAGCCTCAGCAATGGCGAGGCACTTAGCAACTCAGTGAGACCCTGTCTCTAAATAAAATACAAAAAAGGGCTGGGGATGTGACCCAGTGGACGAGTGCCCGAGTTCAATCCCCAGTACCACACAAAAAAAAAAAGGGGGGGGGGGCTAGAAATTTGGCTCAGTCATTAAGTGCCCTTGTTCAAACCTAATACCAAAACGAGCACCAACAAAAAACTGTGAACACACATGTGGTACTGTAGCTCAGTGGCATTTAGTTCCTGCTCACACCGTTAAGACCAATATCCCACTAACCCATCTCCAAAGGTTTTTCCACCTTCCCAAACTGAAATTCTGTACTCAAATATCAGTAACTTCCCAGTCTTTGACAACCTTCTGTCTCTGTGAAGATGACTGTTCTTGGTACTTAACATTTATCATTGTGTCTTGCTTATTTTACTTAGCATTATGTTCTTGAGATTCACCCATATTGTAGTAGGTGTCAGAATTTACTTCCAATTTAGGGTTGAATACTATTCCCATCATATTCCACACTTTGTATATCTATTGCCAGATACTTTGTTTTCTTTCACCTTCTGTCTACTGTGAATTATGTATGCTTCCATTAACAGGAGTATACCAGGGGGCTGGGGCTGTAGCTCAGTGGCAGAGCGCTTGTCTAGCATGTATGAGGCACTGGGTTCAATCCTTAGCACCACATGAAAGCAAACAAAATAAAGCCATTTTGCCCATCTACAACTATAAAAAAAACAAACAAACAAAAAAAGAACATGAGTATACAAATACCTGTTTAGTCCCAGCTTTGAATACTTTGGGGTATATATCCAGAAGTAAAACTTCTGTATCATTTATTAATTCTATTTAGTTTTTTGAGGAACCATCAGGCTATTTTACATAGAAGTTGAATCATTTTAAATTGCTACCAGCAGTATATAAATGATCTTAATTTTTTCACATATTTGTTAATACCATTTTTAAAAAATAGTGTTACTAATGGGTATAAACTAGGAACTGGTATCTCACTATGGTTTTTTTTTTGTTGTTGTTGTTGTTGTTGTTTTTTAATGGTACCAGGGATTGAACTCAGGGGCACTCGACCACTGGGTCACATCCCCAGCCCTTTTTTGTATTTTTATTTAGAGACAGGGTCTCACTGAGTTGCTAAGTGCCTCGCCATTGCTGAGGCTGGCTTTGAACTTGCGATCCTCCTGTCTCAGCCTCCCAAAGTGCTGGGATTACAGGCATGCGCCACCCGCGCCTGGCTCACTATGGTTTTTGATTTGTAATTTTCTAACGATTAGTAATTTTGAGACTATTTTCATGTGCTTCTTGGCCATCTGTACATCTGCTTTGGAGAACTACTTAACGCCCCCCCACCCCCCTTCTTTTTTTCCCCTATATTGAGAACTGAACCCAGGGGTGCTTTACCAGCTACATCCCTAGTTGTTTTTATTTTACTTTTTGTTTCTTGAGGTAGGGTCCTGCTAAGTTGCTAAGCCTCGCTTCGAATTTGTAACCCTCCTGCCTTAGCCTCCCAAGTCACTAAGGTTATAGGGATACACCATGCCTAGTGAGTCATTTACCCATTTTTATATTTTTTTAAAATTTATTTATTTATTTAGTTGTAAACAATGCCTTTATTTATTTTTATGTGGTGCTGAGGCTTGAACCCAGGCTGCGTACATGCTAGGCGAGTGCTCTACTGCTGAGCCACAACCCCAGCCCATTTACCCATTTAAAATCAGGCTTTGTTGTTGTATTATAGTTTTTTTGTTTATGGATTCTAGACAATAATTCCTTGTCATACATATTATTTGCAAATATTTTCACTGCTGAATTCTATTCTTTAATGCACAAAATTTTAAAAATAATGTACAGTCCAGTATATCTAATTTTTCTTTTGTTTTCTGAGTTTTTGGTGTCATATCCAAGAAATCATTGCAAGTCCAATTATGGGGAAGCTTTTCCCCTCTGTTTTCTTCTGAGAATTTTTTTTTTTGGGGGGGATACTGGGGCTTGAACACAGGGTACTTTACCACTGAGCTAAATTCCTAGTCCATTTTATTTATTTTGAGACAAGGTCTCACTACATTGTTGAAGAGTCTCTCCAAATTGTTGAGGCTCATCTTGAACCTGTTGAGGCTCATCTTGAACCTGTGATCCTCCTACCTCAGCTTCCCAAGTCCCTGGATTACAGGTATGTCTAGCTTTCTTCTAAGAATTATTATAATTTAGCTCTTATATTTAAGTCTGTGATCCATTGAGTTGATTTTTGTATATGGTGTAAGGTAGTTCAACTTTATTCCCACCCCCACCCCCTTTGGTGGTGCTGGAGATCAAACCCAGGGCCTTGAGCATGCTAAAACATGCACTCTACCACTAAGCTACATCTCCAATCCAACTCATTCTTTTGTTATGGGGATACTAAGTTTTCCCAACATCATTTGTGTGTTCCTCACTAAATGGTCTTGGCATCTTTGTCAAAAAATCATCTGAGGGCTGGGGTTGTGGCTCAGCGGTAGAGCACTCGCCTAGCATGTGCATGGCCCGGGTTCAATCCTCAGCACCACGTAAAAATAAATGCATTGTGTACAACTAAAGCAAATAAATAAATAAATAAATATTTTTTTTAAAAATTTAAAAAATCATCTGATTGGGCTGTGGTTGTAGCTCAGTGGTGGAGCGCTTGCCTAGCACATGTGAAGCACTGGGTTTGATGTTAAGCACCACATAAAAATAGTATGAGGGGCTGGGGTTGTGGCTCAGCGGCAAGGCGCTCGCCTCTTGCGTGCGCGGCCCGGGTTCGATCCTCAGCACCACGTAAACATAAATGCATTGCATTGTGTACAACTAAAGTAAATAAATAAATATTTTTAAAAAATAGTATGAGGATTTACTTCTGAGCTCTCTATTCTATTCTGCTGGCCAATATTATGCCTTACGCCGGTAGTATCACACTATTTTAAATATTTTTTAGTTTTGAATCAAAAGGTGTTTTTGATTAAAAATATCTTCATGATGTTAAAAAAAACACAAAAACTAGGAATAGTAACTGAATTGGCTACAAAAAACTTCCCTTATGCTTGCTTATATACTTAACTACTACTTCTTTTTTTTTGGGGGGGGGGGGTACCAGGGATTGAACTCAGGGGCACTCGACCACTGGGCCACATCCCCAGCCCTTTTTTGTATTTTATTAGAGATAGGGTCTCACTGAGTTGCTAAGTGCCTCGCCATTGCTGAGGCTGGCTTTGAACTTGCGATCCTCCTGCCTCGCTCGGCCTCCCATATGCTGGGATTACAGGTGTGCTCCACTGCGCCCGGCTATTTCATTTCAAAATTTAAGAAATGGATAGGGATGTAGCTCAGTGGTAGAGTGCTTATTTAAGCTTGCATGAGGCCTTGGGTTTGATCCCTAGTACCACAAAAGACATAAACAAACATCAGTATAGCTGCTATGGGGAGATCAGAATGTCAGTGCACAAAAGTGGCACCAAGCCTATCAGAGAACACTACTATTGTCTAGGCTCAGAGGCTCAGACCAGGTCTGCTACCAAGGAGATATAGAAAACAGGGTAGAACTTGATGATGGACTGGATGAGAGGGTTAGAGAATACATTTCTGGTACCAGCGTCTGGGTAGTTAAAGGTGCCATTAATTAAAATGTGGAACACTAAGGGAGGACAAGTATATTATGGCTTAAACAAAAGTTTTGTTTTGGATATGTTATATGTGAATAGAGATACCAATAAAATAACTGGATCTAGAAAAGACTAGAGATGTAAGACCTTTACATTTTCCATACAGCTGCTATAATATTTTCTTATTCTTTACCAGTTTTACATTAATTATTTTCGCTTTTATTATATTTTGCTTTTTTTTTTTTTTTTTTTTTTTTTTTTTATATTTATTTATTTTGCTTTTAGTTGTACACAATGCGTTTATTTGTATTGGTGCTTTTGGCGCACGTGCTAGACGAGTGCTCCGCTGAGCCACAATCCCAGCCCATATTTTGCTTTTTAAACAATTTGTTTTTCTCACTTCATTATTCCTATGTTTTACCTGGCTTATCTCCTTTTTTCCCTTTTCAGTTTCTAAATGGCAGGTAAGGGAGAAAGTGTAAAGCCAAAAAGGAAAAGCTGGGTACCCTCAAAGCAGGCTTGATGCCATTCTGATGACTTTTCTTAATAAAGTAAATTAACCATATTTTACAATATTGATTACCTACTCTATTCCCAAATAAAAATGCTGTATGTACTCAATCTGTGTACCTTAATAAAATAATATACTGTTTACCTCATAATATAATAAATCTACCTAATACAACAAAAATATTGTTTCACTGCTGAAATGCTTCTTTTTCCTGTAGTCCACTATTCAGCATCTTTATGTGGAGTTTTATAACCTAAATATTCTTATGTTTACCCTGAGTAATTTTTTAAAAAATATTTATTTATTTGCTTTAGTTGTACACAATGTGTTTATTTTTACATGGTGCTGAGGATCGAACCTGGGCCGCTTACCTGCTAGGTGAATGCTCTACCGCTGAGCCACAACCCCAGCCCTACCCTGAGTAATTTTCATAAATATAAAATTACATGGGGGCAACATACATGGTGCCAAGGTGAGAGGCTTTACAAGTATTCATCTTAGTAGTCTCTAGTAACCTTTCAATAGAAAGGTTCTCCACAAAAGAGCAAAAAAGACAGACATGAAACATCAAGCTGGTAGTCAAATGTGCATGGACCTAGGAGACTTCAAATTTTAGTCAGCTTTTGTTTTTGTCTCTCTCTCTCCCTCTCTCTCCCAGAGATTTAACCCAGGGGCACTTAACTGCTGAGCCACATCCCCAGCCCTTTTTTATATTTTATTTAGAGACAGGTCTCACTGAGTTACTTAGTGCCTTGCTAAGTTGCAGAGGCTGGCTTTGAAGTTTCGATCCTCCTGCTTCATTCTCCCAAGTCTCTGGGACTACCTGCATGTGCCACCATGCCCAGCTAGGTTACAGTTCTCTTAATCTAATCATTTCACCTCTGAATATTCCTCATCAACAGAGTTTTTTTTGGGAGACACTTCATATCCACACCATAATATCCCATGGAGCATAACATCCCAACAATCACAATTAGAATATACTAAATGAATAAGGCAAGGTGGCTCATGCCTGTAATACCAGCTACTTGGGTAGCTGAGACAGGAGGATTTGAGACAGGAGGATTGCAAGTTCAAGGCCAGCCTGTCTTAAAAATAATACATACATACATACATACATAAATGGGGCCGAGGATGTAGCTCAGTGATAGAGTATCCCTGGATTCAATCCTCAGTACCTACCACCATCCCGACACACACACACACCAAAAAAAAAAAAAAAAAAAAAAAAAGCAAAATACTGAATGGGGTTCTATCTGTCAAGATTCCAAAGAGTTAGTTACCTTTTCACTTTGACTTGGACATTACAGAATTTTTTTTTAAAGGATAAACATAATCACTGTACTCCTTTATTCAAGTAATAAAAGTTAGTCCTTCCAGTCCTAATTAGGAAGATGGATGTGATAAGCCTCAGTACTTGAATTTCTTCTATCACTACTCAAGTAGTCTATTTACACATTGGTTATTATTTAGTAACTCCCTGACTTCTATTTTTTCTTTGTACTTGATTCTAGGGACAATTATCTTTAGAAATCTGAGTATAAGAATTGGGCTGAACATGGTGGCACATGCCTGTAATCCCAGCAACTCAGGATACTGAGGCAGGAGGATCACAAGTTCAAAGCCAGGCTCAGGAATTTACCAAGGTCCTAAGCAGCTTAGTGAGATCCTGTGTCAAAATAAAAAATAAAAAGGAGCCGGGCGCGGTGGCGCACGCCTGTAATCCCAGCTCTTTGGGAGGCTGAGGCAGGAGGATCGCGAGTTCAAAGCCAGCCTCAGCAATGGCCAGGCACTTAGTAACTCAGTGAGACCCTGCTTCTAATAAAATACAAAAAAGGGCTGGGGATGTGGCCCAGTGGTCAAGTGCCCATGAGTTCAATCCCCAGTACCAAAAAATAAAAAAATAAAAATAAAAAAAAATAAAAAATAAAAAGGGCTGGAGATGTGACTCAGTGGTTAAGCACACCTGGGTTTAATCCCTATTTAAAAACAAAAAAATTGGTGGGATAGTACAGTGGTATGTGCCCATAATCCCCACAATTTGGGAGGCTAAGGTAGGAGGATTTAACTTTTAAGGCCAGACTGGGCAGTTCAGCAAGACCCAGTCTCAGAAGGAAAAAAAAAGGCTGGGGGTATAGTTCATTGTAAAGCACTCCCTAGTTCAATCTCCAATATAGCAAAACAAAAACAAACCAAAAAGCTATAAACAACTTTCATACATATCAATAAACAATGCAAACTATAGTACACTCTTCTTTTAATGTTCTGCAGTACTTAGCAGCCATTAAAAAGAAAGAGGCAGCTAGGCACAGTGGCACACCTATAATCCTAGTAATCTGGGAAGCTAAGGCAGGAGGATTGTAAATTCAAGGCCAGCCTCAGCAACTTAGTGAGATCTTAAGCAACTCAGTGAGACCCTGTCTCAAAATAAAAAATAAAAAAAACAACTGGGAATGTGGCTGGCTCAATGGGGTTAAGTGCCCCTGGGTTCAATCCCTGATTTAAAAAAATAAATAATTTAAAAAAAAAAGAAGAAATGATGTTTATGTAAGACTATCTGAAGAACATTCATGATTCCTGTAGTATGCTGCATTCCATCTGTGGTGAGTAATGTGACTGACTCACCAATATTAGGTCCATCCCAGTTCATTAGCCTAAGCCACTTGCGGTAATTAATTTAACCTAGACCTATTTGGCTAAGATCTGAGAAGAAACTTTACTTGGGTATCAATGCTAGTCCATCTCTACCTTGAAAGAAAAATAAATAAATAAACATGTAATCCATTATTTAAAAAAAAAACTTTTTTTGTTGTAGATGGATGCAATACCTTTATTTTTTTTTATTTTTACATGGTGTTGAGGATCAAACCCAGTGCCTCACACATGCTAGGCAAGCGCTCTACTACTACCTCTACACCACTGCGTTACAACCCCATCTCCCATGTAATCCATTATTTGCTGGCATCTATCCTGTTCTCATAAGGAAAAACAGCTTTAGGACCAAGGTGATGCTGCTCTTTATAGAACACAAGAAGAAAACTGATGACACTGAGATTCCCTAAACCAATCAACCTGATTACCTGGTTTAATCTCTGTATTTCCTTTTATGTAAGATAATCTCTCTTATTGTTTAAGACTATTTGAGTTAGAGGTTTTATAACTTGCAGTTACAAAAACAACTTTTACAGAGATTTATAATTAAATATAATTACTGACCTCTCATTAAACCTTTTCCTCCTATTTTCTCTATTTTAGTGAGTGCTCCCACCATCCACTCACTAGAAAGCAAAGAGCATGGGCATCATCCTTGACACCTTCCGAATATATCCATTATAATCACACATCAAGGGCTGGGGGTGTGGTTCAGAGGTAGAGCACTTGCCTAGCATGTGTGAGGCACTGGGTTCGATTCTCAGCACCACATAAAAATAAAATAAAGATATTGTGTCTACCTACAACTAAAAAAAATGTTTAAAAAATAATTACACATCAAATCAATTAACAAATACATTTCTAATCTCACCACCTAAAAATCTCTCCATTGGGGGATGGAGAGATAGCTCACTGGTAGCTCACTTGCCTAGCATGTCAGAGTCCCTGAGATTGATCCCTGGCACTTGGGGAAAAAAAAAATCTCTTAACTGGGTCCATTTTCTTTCTAGATTCAGTAGCACTACCATAGGGTTCAGACTATTATTGACCTTGATAAAGAAAACTGCAACAACTTTCCAATTGCTTTTCCTGCCTTTCGCAGTATTTTTTTCCTAAACAATTATAATACCTAAAGTTGGAACAAGGAAAGACTTATTCCTCAATCCAATTCAGAGGTAACCAGCAAATACTTAAATAATGGCTATGAAGAAATGTGTAAGGAGGATTCATTCTTAATAAACTAATGACTACAAATCATCCATTGAAAAAGAAAATCACCTGTGAGTTTACCTTCACATTGTCTTTAGGACTGGTAATACCAAAGAAAGGAGACAACACCATCAAAGAAAAAAATCCACAAAATCTAAGTCAGAAAGGGTAGGATAAGGCTTTGAGTCAGCCAAGTCCTCACTGTGTGGGGTCCTGCAGAGAAGGCTTAAATTCAAGACTGTGGCAAAACACCTGAAGTTCATTGCCAGGACTGTGATGATATAGGAAGGGAATGTGGAAGATGCATACAGGAGCCCAAACAGTATCCTTGCTATCTAGGGCTCACTGAGGGCATTAAGTGGCAATGATACTATGAGAAGCACTGCTACCAGGACAGAGGGAAAGCTATAAAACCTGCCAATGGATCTACACCATGGTAATGGCTCAAAAGATCATCTTTTTTCTTTTTATCCTGGTGCTGGGGATTGAACCCAGGTCTCACACATAACATACAAGTGCTCTACTACTAAGCTACAAACCCTAGCCAGAAAGAGCAACTTCTTCTTCTTCTTCTTTTTGTATTGGGGATTGAATTCAGGGGCACTCGACCACTGGGCCATATCCACAGCCCACATCCTGAGGCTGGCTTTGAACTCGCGATCCTCCTGCCTCAGCCTCCCAAGTGCTGGGATTATAGGTGTGCACCACTGTGCCCACCTAAGATCAGCTTCTTGATGCAAAAGAATTGGGTGTGTCCATATCTGGGCTGCTGAGGCCTGTGGATAGGAGGCCCATGTCCAGTTTGTGTGTCCACCTCTTTCTGTCCCGTTTCTCTAACCCCATTTTCTGTTTCCTTTTTCATTTTTGTTTGTTTGCTTCCTTTATCTATGATATACTCTATCACATATATGCAGAAATAAAAAAAAAAAAAGAATGATAAAGGAAGGAAGAAAAGGTGGGATACGGTTAAAGAATTACTAAACATGCCCACATCAGCATATTATCACAGGCTTTTGTTTTTCAAAATACACTGGCAGAATTTGTTTTATTTTATTTCTACCTCTATTTCTATCAATCTATCTACCTACAGAGAATTTACATACCATAAAACTTAACTTCTTTTTTGGGAGGCAATGGGGAAGGAACTCAGGGATGCCTTCCATAGAGCTACATCCTCAGTTTTTTTTTATTTTTTTAACTTTGAGACAGGGTCTTGCTAAATTGCTGAGGCTGGCCTTGGTCTTTGTCACTGGGATTACAGACATGTGCCACTGTATCCAGCTTAAAACTTACCTTCTAAAGTGCATAATTAAGTGATTTTCCCCCCCAGCTTCTTTTCTTTTTTTGGTGTTGGGGGGTGAAATCCAGGGCTTCCTGGGCACTAGGCAAACACTCCATCACTGAGCCACACCCTCAGCCTTCAGAGATTTTTAAAATATATTCACAATATTGTGCAACCATCATCACTAACTCCAGAATTTTTTTTGTAGTGCTAGGGACTCTATCACTGAGTTCTACATATTTATTACCCTGAAAAGAATCCTGTCATTTCCCACCCACCACTCAACCCCAAACAACCACTACTTTACTTTCTGTCTCCACTGATTTATCTATTCTGGATATTACATATAAATGGAATAACACAGTAATAAGTAAGGCCTTTTGTGTCTGGCTTCTTTCAATTAGCATGTTTTAAAATATACATTCATAGCCAGGCACGGTGGCGCATGCCTGTAATCCCAGCACTTGGGAGGCTGAGGCAGGAAGATTGTGAGTTCAAAGCAAGCCTCAGCAATGGAGAGACACTTAGCAACTCAGTGAGACCCTGGCTCCAATAAAGTACAAAAAAGGGGCTGGGGATGTGGCCCAGTGGTCAAGTGCCCCTGAAGTCAATCCCTGGTACCAAACAAAACAACAACAACAACAACAAAAAATATATATATACATTCATGTTGTAGCACTTACCCATACTTTATTCCTTCAATGGCCAAGTAATATTCCATTATATGGATATTTTATATTTTATCTATTCTTTTGATGGACAACTGGGTTATTTCCACTTTTTGACTACTATGCATAATGCTGTTGTTACAAGTTTTTGAGTGCATTTATTTTCAATTCTCTTAAATGTAGGAGCGGAAATGCTGGGTTATGTGGTATTTCTACATTTAGCTTTTTTTTTTTTTTTTAAATGTATATTTATTTGTTTTAGTTGTACACAATGCCTTTATTCTTATGTGGTGCTGAGGATTGAACCCGGGCCACACATGTGCTAGGCGAGTGCTCTACCACTGAGCCACAACCTCAGCCCCATACATTTAGCTTTTTGAGGAACTGCCAAGCTGTTTTCCATAATAGACATACTAGTTTGTGTGTATGGGTGTGGAGTGTGTGTAAGGATTGAACCCAGGGGTGCTCTACCACTAAGCTACGTCTCCAGCCCTTTCTCAACATTATTTGAGACTGGGTTTCAGTAA
This sequence comes from Tamias sibiricus, assembly GCA_025594165.1. Classification (NCBI taxonomy): domain Eukaryota; kingdom Metazoa; phylum Chordata; class Mammalia; order Rodentia; family Sciuridae; genus Tamias; species Tamias sibiricus. The sequence continues at coordinate 25,173,722 of CM046660.1, read as the reverse complement.
GTTGCTGAGGCTGGCCTTGAACTTGCTATCCTCAGCCTCCCAAGTTGCTGAGATTACAGTTATAAACAACCATGTCATCTTAAAAAAAACATTTCTACCAGCAATTTATGAAGGTCAATTTCTTCATGTCTTTGACAATACTTTTTAGTTATAGACATCCTAGGGGATGTGAAGTGATAACTCATTGTGGTTTTAATGGGCATTTATTTCCCTGATAGCTAATGATGTTAAGCATCTTTTCATGAACTTACTGAAAAGAGGAGGCTTTTATTAAGGCTTTCCTATGCTACTTCAGAAAGAATATTAAATAGGCAAAGATTTAAATAATTAGTTTATACTATAAGTTTCTTAAAAACACATACATTGTTCTTCTTCTTCCATTCCACTCCTGAAAGAAGGAAGGGTATTAAGAGGAGCACAGTACAATGTGTCAAAATGCATTCTACTGTCATGTATTAAAACAGACTAAAAAAATTGAAAAAAAATAATTTTATGGTTTAAAAAAAGGGGAGCACTGCAAAGTAAGCATCAACTCCAGGCTGCGGCAAAAGCTTGAGCAGTATGTCCAAATCCAAGCAAAATAAAGACAGAATCCATAAGGAGTGTGGTCTCACACAATATATTGGGAAACAAGCAGGGTGAGTGGGCAGCTGTGCAGGCCTCACACAATATACTGAGAAATGATCAGGGTAGGGCATCAGAGCCTGAGCAGAGTGTAGAGGGCTTCCACAGAGGAGAAACCTAATGTGGGCTCAGGAATCCATGCAGGATAAGAAAGTATCTGTGAAAGAGAAGGACTGTGGCCTGGCACGAAGTATTTGAACCTGCGGGGGTGAAGTGTGGATCATACTGAGAGGGAGCAGCAGCACTGTAAGATTGATTACTATAGGGGGACATTAACCATACATTAATCATAACAGAAGTCAGGTTTCTCACTGTCGTAAAAGGGAGTTACAAATCTAGAAAAGGAAGAAACGAGACAGAATGTGATGTTAGATTAGAATTAGGAATTATCAGTGGAAATAGTTTACAACAGATAAGAAATGAGTATAAATGTGCATGAACACATATCTGCATGCACACACACATATATGCACTTGTGTGTATGTGTATGTTTATTTTCATATTCCCAAGCTATTTGCTGGCACCTGGGGGCAGCAATGCCTCAATGACAATGAGGACATTTAGCATCCAGATTTTGATTTCTGAATCCCTCTCTTCACCAAATGGTATCAGGGCTCCTTAGAGAAATGGAACAGAGGGGAAAAAAAAAAAAAAAGATAAACCTAAAATATCTTGTGACAGAATCAAGTAAGTGTTCAAAGGTTATAGGGAAAAGTCAAAATGTCATAGGAGTCAGGTGTGGTGGCACACAACTATAATCCCCAGTGACCTGGGAGGCTGATGCAGGAAAATCTCAAATTCAAGGCCAGCCTCAGCAACATAGGGAGGCCCTGTCTTAAAATTAAAAATGAAAAGAGCTTGGAATGTGGTTCAGTGGTTAAGCACCCCTGGGTTCAATTCCTGGTACCAAAAAGACAAAAACAAGACATTAAAAACCTCATGGAGGGGCTGGGGTTGTGGCTCAGCGGTAGAGCGCTCGCCTAGCACGTGGGCGGCCCGGGTTCGACCCTCAGCACCGCGTAAAAATAAAAGGCATTGTGTACAACTAAAACAAATAAATAATAAAACAAAAAACAAACAAACAAAAAACCTTATGGAAGGGTGGGCTGCGGTTGTCGCTCAATGGTAGAGTGCTTGCCTAGCATGTATGAGGCGCTGGGTTCAATTCTCAGCACTACATAAAAATAAATAAAAGTCCACCAACAACTAATAAAATATATTTTAAAAACACACACTCGGGGCTGGGGCCGTAGCTCAGTGGCAAAGCACTTGCCTAGCATGTGTGAGGTACAGGGTTTAATCCTCAACAGCACCATATAAAAATAAGTGAATAAAATAAAAAAAAGTATTAAAAAAAATGAGAGGCATTGTGTACAACTAAAACAAATAAATAATTAAAAAAAAAAAAAAAACACATACACTCATGGGAACCAGCTTGAAGAGCTCCCATTGGACAAATTTGGGATAATTCAAATATCAAAACAAATGTTGAGTAAAGATTTGTAATTAATTGACTACAAAGGAAACCATAACTTCAGACAATAAAAATTAATAAAGTTTAATGAGAAGTGAAATATTTACATGGTTTCAAAATACCTTCTTATAAAATACTTCTTAATTATAAAGAGAGACTTAACTTTCCATTAAAGAAGTCTGTCAGACACTGTTTTAGTCTATTAATCAAAGTGAACAAAGTAATAAGTCAACTTGAAAGTATATGCAAAGAGAAGTATATAGCATCACTTCTATGCTTTTTCTACTAGCAAAGCATAATCTGAATCTAATTACCAGGAAACATAAGACAATTCAAATTGAAGGAAGTTCTACAAAATGGCTGAACTATAATCTTCAAAAGTTGACTTTGGTCAACAAAATACTGAGGAATTATTCAGACTAAAGATAGATATTGGGCTGGGGTTGTGGGTCAGTGGTAGAGTGCTTGCCTTAGCACATGTGAAGCACTGGATTCAATCCTCCGCACCACATAAGAAAAAAAAAAAAGAATAAAGTTATCATAAAAAAAGATATGAATCAAATGCAACACACTGATTATGAACTGGATTGTTTTGCTATCAAGACATTATTGGAGCCGGGCACAGTGGTGCACCCTGTAATCCCAGCAACTCAGGAAGCTGCAGAAGGAGGATCATGAGTTTGAGGTCAGCTTTAGTAATTTAGTGAGTCTCTCAGTAATTTAGAAAAACTGTCTCAAAATAAAAATAGGCTGGGGATGTGGCTCAGTGGTAAAGTACCTCTGGGTTCAATCCCCAGTATTTAAAATATATATACATACATACATACATATATATATATATATGTATGTATATATATATATATATTTTTTTTCCTGTAATTAAAGCCTTTGTGCCGTCTGTTTTGAGGTGATGAAGAGAATCAAACGAAGACTCAGGTATTTGGTGAACTGGCCTTTAATTAGGACCACTTTGGATTCCGTAAGGAGAGTCTTCAGTTTTGATATCCTTGTTTCACCACAAGAAAGTACCTGGCTGCCCTGGGCTATACACCTCCTACTCATGGCCCTTCACACCTGTCAGAGTACTGGATTGTGAGCTGATTCCTCTGACATGCCTGAGTTAAGAGGTTAGTAATGCTGTGGCATGCACATATGTGACATATAACTGATGGTGCCTTTTACAGTTTCTTCCAAGAACAAAATATTATTTAAGTTTCAGATAAATGGACAAATCTTTAACTTTTGCTTTTAAAGTGTTTTTGGGAGTCAGGAACGGTGGCACACACCTATAATCCCAGTGGCTTGGGAGGCTGAGTCAGGAGGATCACGAGTTCAAAGCTAGCCTCAGCAAGGGTAAGGCACAAAGCAACTCAGTGAGACCCTGTCTCTAAATAAAATACAAAATAGGGCTGGGAATGTGGCTCAATGTTTGAATGCCCCTGAGTTCAATCCCCGGTTCAAAAAAAAGTGTTTTGGGAAAGATAAATAAAATGAAACAATAGAAAAACCATTTTTGCTTTGAAAAGTTCAATGCAAGCATATTTTACTGTTTATAACCATATTAAAACAGTTTAAGTTTATGACCAAACAAAAGTCTCTTCTTCTTCTTCTTCTTCTTCTTTTTTAAAGTAGTTTACTCTAGGGACTCTGGTTTCTCCTCTTGTAAGTTTTTTGCTGTTTTCTTTTTTTTTGTACCAAGGAGAGAGCCCAGGAGCATTAACCACTGAGCTAAATCCTCAGTCCGTTTTTATATTTTATTTAAAGACAGGGTCTTGCTAAGTTGCTTAGAGTCTCACTAAGTTGTTGAGGCTGGCTTTGAACTCATGATCCTCCTGCCTTGGTCTCCTGCACTGCTCGGATTACAGGAGTGCACCACCACACCGGGCTCTTCATACATACTAACAAAATGATATGGAATGTTTTTAAGTTGTTCTCTTTATCAGAATGCACTGCTAGTGGAGACTATAAAAGGCAGAAGACCCTCTTTTGGAGTAAGGTTATAAATTATTTTAAAATTTTCATGAAAATCTATAATAAACTAATTGTATAATTTTCATAATAAACACCTGTTTTAAACTGGGGGAAAAAAAAAAGTCCTGAGGATGTAGCTAAATGATAAAGAGCCCCTGGGTTCAAGCCCCAGTACCAAACAAAATAAAGAAAGGTGTTTGGGGTTGTGGCTCAGCGGCAGAGCGCTCGCCTCGCATGTGCGGCCCGGGTTCGATCCTCAGCACCACGTAAACATAAACACATTGCATTGTGTACAACTAAAGTAAATAAATAAATATTTTAAAAAAAAAAAAAAAAAAAAAAAAAGAAAGGTGTTTCCAGATATTTAGTTAGTTAGTTAGTTAGTTGTTTCATTTATTTATTTTTGGTAAAAGGGCACTCAACCACTGAGCCACATCCCCAGCCCTATTTTGTATTTTATTCAGAGACAGGGTCTTACTGAATTGCTTAGGGCCTCGCCGTTGCTGAGGCTGGCTTTGAACTCGTGATCCTCCTGTCCCAGCCTCCCAAGTAGCTGGGATTACAGGTGTGCGCGATGGTGCCTGGCCTATTTTTCTTATTTTAAGAAAAGAGGGCAACTGATGGAAGATCAGGTCAGAAATTTACTCGCAAATGAAAAAAGCTTTTGTACTATACTTGCAACTTTTCTGTAAGTTTGAAAATGTTTAAGAAAATTATATTCTTTGTCTTAATAATTCATGTCCAGGATATCATCCTAATGAGAGAAATAAGGATGGTTTCAACGATTCACAAGAAGAAAAATCACTGAAGCTGTGTCATGTTGGCAAATTGAAGGGGAAAACAACTAGCACCTAACAGAAGGTAAATGATTTAAAAAACTATTAGTATGCTTCCACTATGGAGTACTGCACAGCCACAAAAAATGATATGGTTGAGTTATATTTACTTCCACATATACAAGTCCAAGATATGTTAAGTGAGAAGGATTACAAAGCGATAATATGGTATAATAAGGGTTTTTGTTCAAAATCCTGTCTATTAAAGGGTAGCATTAAAAAAAAAAAAAAAAAAAAAAAAAGAGGGCTGGGGTTGTGGCTCAGCGGTAGAGCGCTCACCTAGCACGTGCGCAGCCCGGGTTCAATCCTCAGCACCACGTAAACATAAATGCATTGCATTGTGTACGACTAAAGCAAATAAATAAATATTAAAAAATAAAAATAAAAAAAGATTTCCATTAAGGTTAGTAACTAGATAGGACTGACCTATACCATCATCTCCATTCAACATTACTTTAGAGGTTATAAAGTAATTATTTTAAAAAATTACTACAAACACTGGAAAAGATAAGTTATTTTTGGTAGGTAAAATAAATATATAGAAAACTTAAGAATTGGGGGCTGGGGTTGTGGCTTGGTGGTAGAGCGCTTGCCTAGCACATACATGAGACCCTGGGTTTGATCCTCAGCACCACATGAAAATAAACAAAATAGCCGGGCATGGTGGCGCACACCTGTGGAGGCGGAGGCAGGAGGATCGTGAGTTCAAAGCCAGCCTCAGCAATGGCGAGGCACTTAGAAACTCAGTGAGACCCTGTCTCTAATAAAATACAAAAAAGGGCTGGGGATGTGGCCCAGTGGTCGAGTGCCCCTGAGTTCAATTCCCGGTACCAAAAATAAATAAATAAATAAATAAACAAACAAAATAAAGGTATTGTGTTCAACTACAACTAAAAAATAATGTTCTTTTTTTATTTTGTGGTACCGGGGATTGAACTCAGGGGCACTCGACCACTGGGCCACATCCCCAGCCCTTTTCTGTAATTTTATTTAGAGACAGGGTTTCACTGAGTTGCTAAGTGCCTCGCCATTGCTGAGGCTGGCTTTGAACTCGCGATCCTCCTGCCTCAGCCTCCCAAAGTGCTAGGATTACAGGCGTGCGCCACCGCGCCCCGGCTTAATGTTCTTTTTTTTTTTTTTTTTTTTTTTTTTGGTACCAGGGATTGAACTCAGGGGCACTCGACTACTGGGCCACATCCCCAGCCCTTTTTTTGTATTTTATTAGAGACAGGGTCTCACTGAGTTGTTAAGTGCCTCGCCATTGCTGAGGCTGGCTTTGAACTCGCAATTCTCCTGCCTCAGCCTCCCGAGTGCTGGGATTAGAAGTGTGCACCACTGTACCCAGCTAAAAATACATATTTTTTTTTAAAAAAAGAAAACTAAGAAATAGCTTGGTGTGGTGGCATATGCCTGCAATCCTAGTGACTCAGGAGGCTGAGACAGGAAGATTGCAAGTTCAAATCTAGCCTCAGCAATTAAACTAGCCCCTAAGCAACTTAGCAATACCCTGTCTCAAAATTTAAAAAATAAATAAATAAGAAGGGCTAGGAATGTGGCTCAGTGGTTAAGTACCCCTGGGTTCAACTCCCAATGTCAAAAACAAAGAAACAAGAATCAAGACAAGTGGGCTGAGGATGTAGCTCAAGGTAGACTGCTTGCCTAACATTTGTGAAGCCTGGGGTCAATCCCCAGCACTGCACAACAAAACAAAACAAAAACACCAAACAAACCAACCAAGAAACCAATATTGGTATGAAATATAAGATGTTCTCAAATAGTATAACATCTTAGAAAATATCAATACTTCTCAATGTAATTTAATTTCCCAGTTAAATTCTTTCTTAGTTTATGAATTTTTAGGAGGGGGTACTTAACCACTGAGCCACATCCCCAGCCCAATTTTGTATTTTATTTAGAGACAGAGTCTCACTGAGTTGCTTATTGCCTCGCTTTTGCTGAGGCTGGTTTTGAACTCATGATCCTCCTGTCTCAGCCTCCCAAACCGCTGGGATTACAGATGTTAGCCACTGTGCCCGGCTTTATTTTTAATTTTGAGACAGTGTCTCACTAAGTTACTTAGGGCCTCAACAAATTGCTGAGGCTGGCTTTGAACCTGTGACCCTCCTGCCTTAGTCTCCTGAGCCACTGTAATTACAGGAGTGTGTCAATATACTCAGTCTTAGTGTATGAATTTAATGCAAGTAGAATCTAAATTTAAGCAGCTCTCTTCTTTTAATGAACACCAGTTCTTAAGTTTAGATGGTTGAGAAATGTGTAAAAATAAGCAAGAACTCACTGTAAAAGAAATTAAAGAAGAGATACTTATTAAAATAGCTGAAATCAAAATAATATGAAGCCAGTTGTGGTGACACACAAGTGTAATCCCAGCAACCTGGGAGGCTGAGGCAGGAGGATAGCAAGTTTGAGGCCAGAGTGGGCAACATAATGAGACCTGTCTCAAAATAAAAAATAAAATGGCTGTGATGAAGCTTAGTGGTGGAGTCTCTTGGATCAATCCCCAGTATGCCCCCCCCCCCCAAAAAAAATAAAAAGGTAATCACAGAGAAACAAAACTGATGGGACAAAATGGAGTATTCAGAATAGGTCTAAACATATGGTACTGGATTGAACCCAGGGTGCTTAACCACTGAGCCACGTCCCCAGCCCTTTTTATATTTAGAAACAGGGTCTTACTGAGTTTCTTAGGGCCCACTACGTTGCTGAAGCTGGCTTTGAACTCATGATCCTCCTGCCTCCATCTCTCCAGTCACTAGGATTACAGGTGAGTGCCATCATGCCCAGCAACATATGGGAATTTAATAAATGATAGATATGATATTTCAAATTATTGGAAAAGATGGAATATTTAATAAAAGGTGTTATGAAAACCCCCCCCCCCCTCTTTTTTTTTTGGTACTGGGAATTAAACTCAGGAGCACTTGACCACTGAGTCACTTCCCCAGCCCTATTTTGTATTTTATTTAGAGACAGGGTTTCACTGAGTTGCGTAGCACCTTGCCATTGCTGAGGTTGGTTTGAACTCGCAATCCTCCTGTCTCAGCCTCCCCAGCCTCTGGGATTACAGGCATGGCTTTAGATTCCTATATGGAAGAAAGAAAATTACATCTCTACCTCATGCAATAAACGAATTCCAACAACTTGGCAAAATATTAACAATTATTGAAGTTGAGCAATAAAGGTTCATTATACCGGGCTTTCTACTTGTATGTTTGTTGGGGAAAAGAATTCCATGAGGAAGAATAGATGTTGTAGAGAAAGAGCAGAAAGGAAGGCAGGGTGAGTTTCAGAGTCTGCTTAAAGAACAGGAGAAACTGGTCTGGGGTTTAGACAGGATATGGTTAAGGCTGCTCAGTAATAGTCTTAAGATTATTTATTAGGATTCCATATGAAGCCACTTTCTGGGGAAATCCCTAACTTTTTAACTCTATAATCTTCTGTGCTATCGAAGTCTTACTACAATTTTACAAAGTAACAAAAAGCAAAAACCTTCTGTGCTATAACCACTGAAAGGGATCACTAGCAATGTCGTCCTGTTTCATAATAAACAAACCCAAAAATCCTCTAAAAAAGAACCTTACAATAAAATTCAAGCTGCGATTTCAGGACTCAAGTAAATTATTTGCAACTTAAGAACCAGCAAAAATTTTTATTTAAATATGAAAAAGAACTCTGCCTCTCAGAGCACTATTACTGTGTACGAATAGTTTTTCAAACTTCAAATAAAAGCAACTCCATATTCTAAGATTATCTTACAAAACTCCTACTAAAATCTAACAAAGAAGTGATATTTTTAAAAGAATAGCAAAAATGTAATTCTTTCTTTTTTTTCCTAGTGGTATTGGGGATTGAACCCAGGGGTGCTTTACCACTAAGCTGAGCTAACCCCCAGCCCTTTTTATTTTTTCTTTTGAGACAGGGTATTGCTACATTGGTCTGGAACTTGTTATCCTTCTGCCTCAACCTCCCCAGTAGCTAGGATTACAGGCAGGTGTCACTGCACAGGGATCGAAGGATCGATTTTAATTAGTGTGGTGCACACCTGTAATACCAGTAACTGGGTAGGCTGAGTCAGGAGGATCCCAAGTTTCAGGCCAACCTCAGCAACTTAGTGAGACCTTCTCTCAAAATAAAAAAATAAAGGAATGGAGATATAGTTAAGTGGTAAAGCACCCCTGGGTTAAATCCCCAGCACCAAATAAATAAATAAATAAACAAACAAACAAACAAACAAATAAATAAAAACTGACCACATTTCAGAAGTATCAAGATTATGAAAGACAAAGATTAAGGAACTCTCCTAGATTAAAGGAGACTAAAAAGGCATGGAAAGTTAATGGAATGGGTAATACTGTGTTGGATACAAAGCCGCAAACAGATATCACTAGGTTAGTTGAGGAATTTGAGTTAATAGGCTCTGTGTCAATGCTAATTTCCTAATTGTGATAACTGTATTATTGAAAAATAATATGCTAAGACTTGGGGAAAACAGGTTGTACATGAATTCTTTGTCCTATTTTTGCAACTTTTTGTCAAGTATGACATTTCAAATGAAAACACAAAAATAGTATCTAAAAAGAAAGACACAGAAAAGCATAATAAGTTTTTCACTGGTGTGGTAGTACACACCTTTAATCCCAGTGACTAGGGAGAAGCTGAGGCAGGAAGATCACAAAGTTTGAGGTCCCTGGGGATCAATCTCCAGTACCATTCACACGAAAAAAATAAAGTTTTTCTTCTATCCCTGTCTTCAAACAATTTACTTTCCCTTTCCAGGGGACTTGGCTGTTTCATCTTTAACTGTATACTGTGTGTGTGTGTGTGTGTGTGTGTGTGTGTGTGTGTGTTACTGGGAACTGAACCTATTGCCTCACCCACACAAGGTAAGTGCACTGAGCTATTCCCCCAGTCCAAATAATTTAAACTTTAGAGAGAATATTAAAATCAATGAATTTCTTAAAATTACAAATGCCCCAAACTGAATTTATTAATATTTAACCACTGACCAATTGTTATCTGTCCAGTTTAATGTAAAAAATATCAAAGCCTCTTTCCAGCCAGGCACAGTGGTGTACACCTACGATCTCAGTGGCTTGTGAGGCTGAGGATCACAAGTTTGATATAGCTCAGTGGTGGAATGCCCCTGGGTTCAATACCCAATAGCAAAAAAAAAAAAAAAAAAAGCCTCTTTCCTTTTTGGCTTCTGAACAAAGATTAAACTCATTGTTTTATATAATCAAATGCACTAATAAGTAGTATGTTTTATAGTTTTAAGTCAGTTTCCCTCCTTAACAGGGTATCAATTTCATCTGGTTTCCAATTTAGGAAGGAACTTGTTTCACCTTTAAGTTCAGAATTGGTTGTTTTGAACTCAGCTCATTTCCCATAGAAATCCTAATAGTAGTGAGATTTCCTGCTTAGAATGCACACATTGGTCAGTACCAATATAATAAATACAAATTAGAATCAAATTCTCATTGACAAAAATGTTACTAAGGATAAAATACCTCTAGTGTTCCAATGTGAGAAGTCAAACACATGCCTTCTTTCTTCAATCTCCTTTTTCCCAACCACTCAACTCAAGACTACTAAGAAAGGAAAGATATTTCTAACTTTTCCCACTCCCAAACCCTAGCATGGCTGTAATGTGCTAAGCTGAGAGGCAGTAGCAAGCAGTACTAGGATATAGTCATATAAACTCTTCACTTTGCTCAGTGCAGAAGAATGAGGAGAACAGGTAGAATTAGAAAGTTCATATATGTCTATGTATATATGATAAATTCATATATATTCAGAGTCCTTCTCTATATGCCTTTCCACTCTACTAATGTTAGGCTTGGACATGTGGCAATGGAACTTAGTAAACATGAGATATATACCACACACTTCTAAGCAGAAGATTTTTGGGGGTTTATTTATTTATTTTCTTTTTTAAAAATTTGTTCTAATTAGTTATACATGTTCTAAGTAGTTATACATGACACAATGCACACAAATGGAGCACAACTTCTCATTCCTCTGGCTGTACGTGGTACAGAGTCATACCAGTAGTGTAATCATACATGGATATAGGGTAATAATGTCTGTCTCATTCAACTGTCCTTCCCATCCTCACAGCCTAACCCCTCTCCTCACTCCCCTCTGCACAATCCAAAATTCCTTCATTCTCCCACCACCCCTGGTTTTGTTTTGTTGAGGTAAGGTCTTACTATGTTGCCCAGCTTGGTTTTGAACTCTGGGGCTCAAGAGATCCACCCACCTCAGCTTCCCAAGTTCTGAGACTACGAACTGATACTTTCCACAATGCTTGGTTCTAAGCAGAGCTTTAAAATCACTTAGGTGCTCTAACTTAGTCTTTTGTGCACTTGCCCTCAGCCTTAGGAAAAAAGCCACTGGAATTTGAGAGGAGTTGGTAGTACAAAAGCAGATGATTTAGGAATTTATCTTAATCTGATTCATCTCTCTGGTAACAAAAGACCTTATAGTTCATTAAAAGGTACTAGATGGTGTCAAAAACAGTAACCAAAGCTAGAAAGGGCAAAGGTAGGCAGTGCTGAAAACCCAATCTGGTTTTCACATAGTAGCCAGATTAGCCCTTTAAAAATATGCATCAGATCATGTTATTCCACTGTCACATCATGAGGGATCTTGTAGGCCATAGTGTGGAATTTGGGTTTCATGGTTAAAACATCAAAATGTAAACCACAACAGGGTGGGGCCAGTTACCAGAGTCAAGTAATTTCTCTAAATCTTTTAAGTTGTCGTAAACTACTATAGTATAAAGTAGTATTAACGTCCAAAATGGCACTATCATAAAAAAATTATGTCTTAGTATACTTAACTTATAGTGAAGAACATAACCCATTTAAAAAATATTTCTTAGGCTGGGGGTGTAGCTCAGTGATAGCATTTGCCTACCATGCTCAAGGCCCTGAATTTGATCCTAGATATGGAAAAACAAAACACACAACTATTTAAGATGGCTAAAATTTAACTAAAATTTTGGGAATACTTAAGATATTCAGTATTATTCTCCAGTGGCTCTATTGATACAATATTATACAATGTAACTACTGTAGACAGCCTACAAGAAGGCATTATTTACATGGAAAATGCATTCTAAATTCAATTATTTTTTCTCAGCATCTCCAATGTGAAAGATTTTAAGATATATAAATGGAGGATATTTCATAGGGTGCTAAGTATTTACATAATATAGTTCATGTTTGCAAAGATTTTGTAATCTAGTAGAGAGTTCAGACATGCAAATATTTAGGAATGCCAGGAATACTCTTCTTTACTAGCAAGAGAACAGAGATTACATTCTACAATAAAGCAGGCATGGGGCTGGTAATAGGCTAGATTGCGACAGCTCCAAAGAACAGATGCCCCTGAGCACAGTAACTTGTTAACTCTTTTAACATTTGCAAAAGAGAACTACCTCTTTCTCAGTCATGATATGCTACATAAATGAACAAGGAATGTCATGATTAAGTGCCCAAATAATGAAGGGGCTCTGAAAACAATGTAACAGCCAATTTCTTCTTAGGTGATTTCTAAATCAGATGTTTTTAAGTTGGGGGCTATGTTTTTTTTTTTTTAATTTTTTTTTTATTTATTTGCTTTAGTTGTACACAATGTGTTTTATTCAATGAGTTTTATTTGCACGTGGTGCTGAGGTCGAACCTGGGTCGCCCACGTGCTAGGCGAGCGCTCTACCGCTGAGCCACAATCCCAGCCCCTGGGGGCTATGTTTTTATGTTATGGGTAATCCAAAATAATAGTTTAATAATAAGGTAAAATCATAAGTGTAAGCTGGATATGGTGGCAAATGCCTATAATCCTAGCCACTTGGTGGGAGGAGGATCCCAAGTTTGAGGTCAGCCTCAGCAATTTAGTGAGACCCTAAGCAACTTAGCAAGACTCTGTCTCAATACCACCTATTTCACCATATATAAGAATAGGGCAAAGGTAAAATTAATAAACAAAATCAAATATAGGTGTAAGTTGAAAAACACTGCTACTAAATTAAACTTTCAAATATCTTGACTCACACCTAAAAAATCTGGAGTAAGATAGTTTAAAAAAAGAATCAATAAGTTAAAAAAATTTAAGTCATCTGGGTGTCATGGCACACATCTGCAATACCAGTGACTCAAGAGGCTGAGGCGGGAGGATCATAAGCTCCAGGCCAGCCTCAGCAACTTAGTGAAGCCCTAACTAATCTAGTGAGACACTGTCTCAGAATAAAAGGGCTGGGATTGTGGCTCAGTCGTTAAGCCCCCTTGGGTTCAATCCCTGGCACCACACACAAAAAAAAACCCACAACAAAACAACAACAACAAAAAATCAAGCCAGGTATGGTGTGTGCTTGCCTATAATCCTAGCTACTAAGGAGGCAGAGGTAGGAGATCACAAGATCAAGGGCAGCCATGGCAATGTAATAAGACTGTCCCAAAATAAAAAGGGCTGCAGGTATAGCTCAGTATAGAGTACTTGCCTAGCATGTGAGGCCCTCTGTTCAATACCCAGTAGAGGGATTGAAGACTATACATAAGACTAAACATAAATGGAAATTGACAACAAATCGTAAAAAACATTTAAATACATAAATGATATATACTCAAAACAAAAAACAAACAACCCAAAATTAGCATTCAGACTTACCGTAAAAGGAGTTCTTTGGGAAGTTTTTTATTGATTACAGCTTCATCACTATTTGAGAACATCTGCAAAAACAAAATCACTGTCAACAGTGTCAAGTGTTACTTAACATTTTACTATATTCAACTCAATAGTTCAGAAATAATCCTCTCAGAAGAGAAGTAAAAAAAAAAAAAAAAAATCAATCTATCTATCTATCTATCGTGGGTATTGTAAGCCTAAATAGTATTTTCAGAGATGCTTTGGGCTTTCAGAAAAGTTTTGAGGCACTTCATTCCATCTTTTAAGATAAAGAACTAATAGAAGAAAGTGCTGGGGAGTGATATTAGCCAGATTATATTGTTACAAATATATTATATTGTTAAAACATATAACAACAAATCCCATCATTATTCATAACTACAATGCACCAGTAAGAAATGTGGAAAAATGTAATGTAAAACCTGATAAATAAAAGTAGGGGAAAAAAAAGAATAGAAGAATACTATGTGTCAGGTACTGTTAATAAGTGTTTTTCATGTATTAATGTTTTTAGTCTTCATGCCATCCCTATTTTCTTCACTTTCAAGATAAGGAAACTGAATTAATGGCTACTGCTCAAGGTTACATTACTGTGGAGTGATCATTTTTAAATGCCCACACCTGGCTTACATTTACTTTTTCAAGGAGATATTCAGAAACCTGGAATAGTGTCTCTTTTGTGTTTAAGATACAACATGCAGAAAACTGATAATGCTTCCTAACCACTGCCATTAAGTATTCACAGTGGGTACTTTTAAACACAGCCACCATTTTTGCCACAAAGTTGATCATGAATCCAAGCTTGTCTAGTAAGGCTATGTAAAAAAGCAAATATATATATCCAGTAAAAAGTATTGTAAAATCAGTAAATACACATGCCACTAAAGCCAATTTATTCGATCCCTGCTATTAGTACTGCAAAAAATTCCTCTTGAGGGAGGAAGGGGGAAAAAAGTGGTTGAATAAGATGGATATCATTATTCTAAATGCATGATTGAAAACTTGAATGCTGAGAATATACTTTGTATACAAACTGTTGTATGTAAAAAGATGCTATATATGTATAGTATGAACTGTAAAACATACTACTATAAATAAAAATTTTAAAAAATCCTCTTGATTTCATGTAATGAACATTACTGACACCCTGTAAATATCAGGCACTTTTCTAGGTAATGAGACACAAAGAAAATATTATCTCTGTCCTTAAAGAGCTCTTGCTCTACAATGAAGAGAACAGAAATAAACAATTCACTAGTTATTAAAGTTAAATGAAAGATGTATATCAAAACAAAGAATGGGACAACTAATTCTGCCTGCAGATATATCTAAACTGGTTCTTAAAGGAATATCAGAGTTAATTAGGAAAAAGAGAAGAGTGATAACAACATACAGATAAGAGATAACAGTACAAAATAAAGGAGCCATAATAAGGAACTGGTAGTTCATTAATTCAAAGTAGAGAAACTAATGAAGGGGAAGCAGATAGGAAGGAGAAACAATGAATAGAATGCAGTACTCCATCTCAGATATTTAAAGATTAATTATAAATATTATCTAATAATTTTAATAACCTACCTTCCAGATAAATGGAAAGCTCTGGGAGGGTACAGAGTATGCTGTCACATATGCCATATTGCCAGAGCTGGGTACAAAGCCTGATATATTGTTGGAACTCAGTAAATCTAATTAATGAATTGTTAAGCATTGTGGGGCTAGATCCTAATGAAACTTGTATACCAGGCTAGAAATTTGAAACAACAAAGTAGGGAAGAAGAATCTGAAGAAAATTAAACTTAACTATAGAATGGTAGTGAGGAGATATATTAGAAATCCACTGAAATTATAATACAAGTAAAAGATGATGCTGGGGCAGTGGATATAAAGGAAAGAAACTGAAAATAAGTATTCTCTCCCCACCCCATACTAGGGATTGAGCTACACCACTGAGCTACATACCCATCCCTTTTTTTTTCTTTTCTCTTTTGAAACAGGGTCTGGCTAAATTGTCCAGTCTGGTCTCAAATCTGTTCCTGTCTTGGCCTCCCAATAGCTGGGATCACAAGCATGTGCTACCACCCATGGCTTGCAGATAAGGATTCTTAAAAGAAGCAACAATACCTGTAATCCCAGCACTCTGGGAGGCTGAGGCAGGAGGATCGTGAGTTCAAAGCCAGCCTCAGCAAAGGCTGAGCAAGACCCTGTCTCTAATAATACACACACACATGGGGCTGGGATTGTGGCTCAGCGGTGGAGCGCTCGCCTAGCGCGTGGGCGACCCGGGTTCGATCCTCAGCACCATGTACAAATAAAATGTGTTGAATAAAACGCATTGTGTACAACTAAAGCAAATAAATAAAAATATTTAAAAAATAATAATAATACACACACACACAAAAAAGGCCAGGGATGTGGCCCAGTGGTCGAGTGCCCCTGAGTTCAATCTCCGGTACCACCAAAAAAAAAAAAAAAAAAAAAAAAAAAGAAGAAGCAACAATAATTGGTGACCAAAAGTAGGATCATTTAGCAACTACCAGTGCAGCAAACAGATTACAGAAATGATGGTATTGACTGACAATTATGTGGTTTTGTTTTTCGTGGTAATGAGGCTCAAACCTAGGGTCTCACGTATCCTAGGCAAGTGCTCTCCCACTGAGCTACATCCCCAGCCTGACAATTAAATTATTTAGAAATTATCTTACATTAAAGAATAATCTGCTTCCCTATATAAGCTATTTAAAAAGCAAAAAGATGAGGCTAGGGGTGTAAGTCAGAGGAAGAGTACTTGTCTAGCATGCACAAGGCCCTGGGTTCAATCCCCAGCACCACGTGAAACCAAACCAAACAAACAAAAACAGCCAAGGGGCTGGGGTGGTGGCTCAGCGTCTACCTAGCACATGTGCAGCCCGGGTAGGATCCTCAGCACCTCATAAACAAATGCATTGCATTGTGTACAACTAGAGCAAATAAATAAACACTGAGGCACTTAGCAACTCAGTGAGACCCTGTCTCTAATAAAATACAAAAAAGGGCTGGAGATGTGGCCCAGTGGTCGAGTGCCCCTGAGTTCAATCCCCGGTACCAAAAAAAAAATTAAAAACAAAAACAAATTCTTGGGTTGTACCCCAAACCTATAGAATGAGAACCTGGTTGGATGGTAGAGAAAGGGAAAGGGAGGCAGTCTGTACCTTAAAAAGACTTCCAGGATAACTGGGATTAATACCTTGGGGGAAAATAAAAAAAGATTTCAAGGTGATATGATGTACCCTAAAACGTGAGAAACAATAGACCGAATAAATTAGATTCAGAGTCTCAGAACTCAAGAATTTATACTTCTTACACAATCAGTTCACGAGCCGTCCGTGGGCTGTGTGTGGATTGTGTTGCACATAGTAGTCTCTTGAGGGGATAGGCTGGGCTCTGCGAACTCCCTGACAGGGATAGAACTGCATGATGTAGGTGCGCCTCCACCTCAGCTCTGCCTAAGATCCCACACACTACCTGAAATGGGTGGGACTCGCCAAGTCTGTCAATGAATCTGCTGAACAGGAGACATCAAGAAATGAGCCCTTGAAACCTTATCCTCCTATGTTATCTCTGCTATAAAATAAAGGAAACGTGGGCTCCTGGTCTCTTTTCAAGGGCTCTTTCCTGAAGGAGCCCCAATTAGGGAGATGGCTAGTACGGTTAGCTGGAAGCCATAAGTTCCACCTGATAATAAGTATGTATGTGACGCACCTGTAAATGCACGTGATGCACCTGCAAAGCCAAAGGTATATAACCGGTGAAAGCGGTCAGAGTCAGAAGGAAGAAATTCATTCAGTCAGTCGTGCAGTCGCTCAGTCAGTCGAAAGAAGAGTTCGGGTCGGAGAAGAAGAGTCAGAGCGGCCAGAACGTAGTCAGAAGAAGAAATAAGAGTCAGAGCGGTTAAGAGTTCTGACAGAAGAGAAACCAGATAGAAGAAGTAATTGCTGGTCAGAGTCAGGCCGAGGCTGCCGAAGTAGAAAGAAGAAAGAATCTCTCTAATCTCTCTCTCTCTCTCTCAAGCTCTCTGTCTCTAAGCTGAAGAAGAAAGAAGAAAGAAGAAGCCTTCTCTAAGCTAAGCTCTCTCTAAGCTAGCTCTCTCTAGAAAGAAGAAGCCTTCTCTGAGCTAAGCTCTCTCTAAGCTAGCTCTCTCTAGAAAGAAGAAAGAAGAATCTTTCTCTCTCTAAGCTCTCTCTAAGCTGAAGAAGAAAGCTCTTTCTAAGCTAAAGAAATCTCTTTCTCTAAGCTCTCACTAAGAAAGTAGAAGTAAAAGTAGAAGAATCTTCATTCTGCCTCCGAGTTTTTCTCCCCGCGGCGTTGTGGCTGAACGTCAGGCAGCAACACCTGACACAACCTCCACCCAGGGCCCTGTCTATTGTGGCTGTACATCAGGCAGCTAACACTTTCCAGTGTGCAAGCTGACCCTTAAGGTCACAGAGCTGTCCCTCCCTTGATTTGAAAACTACTCTCTTGGGCTGGGGTTGTGGCTCAGCAGTACAGCGCTCACCTAGCACGTGGGCTGCCCGGGTTCGATCCTTAGCACCATGTAAAAATAAAGGGATTGTGTACAACTGGAGGCAAATAGACATTTAAAAAAAAAAAAAAAACTACTCTCTGTGTCGCATGGTTTTTCACCACTTTCTTAGCTTAATGCTACAACCAGTTCTTTTAAACCCAGTTCATCTTGTCTGCCTGGATCGTTGGTAAGAAACCAGAACATTTTAACATCAATTGAAATGACATAGCAATGGATCTTAGAAAATAATATTAGAGGGAGACACAAAGTAACATTAAATGTTTTCTAAGAAACCTTCTGTTCTTGTCCACACTATTTTTCACAAAACAAATGTTTCACAAAATAGATAGAAATTCTATTTCAGCTGAATACAAATTCTAGGTTGCTCACACAAAAACATAAAGGGGTGTCAAAACACTTTAGATCAAGCGATCACAACAAATTTGTGGAAAAACTTTAGGCATATTATTTTTATATGCCAAGTGAATGTTTAACTTTTGACATTCTTACATAATCTAGTTTTATTTTTAACATTTATTTTTAAGAGACAGGGTCTTGCTATGTTGCCTATGCTGCTCCTGAACTCCTGGGTTTAAGTGATCTTGCCTTAGCCTCCCAAGTAGCTGGAACTAGAGGTGTACTGGTATTATATACCACAGAGATATATAATAACATATTTTTGTAATCTACTCACAATTACAAGGAAGCAGTCATCGGAAAAACATGAAGCAACTATGTTCATTCCTTATTGTTTCAAGGAAGGTCAATGTAACCTAAGTAAGCAAGCAAGCAGATACTACCAAAAGTCATCTTTCAAGAATAGATTTTTCTTAAATATGCAGGTTCTTAAAAAGTAAGTGTTTGAAAGCCGGGCGCAGTGGCATGCCTATAATCCCAGCACTTGGGAGGCTGAGGCAAGAGGATCGTGAGTTCAAAGCCAGCCTCAGCAAAAGCAAAGCACTAAGCTCAGTGAGACTTTGTCTCTAAATAAAATACAAAGTAGGGCTGGGGATGTGGCTGAGTGGTCGAGTGCCCCTGAGTTCAATACCCGGTACCCACCCAAAAAAACAAAAACAAAACCTAAGTGTTTGAGCCAGGCACGGTGGTGCATGCCTGTAATCCCAGTAGTTTGGGAGGCTGAGGCAGGAGGATGACGAATTCAAAACCAGCCTCAGCAAAAGCAAAGCGCTAAGCTCAGTGAGACTCTGTCTCTAAACAAAATACAAAACTGGGCTGGGGATGTGACTGAGTGATTAAGTGCTCCTGAATTCAATCCCTGGTACCAAAAAACAGAACCAAAACCCCAAACCTAAGTGAAATGATTTGTCATATATTTGCATAGATTGTTCACTTACATAAAGTTGTAATTTTTTTCTACAAATTATATAGATGAGGAATATAGTTTTAAAACCACTTGTCCCAAATTGGTATTATATCATTTTATAGAAGGAAGTCTATTTTTGGTCATTATTTTAAACATTTCAATAAGCTATCAAATCTGTTGGCATGTTTTGGGGCTTAGTTTATTAACATGATGAATTTGAATGCTTAGCATGAAAATAAGACCAAAGGAACAATTTCAAGGTTTTTAAAGCCAGAATTGGTAGAAAAGAGCAGATAGAACACAGAAACAAGAAAGAAATATTTGCTCAACAGTGACCCCTGCTGCTCAAAATTACAAAGTCCTAAAAAGGGTATTAAAAGATTTGACCTTGGGGCTGGAATTGTGGCTCAGCGGTAGAGTGCTCTCAGCACCACGTAAAAATGAATGTATTGTGTACAACTAAAGCAAATAAATAAATAAATATTAAAAAAAAGATTTGACCTTTTTATTCAAGCTTTATAAATGATACACAGAATTACTAATTTTTAGCTAGAACAGAGCTGTGTGGAAAGAAGGCTGTTTTTTCATTTTTTTCCTTTTGTGTTACTGGAAATTGAACCCAAAAGTGCTTTCCCACAGGGCTACACTGATAGTCCTTTTTATTTTTATTACTTTTTTTTTTTTTTTTTTTTTTGGTACTAGGGATTGAATTTAGGGGCACTCAACCACTGGGCCACATCCCCAGCCCTATTTTGCATTTTGTTAGAGACAGGGTCTCACTGAGTTGCTAAGTGCCTCGCCATTGCTGAGGCTAGCTTTGAACTCACGATCCTCCTGCCTCAGCCTCCCAAGTGCTGGGATTACAAGTGTGTGCCACTGCGCCGGCTTCCTTTTTATTTATTTTATTTATTATTTTTTTTTATTTATTTTATTTTTTGGGTGCCGGGGATTGAACTCAGGGGCACTCAACCACTAGGCCACATCCCCAGCCCTTTTTTGTATTTTATTAGAGACAGGGTCTCACTGAGTTGCTAAGTGCCTTGCCATTGCTGAGGCTGGCTTTGAACTTGAGATCCTCCTGCCTCAGCCTCCCAAGTGCTGGGATTACAGGTGTGCGCCACCATGCCCGGCCCTTTTTATTTTTGAGATAGGGTCTTGCTAAATTGCTCAGGCTGGTCTTGGATTTTTTTTTTTTTGTACCGGGGATTGAACTCAGCAGCACTCGACCACTGGGCCACATCCCCAGGCCTTTTTTGTATTTTATTAGAGACAGGGTCTCACTGAGTTGCTAAGTGCTTCGCCATTGCTGAGGCTGGCTTTGAACTCGCGATCCTCCTGCCTCAGCCTCCCCAAGTGCTGGGATTACAGGCGTGCGCCACTGCGCCCGGCTGGTCTCGGACTTTTGATCCTTCTCTCTCAGCCTCCCAAGTAACTGGGATTACAGGCATGCACCACCATGTCCCACAAGAAGGCTGTACCTTCCCTGAAGCTTGATAAGTCCTGTTGACTGAGATCTGCCTGTTTGGATGTAAAAGTAGTGAGACAAGGGATGGGGATGTAGCTCAGTGATAAAGTGCTTGCCTTGCACATGTGAGGCACTGGGTTCGATCCTCAACACCACATATAAAAATAACTAAACAAAATAAAGGTATTGTGTCCATCTACAACTAAAACTATTTTTTAAAAAGTAATGAGAGTGAGACCCTGTCTCTAAATAAAATACAAAAAAGGGCTGGGGATGTGACCCAGTGGTCGAGTGCCCCTGAGTTCAATCCCCGGTACCACAAAAAAAAAAAAAAAAAAAAAAAAAGTAATGAGAGATGCGATTTCAGGCATGTCCTTAGAGAAGGCGTGCCACTTCTTTCCTCCTTTCTCAATTCTGCTGCTTAGAAGGTGGATAGGATGACTGGAACTTCATCTTATATCATGAACTTGAAGGACATAGTTTTTTGGGGATGTAAAAGTAGTGAGACGGGCTGGGGTTCTAGCTCAGTGATAAAGTGCTTGCCTAGCACGTGTGAGGCATTGGGTTCCATCCTCAACACCACATATAAAAATAAATAAATGGGATCCTCCTGTCTAAGCCTCCAGAACTGCTGGGATTACAGGTGTGCGCCACTGCACCCAGCATGGACATAGTTTTAAAGGCATGCAGAAAAGTAGAAAAAGCCTACATATGACTGCAAGGACATCATGCTGGTTTAAAACTCCATAACTAAACTTTACATGGGAGAAAATACATTTCTGTCATTTTAAAGCCACTTTTAATTTCAGTCTCTGACATATGCAGCTTAATCTACTAATTAATCCTGAGACACTGGGATTACAGGTGTGTGCCACTGCACCCAGCTAATATTTTGATTTTAATTACTCTTGTAATTCCAGCAGCTCAGAGGCTGAGGCAAGTAGATCGAAAATTCAAGGGCAGCTTGGGCAACTTATCAAGGCCTTAAGCAACTAAGAGAAACCCAGTCTCTAAAATAAAAAATAGAAAGGGCTGGGGATGTGGCTCAGTGGTTAAGAGTCCCCAGTACAAAACAAAAGGGGGGGTGCTTATCTTTTTGTTTTGTAAAAAGAGTTCTAAAGACATTATGAATGTTCTTAATTAATACTACTGAACCATATACTTAAATCAGTTAAGATGGTTAATTTCAAGCTACATGTATTTTGCCATAATTAGAAATTTAAAGGCATTTCCCACATTTTAATATCTGTGAAATAAGGACACATCTTCTATTTGCTAGGAATTGAACCCAGGGCCTCCCACATGCTAGGCAAGTGCTCTACTACCGAGCTGCAGCCCCAGAACTTTTTTTTTTTTTTTAATTACTTAACTAAAGCAGGTTCATGATAGAAGAATTCCAAAAATTCAGAGAAGCATCCTTTGATGAAAAGACCGAGGGTCAGAGAAGTAAAGTGGCCTATGGGAGCTCACACAGATGGTGTAGCTCTAACCCAGGTCTTCCTGACCCTGCTGCACAAGCTCTCAGCCTCTACCCTGAGCCTTCTCATTTGAAGTCAGGATACATCTTCTAATTAAATGTACTTTGAGGTGTAAAAGATAATGGTGCATTTTAATATGTGGCATCTTTGATTTGATAAGATATAGTAAAATATAATCAATAAGAGGAAAATATATCTCATTAAACTTTTCCTAATCTTACCTGGATTCCTAAACACCAGTTCTGAACTGGCATGATGTCCTTTATACAGACACAGGAAAGGGACCTTGTCTATTTAGTTCACCACAATATAGTCAGCAATCAACAGTGCCTAGAGATTGCTGAATCAATGAATGTTATTTATACTGTAGGGATCTGGAAGTAGTCTAATCCCTCTTTTTGATAGTAAATTCCCAGTAAGCTTCTGTGGCTTTTTAACTCTGTATCTCTATAGTACAGTGCCATGCAAAAAACTACAATAAAAATATTGAATTAATTGAAAACAATTAATTGGCAAAAAACATGTGAATGACTGCAGTACAGAAACAGGTTAAATATCATTACAACAAATAAAATAATTATTAAAATATATGAAGAAATATATGAAAATAAAATATTTGGAAAAACAAAAGTTCGGAGACCTTGCTTATGGTTCATTTATTTCAATGGGTGTTAGCTACGTTAAATTTATTTTAATTTTTTTTTTTTTTTAAAAAAGTAATGCTTGAGGGGCTGGGGCTATGGCTCAGCAGTAGAGCTCTTGTTTCGCATGTGTGAGGCCCTGGGTTTGATCCTCAGCACCAGATAAATGAAATAAAGGTATGTGTCCACCTACAAATTAAAAAAAAAAAAAAAAAAAAAAAAGCCAGGTGCGGTGGCGCACGCCTGTAATCCCAGCACTTGGGAGGCTGAGGCAGGAGAATTGCGAGTTCAAAGCCAGCCTCAGCAATGGCGAGGCACTTAGCAACTCAATGAGACACTGTCTCTAATAAAACACAAAAAAAGGCTAGAGATGTGGCCCAGTAGTCCAGTGCCCCTGAGTTCATTCCCCAATACCAAAAAAAAAAAAAGTAATGCTTCAAACATTGGGCTCAATTCACCAGCACAGTCCCTCCAAAGCAGTAATTACTAAGTTTTCACTGCCATGGAATTTCATGTGTACACAACATTTTAAAAATAGCTTTATTGTGATATAATCCACATACATAAAATTCACTGGCATTAAGCATAAACTTTAATGATTTTTAAATATCCACAAAGGCTTGAAATCCTTACAATTCTGTTTTATGACATTCTAACACCCCCAAGATCTCTTATGCCCATCTGTAATCAATCCCATGCCTCTCCCCAGACACGAGCAACCACTTCTTTGCTTTCTGTCTTTGCAGATTTTCTTTTTCATATACAATCCATATAACTCCACACAAAATGAAATTATACAATAGGCCATCTTTTGTATCTGGTTGCTTTTACCCTTCATAATGTTTTTGAGGTTCTTCCCTATTGCAGGGAAGATTGTTCCACTTGATTGCTGAATAGAATGCCAATGCATGAAATAATTCTATGTTGCTTATCCACTAACTGATAGACATTTAAACTACTTTCAACATTTGCTTATTATGAATAATGTTGCTATTATTACTGTCAAACAAATCTTTTGGTAACAATATGTTTTTTCACTGCTTTTGAATAGATTCCTAAGTGAAGAACTGCTGGGTCATACAGTAAGTTTGTAATAAACTTTTGAATAAACCACAATTATTTTCCAAAGTGTCTGTACCAACCAGGTGTACTGAGCAAAGCAGTGGTTGCTTGTGGCTGGGAATAGGCATGGGTACTGATTACTGATGGGCATAAGAAATCTTTGGGATGTTAATAATGCTATTAAACAGAATTGAGGATTGTAATCCCAGTAACTCTGGAGGCTAAAGAAGGAGGACTGAAAGATTGAGGCCAGCCTCATTAATTTAGCAAGATTCTTTCTCAAAATAAAAAATAGAAAAGGCTGGGGATGTAGCTCAGTGGTAAAGCAGCCCTGGAATCCCCAGGACCAAAAAAAAAAAAAAAAAAAAAAAAAAAAGCTGTGCAATGATATGGGTGGTTACAGTTATTACCCTTCTTTTCATTTAGCCTGTCTGAACTGCCGAGATTGGCTTCTGAGCTTGCAATCCTGCTTCAGCCTCCAGGTTGCTGGAATTACAAGAGTGTGCCACCTAGCCCAGATGATTCATGCTTTTGATCTTACATAGAAGAATTCTTTGCTTACTCCAAGTTCATAAAGATTTTCTCCCATATCTTGTTCTACAAGTTTTATAGTTACAGTCACCACATCTGGCACTATTTTATTCTTTTTGACGCTACTGAAGCTACTGTGAATCAAACTGTTTTATTTCATTCTAGACTTGTTCAACACTAGCGTATGTAGTACCTCATCTTTCCATTATTTTTCTTTCAACCTATTTGTACCTTTGAATCTAAAGTTTATTTCTTCTACACAGAATAAAATTAAATCTTTTTAAATTAAGTATGACAAAAATGCCTTTTGACTGAATACTTAACCCATTTAAGATTGGTTAGACATGTCTCATTCTACTTGTTTTTTTTTTTTTTTTTTTTGTGGTACCGGGGATTGAACTCAGGGGCACTTGACCAATGGGCCACATCCCCAGCCCTTTTTTTGTATTTTATTTAGAGACAGGGTCTCACTGAGTTGCTAAGTGCTTTGCCATTGGTGAGGCTGGCTTTGAACTAGCGATCCTCCTGCCTCAGCCTCCCAAAGTGCTGGGATTACAGGCGTGCGCCACCACACCCGGTCATTCTACTTGTTTTATAAATGTCTTATATTTCTTGTAACTCTGTATCTCTTTTACTTGCCTTGTGTTTTAAATAAATATTTTCTAAGCCAGGTATGGTGGTGCACGCCTGTAATCCCAGCACTTGGGAGGCAGCCTCAGCAATGGCAAGGCACTTAGCAACTCAGTGAGACCCTGTCTCTGATAAAATACAAAAAAGGGCTGGGGATGTGGCCCAATGGTCCGGTGCCCGAGTTCAATGCCCAGTACCAAAAAAAAAAAAAAAAAAAAAAAAAAAAAAAAAAATCTATAATTTTTATAAATATCTATAATTTTTTATAAAATAGCTATAATTCTTTCACTGTTTTTTTTTTTAAATGCATGTTTTATTTTCTTAATGGTTGCTCTGGCAATTACAGTATCTTATCACAATCTCTTTCAATTACTAAAAATCAATTCCTGTAAAATATAGAAACTATGCTACAACAGAACCCCACTTTTTCCCTTTTTTGCTATTATACATTACATACCTATCTCAAAGACACAACTTTACAATTTTAATTACTCTTATGCAAATGTCTTTTAATTCAGTTAAAATAATAAAAGAACAGTTTATTTGTAGTCTTTTATATTTACCTCTGTAATTAACATTTACAGTGTTTGTTCTTCAAGTTACCATCTGTTTCCATATCCTTTCAACTTGAAAAATCTTTAATAGCTCATGCAAGGCAGATCTGCTAACAACAAATTGTCTCAGTGCTTTTGTCTATTGGGAATGTTTTTATTTTGCCTCAATTTTTGAATAACAGAGTATTAGGGTTCTCCAGAGGAACAGAACCAACTGGAGGTGGGATCAGGAAAGAAGGGAAAGATTTATTCTGGGAATTGGCTCATGGAAAGCTGGTGTAATTTAGTTCAAGTCCAAAGGCCCAAGAGCAAGAGAAGAGAGATCCCAGGGCAAGAGAAGAGAGATGCCTCAGATCAAGCAGAAAGAATTCTCCCTTCTTCCATCTTTTTGTTCCACATAGGTCTTCCGTGGATTAGAGGATGCTTACTCACATCTGAGAGAGCAGATCTTGTCTACTGATTAAAATGCCAACCTTTTACAGAAGCACCCTCACAGACATACCCAGAAATAATCTATCTGCTATCTAGGCTCCTTTAATCCCCTAAAGTTGACATACAAAATTAACCATTTTTGTTGATATAGAATTACTTTTAAAACCATTTTGACAATAAATTCATATGAACAAAACGAACCACTTTAAAATGTCTAATTTCAGCTGGGGTTTGTAGCTCAGTGGAAGAGCGCTTGCCTAGCATGTACAAGGCACTGGGTTCAATCCTCAGCACGTTGAAAAATAAAGGTTTTAAAACATGTATTTCAGTGGCATTCATATTGTTGTGCAACTACCAACTCTAGTTTCAAAACTTTCTCATCTCCCATTAAGTAATCACTTCTGAGCCCTATTTCTCCATGTCCCAAGATAACATCTAGTCTGCTTTCTAAGGATTTCCCTATTCTGGATATTTCATATAAATTGAATCATTCAGTATATGACATTTTATGACTGGCTTCTATACTTTTTTTTTTCTTTTGGAAGTAATGGGATGGAACCCAGGCTGGGGCTTGCTCCTTTTTAGCTACATACCCACCCCTCTGTAGTTTTTATTTTTTTTAATTTATTCTTTTTAATATTTATTTATTTACTTTAGTTGTACACAATGCAATGCATTTATGTTTACGTGGTGCTGAGGATCGAACCCGGGCCGCGCACGTGCGAGGCGAGCGCTCGGCCGCTGAGCCACAGCCCCAGCCCCTGTAGTTTTTTTTTTTTTTTTTTTTTAATATTTATTTATTTGTTTTAGTTGTACACAATGCAATGCATCTATGTTTACGTGGTGCTGAGGATCGAACCCAGGGCCGCGCACGTGCTAGGCGAGCGCTCTACCGCTGAGCCACAACCCCAGCCCCCCCTGTAGTTTTTATTTTGAGACAATATCTTGCTAAAATGCTGAGGCTGGCCTCAAATTTGCAATCCTTCTATCTTAGCCTCCACAGCTGCTGGGATTACAAGCCTGCACAGCCACACCTAATTTCACCTCTTTTTATGTTTTTGAAGCTTATTTACATTGCTCTAGGTCTCAGAACTTCGTTCATTTTTATGGTTTAATAATATTCCATTGTATGTATACCATGTTTTGTTTACCCATTCATAAGTCAATGGACACTTGGGTTGTTCGAACCTTTTGGCTCTTGTATTATTGCTACAAACATTACTATATATGTATTTACAATATGTGAACACTGTTCTAAATTCTTTTGGTATAGATATGAGTGGAATTATGGTCATATATTTTTATAACTTTTTAAAGAAATCACCAAACTGTTTTCCATGGTGGCTATACCATTCAACATTCCTATTAGCAATGTACAAAAGATCACTTTTCTCCATATCCTTGCCAACACTTGCTTTTTCCCCTTTGTTAAATTATAGCCAACCTAGTAGTTGTGCTGTGGTATTTCACTGGGATTTCAATTTGCACTTTACTAATGACTATTAATGTTGAAAATCTTTATATGCTAGTTGGCCATTTGCATATTTTCTTTGGAGAATTATCTATTCAGATCCCCCCCCTTTTTTTTTTCCTATTGTGGTGCTTGAGATGGAACCCAGGGCCTTGCACATGCTTGATAAGCACTCTACCACTGAACTACACTCCCAGTCCTAATTCAGATCCTTTACTCATAGCCCCACATCTATTCCCCCGCCCCCATTACTGGGGCCTGAAACCAGGGACACTCTACTACTGAGATATATCCCAGGTGCACCCAGCTTTTTTTGTAGTACTGGGGATTGAACCAGGAGTGCTCTACCAATGAGCTACATCCCCAACCCTTTTTATTTTGAGACAAGGTCTTGCTAAGTTGCCAGGCCGGCCTCAAACTTGTGATGTTTGTGCTTCAGCTTCCTGAGTCTTTGGAATTACACACCTGCGCCTCCAAACCCAGCAAATCCCTACTCTTAAAATTGGATTTATTTTTTAATATTTTTTTTAGTTGTAGATGGACACAATAGCCTTATCTTATTATTTATTTTTATGTGGTACTGAGGATCAAACCTGATACCTTACATGTGCTAGGCGAGCACTCTATCACTGAGCCACAACCCTAGTCCCAAAATTGGACTGCTTTATTGACTTGTAAGAATTCTTCATATATTCTTGGATACTAGACCTTTATTAGATATACGATTTGCAAATGAATGTTTCCATTTTATCTATTCGCCTTCTTGAGGGTGTCAGTTATTACATGGATACAGAATTCTTGATTGCTAACCTTTTCTTTTGACATATTTGATATCAACCAACTACTTTCTGGCTTCTATTGTTTCTGATGAAAAGCTAGCTGTTCTCCATACAGCTGTTCTGTTGTTCTCCTGTATATCATAAATTGTTTTTCTTGCTTTCCAGGGTTTCTCTCTGTATTGGGGTTTAAACAGTCTGCCAACAATGCAGCCAGGTGTAGATATCTTTGTATTTATCCTACTTGGAGATCATTAAGGTATTTGTATGTATGAATCAATGTTTTTCATCAAATTTGAGCTAAGTACATGCTCTACCACTAAACTGTACAACCAGTCCTCTATCATTTTTATAACACCATTTTACTGATATTCTCTGTGAGCGGTCACTGTTATCATGCTTTTCCTTCCATTATTTTTGTTTTCCTTTTTTTTTTTTTTTTGGTACCGGGGATTGAACTCAGCGGCACTAGACCACTGGGCCACATCCCCAGCCATTTTTTGTATTTTTTTTATTAGAGACAGGGTCTCACTGAGTTGCTAAGTGCCTCGCCATTGCTGAGGTTGGCTTTGAACTCGCGATCCTCCTGCCTCAGCCTCCCAAAGTGCTGGGATTACAGGTGTGCGCCACCGCGCCCGGCTTTCCTTTATTTCTTTGAACGTGTTTAAAACAGATGCTTTGAAATTTTTTTCTGTGAAGTCCAATATCACAGCCCTTCTTAGAGTTTCTATTGACTACTTTTTTCTATTTATATTTTCATGTCTATTACTTTTTGTATTTGAGATATGACATTACAGATAATGTAACAATGCCTGTATTCTGAGTTCTACCCCCCAGGGAGTTGCTGATTTTTTGTTGTTGTTGATTTTCATGCTTATTAACCTGCCTGGACTAATTCTGGAGTCTATTTCCACTGCATTATGTAGCTGATGATATCTTGATCAATCATTTTATTGTTGCTGCTATTATTTTGGGGGGGAGGTTACTGGGGATTGAACCCAAAGGTGTTTTACCATTGAGCCACATCCCAGCCCTTTTTGAGACAAGGTCTCTCTAAGTTGCTTAGGACCTTGCTAAATTGCTGAGGCTGGCTTTGAACATGCTATTCTCCTGCCCCAGCCCCCTGAGCCACTGGGATTATAGGCGTCCAGCTGTTGGGTATTATTCTTATTTTTTATTTTATTTATGTATGTACTTTTTTTTTTGAGTACTGGGGATTGAATTCAGTGGCACTCAAACCACTAAGCTACATCCCAGCCCTATTTTGTATTTTATTTAGAGACAGGGTCTCACTGAGTTGCTTAGCACCTCACCATTGCTGAGGCTGGCTTTGAAACTCATGATCCTCCTGCCTCAGCCCCTCAAGCTGCTGGGATTACAGGTGTGTGCCACTGCGCTTGGCTCTTTTTTTATCTTTTTTTTTTTTTTTTTTTGTGTACGGGGGATTGAACTCAAGGGCACTCGACCACTGGGCCACATCCCCAGCCCTTTTTTTTTGGTATTTTATTTGGAGACAGGGTCTCACTGAGTTCCTAAGTGCCTCGCCGTTGCTGAGGCTGGCTTTGAACTCGCGATCCTCCTGCCTCAGCCTCCCAAAGTGCTGGGATTACAGGCGTGCGCCACCGCGCCCGGCCTCTTTTTTTATCTTACTCCTCATTTTCTAGTAGTAGTCCCTGGGTCAACAATGTCTATTGGTCAAAGGTTTAGAGGTTGTGCTCAAGCACCTAGAGCCCATAAAGCTTCTACCACTTTTTGTCATTGTGTATGGGCTGAAAATTTCTCAAAGTTTAGCAGTGTACAAATCTGTCCTAGATTTTACTTTCTGCTGGGCTTTCTTTCGCCTTCTCTGTCTACATAAAATGCCTCACATTCAGCTACAGAACAAGAGACCTCTCCAGTGTATACTGAGTGTGTTCAAGTCTTCTATACCACCCAGGATACATGGGTGTCAAGGTCCACTAAAGGTTATCTCCTTCCCTGGATCTCAATATTCAATTTCTATCTATTCAGCTGATCTGTTGCTTGCTTCAACCATGATCACAACCTCAGACTAGCTATAACATTGGCCTTCCCCAATTGTTGGCCATAGAGAGTTCAATGTAGTCTGCTTCAAATTAAGTGAGCTCTCTTTGGCAGCACAGCTACTGGTTTTCATGGTTTATTCTGCTCTTGGGGTAAGAATGATGCAAAGCGGGGACTGGGGTTGTGGCTCAACGGTAGAGCGTTCGCCTAGCACGTGCATGGCCAGGGTTCGATCCTCAGCACCATGTAAACATAAATGCATTGCATTGTGTACAACTAAAGCAAATAAATAAATATTTTTTTTAAAAAGTATGATGCAAAGCAAAACAACCCTAAGCAAAAACCCATCAACTGACTCCTATTTGACTCCCACTGTTCTTACCAGCAGTTCAGTAGTTTTTTTTTTTTTTTTAAACCCTCACTCTTTTATTTTTATTTATTTGCTTCAGTTGTACACAATGCGTTTTTTATTCAATGCGTTTTATTTGTACGTGGTGCTAAGGACTGAACCCGGGTCACCCATGCACCAGGCGAGCGCTCTACCGCTGAGCCACAATCCCAGCCCAGTTCAGTAGTTTTTGTTACACAAACATTTCTCAGATTAACAAACGTCTGGTCAATTTCCAGAGTCTTGAAATATTTTTTTAATTTGTCCAGTTTTGTCATTGCTCTTTGGGGAAAAGATATGATTCTTTGGCTTCTTCTTCTTTTTTTCTTTTTTAATTTTTTAGTTGTAGATGGACACAATGCCTTAATTCCATTTTTTTAAATATTTATTTATTTGCTTCAGTTGTACACAATGCGTTTATTTTTACATGGTGCTGAGGATTGAACGCGGGCTGCGCACGTGCTAGGCGAGTGCTCTACCACTGAGCCACAACCCCAACCCCCTTAATTTTATTTATTTTTATGTGGTGCTAATGTTTGAACCCAGTGCCCATGCTCCGTGAGTGCTCTACCACTGAGCCACAACAGCAGCCCCTCTTTGACTTCTATCTTTTATCACTGGTAGTAGACTGGAGTTTAGGCTTAAAACTTTTAGCAGAAATACTATCAACAGAATGAAAAGACAATCCACAGAATTGGAGAAATTATTTTGCACATTATATATCCAATAAGGAATTAATTCAGAGTATATTTAAAAATCAACTCCCCCCAAATTGGTGAAACATGCATGCCAGCTACTCAGGAGTCTAAGGAAGAAGGATCACTTGAGTCTAGAAGTTTGAGATTAACCTGGGCACCATTAGCAAGACCACATCTCAGAAACAAAAGAAAATGAAATAAAACAAAACACAAAATGAAAATCCACAACCCAACTAAAAAATCGGCAAAGGGTTTAAACAGACATTTCTCCAAAGAATATATACAAGGGCCAATAAAGACATAAAAAGGGGAATGCAAATCAAAACCACAATGAGGGCTAGAGATGTAGCTTAGTGGTACAATGCCTGCTTATTAGCAAATGGGTAGTGCTCAGTTCAATCCCAAACAAAAACCACAATGGTGTATCACTTCATACTCATTAGAAAGGCCATTATCCATATAATACCAAAACAAAACACAGAAAATAAACAAATCTTGCTTAGGATATAGAGAAATTAGAAATTGTATATTTTGCTAGTAGGAATGCAAAATGCTGCAGCTGTTATGGAAAACAGTATGGTGGATCCTCGAAAGTGCAAAATAACTATCACATAATCCAGCAATTCCTCTTCTGCGTATATAACCAAAATAATTCAAGTAAGTAATTGTACACTTGTGTTTATTGCAGCATTATTCACAGTAGCCAAATGATAGGTATAACCCAAGTATCCATCTACAGATGAATGAACAAAAATGTGCTACAGATATACAATGTAATCAACTTGAGTATTAAAAAGGAAATTTGGGGCTGGGATGTGGCTCAGCAGTAGGGCGCTCGCCTAGTACGTGCGCGGCCCGGGTTCGATTCTCAGCACCACATAAAAATGCATTGTGTACAACTAAAAAAGAAAATAAATAAATTTTTTTTAAAAAAAAAAAGAAATTTGGATATATGCAGAATTTAAATTATTTATTTATTTATTTATTTATTTATTTTTTTGGTACTAGGGATTGAACCCAGGGGTACTCAACCACTGAGCCACGTCCCCAGCCCTTTTTATATTTTATAGAAACAAAGTCTCACTAAGATGCTTAGGGTCTTGCTAAGTTGCAGAGGCTAGTCTTGAACTTGTGATGCTTCCTGCCTCAGCCTCTGGACTAAATAGGATCTAAACGTGCCACCACACCTAGCCTCACAATAAACAGAAAAAAGGAGATAGTGGTTGACAGGGGCTGAGAGGAAATGAGAAGTTATTTATTGGTTACAGAGTTTCAGTTTGGAAGATGAAAAAAGTTCTAGAAATAAATAGATGGTGATGAAAGGATGAACAATAACATGATTGCACTTAATACCATTAACCTCTATCTATGTTAAAATTGGTTAAAATCATAAATTCTGTTATGCATACTTTGCCATAATAAAAAAATGATTTTAAAAACTGCTGATAGTGGGGTTGGGGCTGGGGTCGTGGCTCAGCGGCAGAGCGCTCGCCTCGCACGTGCGCGGCCCGGGTTCATCCTCAACACCACGTAAACATAAATGCATTGCATTGTGTACAACTAAAGTAAATAAATATTTTTTTAAAAAAACTGCTGATAGATTTCTTACATCTTCAATGTTTAAAATTTTTAATATTTAAAGTTTTTCAGTGGTAGACTGTGCTGAGTCAATTTGGTAGGCTGGAACCAATATCTCCCAGAAATCTCATTTATATGATTTGGGATAGTAGTTAGACAAAAATGGAATAAGATCTAGAAGGCAGAGTGAGGCACTAGTGAATACATTTTAATAATCTTTCCATACTCAGATGCAGGGAATGGCTTTCAAGTTCCATTTTGTCCTCTGCTCTACATATAGATTTCTTTCTGAATATTGGCCCTGCTGACCAACAAGTATCCCCAAAGCACTGAGGATCAAAGCAATAACAGCTACACAGAATAATAGTCTCCCACAGACCTCTCCATAATCTCCCAATTAAGAGGCTGCTATGATTTCAATAAGGCTTAAGTGTGTCCCCCAAAGGCGCATAACCTTTGTTGCCCATTCTGTGATATTCAAGGGATGGAATCTCTAACAGGTAGGGCCCTGGAGGGAGGCTGGGTTATGATTGCTAGTGTGAAGAGATTAATGCTGGTGTCCTGGAGTGAATTAGATCTTGCAGGAGTGAAGTGGGTAGTTATAAAAACAGTAAGCCTAGCCCCTTTCTGGTTTCTTTCTTCTCACAAAATTTGATATCTCCTAGGTGAACCCATCATGTGATGCCATTTGCCATGTTTTGAGACAGACAGAAGGCACTCATCAGAAGCTTGCCAGATAAGGCCACCCAAGCCTGGACTTTCAGCATCCAAAACTGTGCGAGA
The DNA here is from genome assembly GCA_025594165.1 of Tamias sibiricus. Lineage (NCBI taxonomy): Eukaryota > Metazoa > Chordata > Mammalia > Rodentia > Sciuridae > Tamias > Tamias sibiricus. The sequence continues at coordinate 25,139,741 of CM046660.1, read as the reverse complement.
AACAGCTTTTATTTATGATTTACCCAGCCCCAGATCTTCTGTTATGTAACACAAAACAGACTAAAGAGTACTTTCAAATTACAAAACTGCCAGTTTGCATTTTCAAAATAATGCCTATAAATCTTCTTACCCAAACCACCAGTTATTACCACAGGGAATGTTTTAACCAGTTGTTTCACAGCTATATAACATGGGTCATCCTTTTTCCAGATTCCAATAGCAATTTCCACTATTCTTCCACCCTTCACCTCAGTATGTGTCTGCTACCTGATCCTAAAGTCAGTGCCACACTTCAGGGTTTTATTATTGCAATACCCCATTTCTGAATTACTAATTTCATTATCAAGCAAGGTTTAGCCTGGACAAAAAAAGCCACCTGAGGGGCTGGGATTGTAGCTCAGTGGTAGAGCACTCGCCTAGCACGTGCACGGCCCGGGTTTGATCCTCATCACCACGTACAAATAAACACATTGTGTACAACTAAAGCAAATAAATAAATATTTTTTTAAAAGCCACCTGAGTATTAAGGAATAATGGTTAATTGTAGGGATTAGACCATAACACTATTTTGGGAGGATCTAGAGAAGTGAAGTTTAGAATAGGGAGATCAAAGATCAGAGAAGGAAGCATCAACCAATCAATCCAAAAAGCCAAGCAAACACAGCTGCTGTGGTGATGATGCTATAAATGCGGAGTTTGTGGAGAGGTCTGCAGTAGGCCATTACTCTATTAGCTGCATATGATAAAATGATATAAAAGATAAAGATTAAACCACACAGTTTGCAAAGAATTTAGAAGAAACATGAACAGCATAGCACTTCCTAGACTAGAAAATAAAACTATCCTTCGCCTTCTTTTTCTCAAATCATTGTTTCAAAATAAGAAATACCCTCAGGGTAAATACCTGATCAAAAGTGTTTAAGTTCTGTTTAAGATCTCACCTAGTTTTTTTTCTTTTCTTTTTTTAATATTTATTTATTTATTTATTTTAGTTGTATACAATGCCTTTATTTTTATGTCGTGCTGAGGATCCGCTGAGCCACAACCCCAGCCTGTCCTAGTTGATTTTCTCAGCTACACAAAAGTGCTTAAGAAAATTATGCCACAGTATCCTCTAACAGGACCCAAAGAGAAATCTGTCAAGTTTTTTCAGGCTTGATAACAATAACATAGACAAGAAAAAGTTTACTTGGCACTCACAGTTTCAGAGGTCTTAGTCCACTGTCAGCCAAACCCAGAGCTCTGGGCCCAAGGTGAGGCAGAACAGAACATCATGGCGAAGGTTTTGGAGGAGGAAAGCAGCTCAAAACATGGCCATTAGGCAGCAGAGTTACACTCACTGAGGACAAAATAGAATATCCAAAGCTATACCCACAACCTCCACCAGCCACATCCCAGTTGCCAAGTTAATCCACAAGGGGATCAACACATTGATTAGGTTAAGGTTCCTATAAGTCAATCATTACAATTCTGAACTTTCTTGCACTGTCTCACAAATGAGCTTTGAGGGGACTCTAAATTATAACAAACTGAGTTATAGATAGTGTAGTTTTTGGAGACATGGAAGAACTAAATCAGATTCATAGAACTTCCATAACGTTTCTAAGAAATATTTACCAGTTGGATTAAAAAATATAGTTCAAAATGAAAGCAGCCTCTGAAACCCCAACTTTCCATAAGAAGTTAAGTACAATGAGAAAGGTATTTGGCTTTGTAAGACTTTTTCTTATATAAAAGGAGACTTCTCAGAAGACAGAGACAAAACTAGAAAACAATGGATTAGGAAACCATTCCTACCTGTAATCCCAGCACTTGGGAGCCTGAGGTAGGAGGATCGCAAGTTCAAAACCAGCTCAGCAATGGCAAGACAATTAGCAACTAAGTGAGACCCTGTCTCTAAATAAAATATATTAAAGGGGGGGGGGTCTGGGGATGTGGCCCAGTGGTTGAGTGCCCCTGCGTTCAATCCCTGGTAGCAAAAAAAAAAAAAAAAAAAAAAGAGTTGCTGTAAATTTACTTACTGCCTTATTTTGATTAAAGCTTGCATGCACTGTTTGTCTACACAGTGTATTTTCAGTTTAGATGAAAATAAAGAAGATGTTTTTTTTTTTTTTTTTTTGTGGTACTGGGGATTGACTTCAGGGGCACTCGTCCACTGGGTCACATCCCAGCCCTTTTTTGTATTTTATTAGAGACAGGGTCTCACTGAGTTGCTAAGTGCCTCGCCATTGCTGAGGCTGGCTTTGAACTCACGATCCTCCTGCCTCAGCCTCCGAAAGTGCTGGGATTACAGGCGTGCGCCACCGCGCCCGGCAGAAGATGTATTTTAAGAAACCTATAATATAGGCAAATTCCAAATGTTATCTAGGTAAGACAAGACAATATTAACCTCAACCTGAAGATTGTGGAGAGAACCAGATCACCATAAATATCTTGTGATCCATGATCCAAGAACTGAGTTTATCAGGTTGATGTCACTTGCACATACCATCCCATGCCCACCCTTTGCAAAGTTTCCTTTAAGAGAAAAGCCCAGGCCTGGGGATATATATAGCTCAGTTGGTAGAATGCTTGCCTTACATTCACAAGGCCCTGGTTCAATCCCCAGCACGCACACACGCGCGCACACACAGAAGACCACTGACAAAACCAGCCAAGCAAGTGTGATTTTTTTCCAAAAAAGGGAAAAAAAAAAAAAGCCTAAGACCCTCAAAATATGTCTCACTGTGGAGTTAGCCTGCATTCTGCTCTAATAATGTGTATCTTCATCTTTCACTTTCTTTATTTGTTCTAATTATACATGATAGCAGAATGCATTTCAATTCAGAGTACACAAATGGAGCACAACTTTTCATTTCTCTGGTTGTACATGAAGTAGAGTCACCCATTCGTGTCATCATACATGTACCTAGGGTAATGATGTCCATCTCATTCCACTATCTTTCCTACCTCCATCCCCCTTCCTTCCACTCCCTCCCCTTTGCCCCATCCTAAGTTCCGCCATTCCTCCCTTGCCCCCATTGTTACTACTGCCCCCATTATGGATCAACATCCACTTATCAGAAAAAACATTTTGCCTTTTGTTTTTTGGGACTGGCTTAATTCACTTAGCATGACATTCTCTAGCTCCATTCATTTACCTACAAATGCCATGAATTTATTCTCTTTTAATGCTAAGTAATATTCCAGTGTGTGTGTGTGTGTACACAATTTCTTTATCCATTCATCTATTGAAGGGCATCTAGGTTGGTTCCACCGATTAGCTATTGTGAATTGTGTTGCTATAAACATCAATGTAGCTGCATCACTTAATATGCTGTTTTTAAAGTCCTTTGGGTACAGACTGAGGAGTGGGATAGCTGGGTCAAATGGTGGTTTCCATTCCAAGTTTTCTAAGGAAACGCCATACTGTTTTCCAGGTTGGCTGCACCAATTTGCAGTCCCACCAGCAATGTAAAAGTGTGCCTTTCCTCCCAACATCCTCACCAACGTTTATTGTTGCTTATATTCTTTTTTTAAATATTTACTTATTTTAGTGGTACACAATGCCTTTATTTATTTTTACGTGGTGCTGAGGATTGAACCTGGGCCGCACACGTGCTAGGTGAGCGCTCTACAGCTGAGCCACAATCCCAGCCTGTTGCTTGTATTCTTGATAATTGCCATTCTTACCGGAATGAGATGAAATCTTAGTGTTTTTTTTAAATATTTATTTATTTGCTTTAGTTGTACACAATGCATTTGTCTTTACGTGGTGCTGAGGATCGAACCCAAGCTGCACACATTCTAGGTGAGTGCTCTACCACTGAGCCACAACCTCAGCCCTTAAGAGTAGTTTTGATATGCATTTCTCTAATTACTAGAGATGTTAAACATTTTTTCAATATTTGTCGATTGATTGTATATCCTCTTCTGAGAGGTGTCAGTTCAGTTCCTTAGTCCATTTATTTATTTATTTATTGGTGCCAGGGATTGAACTCAGGGGCACTGGACCACTGGGTCACATCCCCAGCCCTTCTTTGTATTATTAGAGACAGTGTCTCACTGAGTTGCTAAGTGCCTCGCCATTGCTGAGACTGGCTTTGAACTCACAATCCTCCAGCCTCAGCCTCCCAAGTGCTGGGATTACAGGCTTGCCCCACCATGCCCGGCTCTCGCCCATTTATTGATTGGGTTATTTGTTTTTCTGCTGTTAAGTTTTTTAAAGTACTTTATATACCCTGAAGATTAGCATTCTATCTGATGTGCATGTAGTAAAAATTGGCTCCCATTCTGTAGACTCTCTCTTCACCTAATGATTGTTTCTTTTGTTGAGTAGAAGTTTTTTAGATTGAATCCAGCCTGTTTACAGATTCTTGATTTTATTTCCTGTACTTTAGGAGTCTTGTGAAGGAAATTGGGGCCTAACCCAACATGATGAAGATTTGGGCCTACTTTTTCCTCTTAGGTCTCTGGGTCTAATTCCGAGGTCCTTGATCCACTTTGAGTTGAGTTTTGTGCATAGTGAAAGATAGGGGCTTAATTTCATTTTGCTGCATTTATATGGATTTCCAGTTTTCCCGGCAACATTTGTTGAAGAGGCTATCTTTTCTCTAACATGTTTTTGGTGCCTTTGTCCAGTATGAGATAACTGTATTTATTGGGTTTTTCCTGTGTCCTCTATTCTGTATTTTGGTGCCAATAGCATGCTGGTTTTGGTGTTACTATTGCTCTGAAGTAACAAAGGTCTGGTATTGTGATGATACCTGCTTCACTCTTCTTGCTAAGAATTGTTTTGGCTATCCTGGGTCTCTTATTTTTCCAGATGAATTTCATGATTGCTTTTTCTATTTCTGAGAGGACTGTCATTGGGATTTTGATTGGAATTGCATTAAATCTGCATAATGCTTTTGGTAGTATGGTCATTTTGACAGTATTAATTCTGCCTATCCAAGAACAAGGGAGATATTTCCATCTTCTAAGGTCTTCTTTAATTTCTTGCTTGAGCATTCTGTAGAAGTCTTTCATCTCTTTTGTGAGGTTGATTCCCAAGTATTTTTTTTAATATTTATTTGTTTTAGTTATACGCAATGCTTTTATTTTTACATGGTGCTGAGGATCGAACCTGGGCCGCTCTACTGCCGAGCCATAACCCCAGCCCCGATTCCCAACTATTTTAATTTTTTTTTTTTTTTGAGGCTGTTGTAAGTGGGGTAGTTTCCCTAATTTCTCTTTCAGAGGATTCATCACCTATGTACAGAAATGCATTTGACTTATGGGTGTTGATTTTATATCCTGCTACATTGCTGAATTCATTTATTAGTTCTAGAAGTTTTTCTGGTGTAATTTTTCAGATCCTCTAAGCATAAAATCATGTCGTGAGCAAATAATGATAAGTTTGATTTCTTCTTTTCCTATCCAAGTCCCTTTAATATCTTTCATCTGTGTAATTGGTTTTTTTTTTTTTTTTTTTGGTACCGGGGATTGAACTCAGGGGCACTTGACCACTGGGCCACATCCCCAGCCCTTATTTTTGTATTTTATTAGAAGCAGGGTCTCACTGAGTTACTAAGTGCCTCGCCATTGCTGAGGCTGGCTTTGAACTCGCAATCCTCCTGCCTCAGCCTCCCAAAGTGCTGGGATTACAGGTGTGCGCCATCGCGCACGGCTCATCTGTCTAATTGTTCTGGCTAGAGTTTCAAGGACTATGTTAAATAGAAGTTCACCTTTCACTTTCTGATAAAGCTCTTATTCTTTGTTAAAACCTGATGCAGTGTCCTTCCTGCGACATGTCAGAGTCTAAAAGGTAGCCTATGGAGAGAGCATCTCAAATCCTCTTATGTTGACATTTATCTGGCAAGTCATCTCAGGAGGTAAACTGAGGGCAGTAGATTCCTCGTGAGTGACCTAAAGAGCCTTACTCATACTCTCATAAGAAACAACTTCTTTTTCTGGCACTCTTTCTCTTCTGAGTCACAAAGCATACTCTCAAACTGCCCAAATGATGGTGATTCTCCCTCCTCGGAGGATGGAGGACCAGTTGCTTATACGAAGTAGATCCAAGCACCACGTGGATGACGGGGCCATCCTAAGTGTTTGGCTGAGAATCTCACTTCCTAGCCAAGCAAGTGTTCACTGATGTGCGTGCTCTCTCTTTCCCTTCCTTTTCCTAAAATCCTGCAGATTCCCTCTTTTCCAGCTTAGGGAAACAATGAGCACTGGTTATAAAGACACCAAAAAAGCACTCACTTCCTCCAAACCAAATAGGAGAAGCTAGGAGGGAACACTCCAGGTCATGCAAGTACCTGAAAGGAAAAGTCCCAAAAGGAACACAACCTGTTCCTGGGTCAGAAAGAATTTAATGAGCTCATCTGGGAAGACACATACGATGGCTGATCACTAAGTGTCTTGAGCAACCTCATGTTTCATCAAAGAGGCAGAACACACCCTAGACACAATAGACTGGCCTTATGGTGACACCTTTAGAAATGACCTTGAAAACCAGCACTCACAATGATCTAAAACACAGAGGTCCCCTAGATAATTAGGGGAATGGCAAGTAATCCTCTCTTCTAACCCTGTTCCTCATACTCAACTCTCTTCCTTCTCTGTGTATTTTCAAAATACAGGCAAGCTTTTCTATTCAGGCAGTCTGCTACCCTTCTTCTGCAGTAGTTTCACCATTGCTGCTTCCTCTCTTCACTCCTTACTTATTGCCCCCTACAAAAAAGATATTCCAAGGTTTGGGAGACCATGATCAGCAGGGATCCCACTTTAAAGGCCCCCATGGCTCTTTTCCACCACCTTTTCAGTTTAATTTAATTTTGTGGTACTAGGGATGAACCCAGAGTGCTCTACCAATGAACTACATCCCCAGTCCATTTTCTAAGACAGGGTCTTGGTAAAAGTTATCCAGGCTGACCTTGAACTTGCAATTTTCCTGTCTTAGCTTCCCATCTGGCCAGTAGATATCTGAAGGTCATTTGCCTTTCGTTTAAAACATAGAAGCCCCTGAGGAACTAGTCACATTTTATTTTAGAAATCCTATGGGGCTGGGGATGTGGCTCAGCGGTAGAGCGCTCGCCTGGCACGTGCGCGGCCTGGGTTCGATCCTCAGCACCACGTAAAACCGCATTGTGTACAACTAAAGCAAATAAATAAATATTTTTTAAAAATTAAAAAAAAAAAAAAGAAAGAAATCCTAAGCATGAGGGTTTAGAATAACTTACAGGGGAGATGCCTCGTGGTTATCCTTTGCCTCATTTTAAATGGGGTCATTTGGAATGATAAATGGAGAGCAGAACGTTTTTATCACTGTCATCAGCACTCTCAACCCTCTGTAGGTATTTTTATTCTGATACATACCATAAGATCCTACACCCAGTGATAGATGAAGTATGTTTTCACTCTCTTATTTTTTTAAAAAAAATTTATATTTTATTTGTAGTTGGACACAATACCTTTATTTATTTTTATGTGATGCTGAGGATTGAACCCAGGGCCTTACATGTGCTAGGCAAGCGCTTTACTGCTGAGCCACATCCCCAGCCCCTCTCTTTCTTATTTTTATCTCCAGACCAGAGGGCCACATCTGCTACTGACATCTCCAAATGAGTAATACCCTCGCCATTGCATTTGGGGAAAGGCTTCAGGATATTTGTTTTGTTGCTATGTCAACCCATTAAATAATCGTGTTTACCTGCATAAGACCAGAAATGAGAATCACAAATTATAAACTAAACCTTCTTGTAAACACAGTTTTCTTCAGGACCCTGAAAATGTGATTTGGTGGATCCTACAGGACACTGGAAAAGTTCAGTGGATCCTAAGGCCCCAAGGATAGTTGGGTGCTAAAATGTTTATCTAGTCCAGAAATGCCCGACCTCTAATGCAATATACTCTTCAACAGCTTGGCCCACAGAAGCACTCTTGCCTCTGGTGATACAGAATCACTCTGAGATTGGGGCAATTGTTTCTCTTTTCTCTCAGACATAAGAAGGTTGAAGTTCCAGCTCATGCACAAGCTAAATAGAGTAACACCTCACCCATTCTGGCAGGTTCTTCACTGGATTGCACTTTAAGTAACTAGGGTGCTTTGAGGTTGATGACCTAAAGAGTAAAAAAAAAAAAAAAAAAAGACTGATTTTCTTTTATAATACCACATGGCCTCAATATAAGCTGAAAAGTGAGAAAATGTGACGTTTTTCTTTGGTACTGTAGATTGAACCAAGGGTCATTTTTGAACTGCATCCCCAGCTCTTTTTATTTATTTATTTTTTAAGACAGGGTCTCACCAATAAGCTAGGCAGTGTGGTGGACCCAGATCTGTCTCATGGAAAACAAGTGGCCACGTGAACCATCCTCAGCATCAGCCATGACACTCAAGTTGGCCATCCCCAACTGTATGGGCCTCCCTCATGTGTGTGCCCTCTATTCTATAATCTTTCATCCTTACTGCTCACTATGTCACACAACAGACATCTATGGCACGCTTAGTTTTGGTTTTGGAAAGTGATTTAGATTTCAAACTGATTAAACCATGACAGAGGTCTTTGTTCTGGTTTCTAAAAATCTGTGGGCTCCATTTTGGTTTGCTGTGATAATCATAACAGTTTAACTTTTTGAAAACTAGGAAATGATGAATCTAAATGAAAGCTAGAAAATCTTTGTTTTCTATTTTTATGTAAGTTTATGTACATGTGGGTATTACATGTTATATCTACATGAGTTTGTGTTTCTATGGTACCAAACTGGCTTATGGATACATGAGTGCTCATAAATTAAGAAAACATATACCCAAATGCTTTTAGTTCACATGACCTAGATAAATCTTACAAAATACATGTTCATTTTATGTTACGTAAAAACAGCTATTAAAAATAATTTTTAGGGGCTGGCATTGAGGCTCAGTGGTAGAACGCTCTAGCATGTGCAATCCTCAGCACCACATAAAATAAACAAATAAATAAATAAGGGTATAAAAAATAACAATTGTTAAGGGGCTGAGGTTGTGGTTCAGTGGTAGAGTGCTTGCCTGGGCTCAATTCATAGCACCTCATACAAATAAATAAATTAGTATTTAATACTAATTTATAGCACCTCATACAAATAAATAAAAGTATTTTTCTAAAAAACAATAATTTTTAAAAAATAAAAGTAGCTGTTAAAATAGGTAAATTAAGGTATAAATGGAGTAAGTTATTTGTAAATATATACATTAGAGAAAACATCTAAGTTATCTGTAAGTAAGCTAAAAGAGTAAAGTATTAACTACTAGATATAAATTCAACTTCTTGAAGTCTATAAGAAGACAACATATTTGGGTCTATCAAGTGTGTTTTCATACATGTGAAAAACAGTTTAAAGTCAGGTGCAGTGGCGCACACCTGTAATCCCAGCAGCTTGGGAGGCTGAGACGGGAGGATCATGAGTTCAAAGCCAGCCTCAGCAAAAGTGAGGTACACAGCAACTCAGTGAGACCCTGTCTCTAAATAAAAAACACAAAATAGGGCTGAGGATATGGCTCAGTGGTTGTGTGCCTCTGAGTTCAATTCCTAGTACCAAAAAAAAAAAAAAAAAAAAATACCAATTTAAGATTGCTTTCTGCCGGGCGCGGTGGCTCACGCCTGTAATCCCAGCACTTTGGGAGGCTGAGTCAGGAGGATCGCGAGTTCAAAGCCAGCCTCAGCAATGGCGAGGCACTTAGCAACTCAGTGAGACCCTGTCTCTAATAAAATACAAAAAAGGGATGGGGGATGTGGCCCAGTGGTCTAGTGCCGCTGAGTTCAATCCCCGGTACCAAAAAAAAAAAAAAAGATTGCTTTCTTCTTGAGTCTTCATTACAATATAATTACAGAGTTAAAATTCTAATAACACATGCAAAGAATACAAAAACAATAAGCTATAAGAAAACTATAAAAAGCATATATTATTTTATAAAGAAAAAAGTAATTTTTTTCAAAATTTAAGAACTGTGTAAGGATTGTTTCAAAAATAAAAATTTAGGTCAGCACCGTGGCGCACACCTGTAATCCAAAGACTCCGAAGGCTGAGGCAGTAGGATTCCAAATTTGAGACCAATCTCAGCAACTTGGTGAGGTCCTAATAAGGATTTAGAGAGACCTTGTCTAAAATAAAACATTTTAAAAAGGGCTGAGTGGGCTGGGGTTGTGGCTCAGTGGTAGAGCGCTCGCTTAGCACGTGCGCGGCCCGGGTTCAATCCTCAGCACCACGTACAAATAAAAAACCCATTGTGTACAACTAAAGCAAATAAATAAATATTTAAAAAAAAAAAAAAAAAGGGCTGAGTAGTGGCTCAATGGTTAAGTGACTCTGGGTTCAATCACTGGTACCAAAAAATAAAAAAATTAATTTAAATAATGTTAAGGCAAAATAAAACCAATGAAGAGTTATAGGTATGGAATGTATTCGAGAAAGGAAAGTTAAAAGAGGAGGAGAAGCCGGGCGCGGTGGCTCACGCCTGTAATCCCAGCACTTTGGGAGGCTGAGGCAGGAGGATCGCGAGTTCAAAGCCAGCCTCAGCAATGGCGAGGCACTTAGCAACTCAGGGAGACCCTGTCTCTAAATAAAATACAAAAAAGGGCTGGGGATGTGGCCCAGTGGTCGAGTGCCCCTGAGTTCAATCCCCGGTACCACAAAAAAAAAAAAAAAAAGAGGAGGAGAATATTTTTGGATTAGAAAAGAGATTTTACAAAAAATGCACAGATTCTAAGTTTGCTTAAAACAACAAACACCACAACATACAAAAACGGTTTTAAAGCAGCTCTTAATAACATTTTTCCAAAAAAACCGAGTTAACAAAGACTTTTTATTTTGGGATCAGGATAAATCTATTGTGTTTGTTTTCTTTGACCTTTGGTACCTGAAAGGCCAAAGACTTCCCACTGGGCGCTTTTTACCTTTACTACTACATGCTATATATTTTTAAAAAATATTTATTTATTTACTTTAGTTGTACACATAAATGCAATGCATTTATGTTTAAGTGGTGCTGAGGATCTGAATCGAACCTGGGCCACGCACGTGCGAGGTAAGCGCTCTGCCACTGAGCCACAACCCCAGCCCCAGCATGTTATATTTTACATAAAACCCTTACACCCAAATGAACGTCCTTCATGTATAAGGCACACTCTGTTCATTTCTTTCTAATCCACTGTAATAAAAACTCTTGAAATCCCATTAGAGATATGCTTCAAGCCTGGCACTGTGGTACACACCTGTAATCCCAGCTGAGACAGGGGACTGCAAGTTGGAGGTCAGCCTCAGCAATGTAGTGAGGCCCTGTCTAAAATAAATAATAAAAAAGGACATGGGGTGTTGCTCAGTGGGAAAGCACCCCTGGGTTCAATCCCCAGTACAAAAAAAAAAAAAAAAAAAAGCTTCACATTCTGCTCTGAGAATGTGTATTTTCACCTTTTACTTTCTAATAAAGCTATTTTGCCTTGTTAAAACCTGATGAATTCTTAAATTATTTCCTGTAATATGTCAAAAGCCTGGAAGGTCTGAGTAGAGGTCTCCTCTGTCTCTGGAGAAACTACCTTGAACCACCTTATAAGGGACACCATCATTGTATGTTGGGTGTGCACGGTAGATAAACTTTTTAATTTATAAATCTCTGGATACAAGAATTACACCTCAGGAACCTTCTCTGCCTCTAAATTTGATGAAGATAACAAGGTAAAAGGCCTTCAAACTAATTTGAGGACAAGACCTTGGGAGGAGATAATTTTAGATGTGGTAAGAATCTGAATCTTTGCAGCCAAAGTCAACTGTTAGAATCTTATAATAATGACCCTTACTAGACAATTATATTTCAATAAAGCTAGAAAAAATTAAGTTATGCCTCACCAGGCATCCTGTACTTCTAGTTTATGGGCTTGGTAATGTAACTCCAATATTCATGGTTAAGGGGAAACTGGTAATACGGAGAAACTTTAAGAGGAAGTCACATTGAGCTTTCAGTCTGCCAGAACTAAAATAAACCAATGTAATATTGTAAAATAAATATTTGGTTTTTCTCCCCATTTTTTGGTATATAACTCCTAAAATTCTTGTAATCCCCTATATAACAGTTTATTTTTCAATGCTAATGGGTGGATTTCATGACTGGCAGACCCTAGGTAGCTTCAGAATGGGAAGTGATCACTGGAAAAAATAAGGATGGGGGTGGGGTTGTGGCTCAGCGGAAGAGAGCTTGCCTTGCATGTGTGAGACACTGGGTTCGATCCTCAGCACCACATAAAAATAAATAAACAAAATAAAGGTATTGTGTCCGGGGCTGGGGTTGTGGCTCAGCGGCGGAGTGCTCGCCTCACACGTGCGTGGCCCGGGTTCGATCCTCAGCACCACGTAAACATAAATGCATTGCATTGTGTACAACTAAAGTAAATAAATAAATATTTTTAAAAGTATCAAAACTAAAATAAATGCAGATTCAGAAAAAAAGAGGCCAGTGTCATCACTGAATGTCTAAATTAGGAGTTAGAACACAGGCTTGAAGCCAGTCGCGGTGGTGCACACCTATGATCCCAGCACTTGGGCGGCTGAGGCAAGAGGATAGTGAGTTCAAAGCCACCCTAGTAAGAGCGAGGCACTTAGCAACTGAGACCCTGTTTCTAATAAAATACAAAAAAGGGCTGGGGATGTGGCCCCGTGGTCAAGTGCCCCTGAGTTCAATCCCCAGTACCAAAAAAAAAAAAAAAAAAACTCACAGGCTTGATAACTCTGTTCTTTGGTAGTAAGTGCCTAACTGTAAACAGTGGTGATCCAAAATGAGGGAGGAGGGGCTGGGATTGTGGCTCAGCGGTAGAGTCCTAGCACGTATGCGGCCCGGGTTCGATCCTCAGCACCACGTACATATAAACGCATTGTGTACAACTAAAGCAAATAAATAAATATTTTTAAAAAATGAGGGAGGAAAAACAAAAAAACTAGGAAAATGACATTTTCCACCAGGCATAGTAGCACATACCTATAATCCCCACTACTTTGGAGGCTGAGGCAGGAGGATCACAAGTTCAAGGCCAGTCTGAACAATTTAATTAGATCCTATCGCAAAATTTTTTAAAAAACGGGGGCTGGAACTGTAGCTCAGTGATAGAGCGCTTGCCTGGCATGTGTGAGGCACTGGGTTCAATCCTCATAAAAATGAATAAATAAAATACAGATATTGTGTCCATTTACAACTAAAAAATATATTTTAAAGAATTTTTTAGGCTGCGCATGGTGGCGCACACCTGTAGTCCCAGCACTTCGGAGGCTGAGGCAGGAGGATCGAGAGTTCAAAGCCAGCTTCAGCAATGGCGAGGCACTTAGCAACTCAGTGAGACTCTGTCTCTAAATAAAATAAAAAAGGGGGCTGGGGATGTGGCTCAGTGGTCCAGTGCCCCTGAGTTCAATCCCCAGTACAAAAAAAAAAAAAAAATTTAAAAAGGCAGGAGCTGAGGATGTAGGATGTGCTCAATGGTAAAGCATTTGCTGCCTAGCATGTGTGAGGCCATGGGTACAATCCTTTGTGTGCGAGGGTGTGTGTGTGTGTGTGTGTGCGCGCCTCTCTCTCATACAAACAGAAGATATTTTTCATAAATCTATACACATTCCTTTTTTTGTTTTGTTTTGCAGTGCTGGAGATAGAACCCAAGGTTACTCAAGCATACTAGATAAGCTTTTTTTTTTTTTTTTTGGTACTGGGAATTGAACTCAGGGGTGGTTAACTACTGAGCCACATCTCCATCCCTTGTTTATATTTTATTTAGAGACAGGGTCTCACTGAGTTGCAAGTGCCTGCTAAATTCCTGAGGCTGGCTTTGAACTCACAATCTTCCTACCTCAGCCTCCCAAGTTGCTGGAATTACAGGCATGTACCACCACACCTGGCTCCTAGATAAGCATTTATGATGGTATGATTTTAAAAATGTTGGTTGCAGTGGCTGGGGTTGTGGCTCAGTGGTAGAGTGCTCGCCTAGCATGTGCGCAGCCCGGGTTCGATCCTTAGCACCACATACAAATAAATGCATCATGTATAACTAAAGCAAATAAATATTTTTTTAAAAAAATGTTGGTTGTCTTCATTAGTTAGCCAGCCCCCTCCCTGTTTTACCCATTTCACTAATCCCAGGCTTTTGCAGATTTTCTAAAACCTGAACAGTTCTATAGTTTGGTGATGAATAATTTTGTGAGGTAGACTGCTTATATAACAAAAACATGTTTATATGTGTTTAAAAAATAAACAGGTACATTCCTGTTAATGCATAAACAATATTTTTAAATGCAGCTATATTTACTCAAAGGCCATTCTCTTCGTGCAGAGATGCTCTAATCTTTTACCTGGCTGCGGGCATTCCGGAACTGAATGAGGGGAGGAGAATGGGAGTTCCACTGTACAACTGAGTAGACATCTCACTTATTTAGTTCCTGTCTCCCATTTTCAGCATGGCTTCTTAGTCTCATTCTCTTCTGGACATGGGGTCCAGAGTTCTGATCTCTTCAAAGTCAATTCTTTCAAAGAAAAACATCTCCTAAACAAAGCTGACAGTTATTGCCCAACCACTCAGAGTGGGTAAAGTGGGAGAGTACTGAGAAGGATGTCTCCCATTACAGATGTTCATAAAACAACCCTGTTCTTGGGTTTTAATCTTATCCCAGCCTTCTGTGGTACTCAAGACAAATCACGACCTGTATCATGCCAAGTAATCTCTTCCATAGGCACTTGGGTTTGACCTTCCTTTCCTCAGCTATGTCACTTACTATTGCTCTATTTTCTCTCTTCCCACACAAGAAGGAATACGTTTGTCTCAAAATTTAAAAGATGGATCTTACTATATACCCTGCTTTTAGGTAATTTTCATAAAGAGTCTGGAAACAATTTTACTTTGCTATCTTAAAACCGGAAAGGGCTGACTCGGATAATCTTTTAAGTGAAATACCCTTGAAAATGAGCCAATCACTGTTCAAGAACTAAAAGTTCAGGTTTAATAATTAAATCCCAAATGTTAACAAAGCTGAAATTGAGAACTTCAAATGTTCAGTTAGACTACTTCTTGTAGTCTTTTTTTAGTCTTTGCACTTTCTAATCTGTGTCTTTATACCTTCTATCTGGAGACCTACACATTTTTTAAATATTTAGCTCCAATGTCATATATTTTATGAAACATTCTCTGATCCTTTCTTTTAAAAGGCATCTCTTTCTTACTCCTGTTTTAGATAGAGAGAAATTTTAGATAAAGAATTATCTATTTATGTGGCACTGGGGGACTGAAACGCTAGGCAAATGCTCTACTACTGAGTTACAGTCTGTACTTTTTATTTATTGAATGTAGTGAACTATCTGACCGGCAAATCATAGAAGAATGAAGTATAACTTGTCTTAGCTTTGTGGTTCTACCTTTCCTGAACAACTGTTATTCAGGGTCAGACTTTCCCTTGCACACAGTGAAGTTTGATTCAGTATAGCACTACTTGGAGGGAGAGTAGTCAATCTATCTGATAGCCTTCAGTTAACAGGTACAACTTGGCTCACATACTGAAAGCCATATCCTCCAACCTTATTTCTACTGTAATGAAACTAATACTTTGGCCCCCATATGCCACTCCTGCTTTCTCTATTTGTCCAGAACTTTAGCAAAAATGAGGGAAGCTTTACTTGGGCTCCTTCAGAAATCACAATATTCTCTAGATAGGTATGTTCTCTTATTTCCCTATAATCCATAGCACTTTGATTTGGTTCTATTACAGAGCTTAATCTTTGTCTTTCTGTGTTTATTCGTTTTAAATTAAAAAAAAAAAACATTTGTTTTATTTGTAGGTGGACACATTACCTTTATTTATTTCTTTTTTATTTATGTGGCATGAGAATCAAACCCAGGGCCTCACACATGTGAAACAAGTGCTCTACCGCTCAGCCATACCCCAGCCCCTTAAAATTTTTTTATTTGTTCTTTTTAGATACATATGACAGTAGAGATTATTTTGACATATTATACACACATGGGATATAAAATCCCATTGTTGTGGTTGTACATGATGTGGAGTTACACTGGTCATGTATTCATATATGAACAATGAAAAGTAATGTCTGATTCATTTTACTGTCTTTGTGTTGATTCTATTTTAACCTACTAGACTGTAAGCTTTTAGAAGGTAGATTGGCTATAGTGCCTTACACACAACAAGTCGCACAATAAATATTTGTTGGATTAGCTGATGGGAAGAGCTAAATTTTCTTTAACCTAAAAGTAAATATGTTTTCTTATTTCTGATAACATTCATTATGAAGTCATACACAGCAATCATCTATATTCATAGTGCTAGATAACTAATCTTGAAATGAAATTTTATTTTTCCCTGCCAAATTTCTTCTACAATATGTTATAAAGGAAATGGAGTTATAATCACCATTTCTGTTCGTTGTATTCCCTAGGATTTTTGAAAGCTAGTCATACAATAACAGTACCTTAAACATACTAAAAACAGGGCGGGGGTTGTGGCTCAGTGGCAGAGTGCTCGCCTCGCAAGTGCGATTAATTTGAATTAATGAAGAAATTAGCATTGCCCCAACTAAGCAGTGTATTGCATGTTAGTAATTAGAAAAACATTGGAACTTTTTCTTCTTCTTTTTTTTCCTCAGGGGTACTGGGCCTCACTAAGCAAGCACACTACCACTGAACTACATCCCAGTCCTTTTTATTTATTTTTATTTTGAGACACAGTCTAAATTATTGAGGTTGCCTTGGAAATTGCAATCCTCCTGCCTCAGCCTCCCAATTTGTTGGGATTACAAAGGTAGGATATTTAGAAAATAGCAGATCCTTAATGTTTTATTGGACATACATTTATGGTCCCTCTCAAATGTATTATCAGCCCTTCTGAAGTTTTTGATGCCATGACTACAAAGTCCACCTTCCCCTGGCCAGCTGAAAATCACTAGGTTTTTCCTACTCTACCTAAAGGAGTCTTTCTCATAGTTGGTTTTGTTAGTCTTCAAGTGGCCCTAAAGCAGTTCCTCCTCTGTTGTTCCACAATTTTTAAAAAATATTTATTTATTTGCTTTAGTTGTACACAATGCGTTTATTTGTATGTGGTGCTGAGGATCGAACCCGGGCTGCGCACGTGCTAGGCGAGCGCTCTACCGATGAGCCACAACCCCAGCCCTGTTGTTCCACAATTTTATGTTCACATATAATAAGACTAATTTTCTCATGTGAAGAAAAGGTATTCTGGTCTCCAGTTTGTTAAGTACTTCTCTTACTTTCAGCAACTCAGCCCTTTTCCACTGTGTTCTCACACACAGAATATTTATAAAAGCTAATGATGGGGCAGGGATAGTGAATCAGTGGCAGAGCACTTGCCTCGCACCTCTGAGCCACTGGATTCGATCCTCAGCACCACATTAAAAAAATAAATAAATAATAAAGGTATTGTGTCCATCTATGGCCGGGAAAGTAGCTCAATGGTAGAGAACCTGTCTAGCAATCCCCAATATTGCAAGAAGAAAAAAAAAAAAAAATCAACACACAGATTTCAGTTTTCTAAGAAGAGCAAATCCAATCAGTTATGCTTTCAAAAATATAGGCTGAGCCGGGAGCGGTGGCGCACACCTGTAATCCCAGCGCTTGGGAGGCTGAGGCAGGAGGATCGCGAGTTCAAAGCCAGCCTCAGCAATGGTGAGGCACTTAGCAACTCAGTGAGACCCGTATGTAGAAATAGAACTAACAAAAACAGGGGCTTAGAGGCTATCGCTCAGTGGCAGAGCACTGCCTAGCATGTGTGAAGCACTGTGTTTTATCCTTAGCACCTCACATAAAAATGAAACAAATAAAATAAAGGCATATGCTGTCAATCTACAATTACAAAAAAAAAAAAAAAACGCAAGGCTGGGCACCATGGCACATGCTGTAATCCCAGCGACTCAGGAAGCTGAAACAGGAAGATCAGAGAGTCCAAAACCAGACTCAGCAAAAGAGGCACTACACAACTCAGTGAAGACCCTGTCTCTAAATAAAATACAAAATGCAGCTGGGGATGTGGCTCAGTGGTCAAGTGCCCCTAAGATTCAAATCCCCATTGTACTGAAAAATTAAATAATTAAAATAAAATAAAATAAAATAAACTCCAAGCCTTGGGGATGTAGGTCAATGGTGGAGCACTTGCCTAGCACATACAAGGCCCTGGGTTTGATCCTAGAACCATTAAATAAATAAAATAATAAACTCCAAGTTGATTAAAAAACATAGGCATAGGTCTGGGGCTATATCTCAGTGGTAAGTGCTTGCCTGGCACATGTGAGGCACTGGGTTTCAATCCTCAACACCATATATAAATCAATCAATCAATAAATAAAATGAACGTATCCATCTACAACTAAAAAAAATGTTTAAAAAAAAAAAAAACATAAGCTGGGGCTGGGTTATGGCTCAATGGTAAAGTGTTTGCCTAGAATGCATGAGGCACTGGGTTCGATCCTCAGCACAACACAAAAAACGATAAATAAAATAAAGGCATTTAAAAAACCCATAAGCATAAGGCTGGGATATAGCCCAGCTAGCAGAGTGCTTACCTCACATGCACAAGTCCCTGGGTCAAACCAAAGCATGCGTGTGCACACACACACATTAAAAAAAAAAAAAAAAAAAAGCATAAAAAATTAATAATACTAGATTCTGTAGTCTGAATGTTTGTATCCCTGTCAAAATGTGGCGCACGCCTGTATCCCAGCGCTTGGGGAGGCTTGAGCAGGAGGATCGCGAGTTCAAAGCCAGCCTCAGCAATGGTGAGGCACTTAGCAACTCAGTGAGGACCCTGTCTCTAATAAAATACAAAAAAAGGGCTGGGATGTGGCCCAGTGGTCAAGGGCCCCTGAGTTCAATCCCCAGTACCCAAAAAAAAAAAAAAAAAAAAAAAAAAAAAAAATTATATATATATATATATATATAATATATATAGGCTGAGTATCCCTAATCCAAAAATCTGAAATGTTCCCAAGTCCAAAACTTTTTAAATGCCAACATGACCGCATAAGTAAAAAATTTCAACACCTGTGATGATCACAGTCAAAATGTAGGCACAATAAAATATTGTATATATGAAACATAAATAAAGTTCAAGTTTAGAGTTGGGTCCTATCACCAAGATATCCCAGCCCAAGAATGATGCTTTCAAAATATAAGTTATATCATGTTCCATATCTACTCAAGGATCCCTATGGCTTTACCTTGTCAGAATAAAATTCAGAGATTAAAAGGTTATAAAGTCTTTCACAATCTGCCCTACTCTCTACTGTCCATCCTCGCTTCCAATTCCCATTAATAACTCTGATTTCATCCCTATTTTTATACCCCAACTTCACTATGATCTGGCCACATAGACCAACCACTCTTCCTAGAACACATTAAGGACACTCCCATCTTCATTTTTTATATTTACTACCCTTTGCCCATAATGGTCTATCCTCAGAAAAGCACATGTGCTGCTCCATCATTTCTTTAAGTCTGAGCAAACATTACCTTATAGTGAGGTCCTCATTCACCATTCTATATAAAATATGAACCATGCTCAACACCTGATCACCATTTATTCTTGCTTGCCTTTTATTTTTTTGTCCATAAGTTATCATTGTCACCTTGTATATTTTACACACACACACACACACAACACACTTTTTATCTGTCAATCTCCCCTCACTAGATTTTAAAGTACATTAGGACAGCAGTTTGTGTTATTTTGTCCACTTTTACACCCTACCATTGTTAACAATACCTGGTACAATGCACTCAGCAAGCATTTTGAATTAATGATTAGAAAATGTAACAGGAAATAAAATCTCATTTGTAACATCATAAAACTATCAAGTATGTAGAAATAGAACTAACAAAAACAGGGGCTGAGGCTATCGCTCAGTGGCAGAGCACTGCCTAGCATGTGTGAAGCACTGTGATTAAAATGCACTGTGTTTATCCTTAGCACCACATAAAAATGAAACAAATAAAATAAAGGCATGCTGTCAATCTACAATTACAAAAAAAAAAACGCAAGGCTGGGCACCATGGCACATGCCTGTAATCCCAGCGACTCAGGAAGCTGAAACAGGAAGATCAGGAGTCCAAAACCAGACTCAGCAAAAGTGAGGCACTACACAACTCAGTGAGACCCTGTCTCTAAATAAAATACAAAATGCAGCTGGGGATGTGGCTCAGTGGTCAAGTGCCCCTAAGTTCAATCCCCAGTACTGAAAAATTAAATAATTAAAATAAAATAAAATAAAATAAACTCCAAGCCTTGGGGATGTAGGTCAATGGTGGAGCACTTGCCTAGCACATACAAGGCCCTGGGTTTGATCCTAGAACCATTAAATAAATAAATAATAAACTCCAAGTTGATTAAAAACATAGGCATAGGTCTTTTGGGGGCTATATCTCAGTGGTAGAGTGCTTGCCTGGCACATGTGAGGCACTGGGTTTCAATCCTCAACACCATATATAAATCAATCAATCAATAAATAAAATGAACGTATCCATCTACAACTAAAAAAAATGTTTAAAAAAAAAAAACATAAGCTGGGGCTGGGGTTATGGCTCAATGGTAAAGTGTTTGCCTAGAATGCATGAGGCACTGGGTTCGATCCTCAGCACAACAAAAAAAAAAACGATAAATAAAATAAAGGCATTTAAAAAACCCATAAGCATAAGGCTGGGGATATAGCCCAGCTAGCAGAGTGCTTACCTCACATGCACAAGTCCCTGGGTTCAAACCAAAGCATGCGTGTGCACACACACACATTAAAAAAAAAAAAAAAAAAAGCATAAAAAATTAATACAGATTCTGTAGTCTGAATGTTTGTATCCCTTCAAAATTCTGGAACTTTAGGTCCCATGATGATGGTATTTGGAGGTGGAAAAGAAAAGTTGGGGAGCCGGGCGTGGTGGCGCACGCCTGTAATCCCAGCACTTGGGAGGCTGAGGCAGGAGGATAGCGAGTTCAAAGCCAGCCTCAGCAATGGTGAGGCACTTAGCAACTCAGTGAGACCCTGTATCTAATAAAATAAAAAATAGGGCTGGGGATGGGGCTCACTGGTCAAGTGCCCTCTGAGTTCAATCGCTGATACCACACACACACAAAAAAAAAAAAAAAAAAAAAAAGGAAAGAAAAGAAAAGTTGGGGGAGGAGCACTAGAAGATGATTAGGCCATAAGCACTTCAATCTTATGAATCAGATTAATTCCCTTATAAAACATGCTTCAGAAAGTTACCCAGAATTTTCGTCTCTTCTGCCTGTCAGGATGCAGCAACAGGAATCCTGAAGCAGACAGCACTTCAGTCTCCATAACTATGTGAAATAAATTTTTATGATTTATGAATTACCCAGTCTGTGGTATTTTGTTATGTATTATATAATATATAGTATATATTAGAAATCTGCTAGATGTATTCCTTTAACTACAACATAATATTTCATGTATTCCAGTTTGTACGGATATTTTGCTATTAATGGATCTATAGATCAGACTAAGAACAGACTAAGAAAATGGATCTGTAGATCAGACTAAGAACAGACTAAGAAAATAGCAAACATTTTTTAAATATTGCAACAAAATACAGAGAAATAAATAATCGTGGGATGAGGACACCTAAACACAAAAAGCAAAAAATAAAGAGAAAACCAACAAAAATGAAAGAGACACGCAGATAGACAATCATTTGCAAAAATGATAATCTTTGCAAATACATAAGTAGGCAAAAAAGGGTGACTATAAAGAATGCCAGAGCTGGGCAAAGTAGCACATGCCTATAATCCAGCAAACTGGGAGGCTGAGGCAGAAAGATCACAAGTTCAAGGCCAAACTCAACAGCTTAGTGAGACCCTGCCTCAAAATAAAGAATAAAACGCGTTGAGTTATACTAGGGATGTAACTCAATGGTAAAGCACTTCTGGGTTCAATCTCTAGTACCAAAAGCAAAAACAAATGATGTCCAAGATCTGTGAGAGAAACACTCAATGCTTAGAACTTGCCAAAGGAAAAAATATATAACTTATGTAAGAAATAAAAAGTGATAATACAGCCGGGCGCGGTGGCGCACGCCTGTAATCCCAGCACTTTGGGAGGCTGAGGCAGGAGGATTGCGAGTTCAAAGCCAGCCTTAGCAATGGCGAGGCACTTAGCAACTCAGTAAGACCCTGTCTCTAAATAAAATACAAAAAAAAGGCTGGGGGATGTGACTCAGTGGTCAAGTGCCCCTGAGTTCAATCCCCGGTACCACAAAAAAAAAAAAAAACCCCCTGAAGTAGGTGGTTTGCAAGTTCTGGGCCAGCCTCAGAAATTTAGAGAGACCCTGTCTCAAAATGGAAGGTAAAGAGGACTAGGGACTAGGGAGGGCTGGGGTTGTGGCTCAGTGGCAGGGCAAGCGCTCGCCTAGCATGTACACAGCATGGTTCCTAAAAATAAAAATGCACTGTGTACAACTAAAGCAAATAAATTAAAAAAAAAAAATAGAGGACTAGGGATATAACTCAATTGGTAAAGCATTCCTAGGTTCAGTCACCAGTACAAAAAAACAAACAAACACAAAAACACATAACCCTGCAAGGGTAACCCCCAAGTTTGTAAAAGAATTTTGTGGTTTTAATTTTTATCTTTTTTCTGAGATGAGGGTCTAGCTATGTTGACCAGTCTGGCCTCTAACTCACAATCTTTTTGCCTCAGCATCCTGAATACCTGGGTTTATGGCATGTGCCTCCAAATCTACTAAGTTTTTATGTCTTGAAGCAAAAGAGGCAGAGTGGAGAAAAGATAGAGGTAGTGTCAGAAGGAATTTCAATCATACTTAAACGTTTCAACTTTTTAAGTAAAAATTCACAATCTATTGCTTTTGCAATTTAATTTTTTTAAGTGGTGCTGAAGGTCAAACCCAGGGTTCTCACTCAGGCTAGGCAAGCATTTCCAGCCCTTTTTTTTTTTTTTTTTTTTTTTTTTTTTTTGTGGTACCACCAGGGATTGAACTCAGGGGCACTTGACCACTGGGTCACATCCCCAGACCTTTTTGTATTTTATTTAGAGACAGGGTCTCACTGAGTTGCTAAGTGCTTCCCCATTGCTGAGGCTGGCTTTGAACTCGCGATCCTCCTGCCTCAGCCTCCCAAAGGGCTGGGATTACAGGCGTGCGCCACCGCGCCCGGCTTCCAGCCCTTTTAAATGTTTTTGTATGTAATTTGCCAATATTTTCTTTAAAATTTTTGCATCTATGTTCATCACAGATTTTAATAATTTAAGCTTTTTTCTCTTTCTTTTGGTTAGCTTGATGAAGGTTACCAAGTATGTTTATTCTTTTAAAAGAACCAACTTTTTTTTTTTTTTTTTTTTTTTTTTTTTTTTTTGTGGTACCGGGGATTGAACTCAGGGGCACTTGACCACTGGGCCACATCCCCAGCCCTTTTCTTTGTATTTTATTAGAGACAGGGTCTCACTGAGTTGCTAAGTGCCTTGCCATTGCTGAGGCTGGCTTTGAACTCACGATCCTCCTGCCTCAGCCTCCCAAAGTGCTGGGATTACAGGCGGGCGCCACCGCGCCCGGCTAGGAACCAACTTTTGTTTCACTTTTAAATTGGTTTTTATTCAATTTCACTAATTTCAGCTCAGATTTTAATTATTTCCTATCTTCTATTGATTTAGATGTAAATTTGTTGTTTTTCTAGAGACCTGATCTGATCCAACTGTGATTTACTGCAGGTATCTGAAAGGCAATTACTTCTCGGTGTAGTTTTTTTGTTTTGTTTTGTTTTGTTTTAATATTTATTTACTTTAGTTGTACACAATGCAACGCATTTATGTTTATGTGGTGCTGAGGATCGAACTGGGCCGTGCACGTGCTAGGCAAGCGCCCTGCTGCTGAGCCACAACCCCAGCCCTTCTCGGTGTAGTTTTCACAAAATATTTGGTCATGGTTGTTTAGAGGAGTTACTTAAATTGGCTAGCATATATGCCTAATATGCCAAAGCACTGGTCTAATCCTTATATTTGAACTTTGTTCAACTCTATAGTCACAAATTGATTTGTTAATCAATTATAACCAAATATCTTTTTCTTTGTGGGGGTGGGGCGGGATAACCAAGTCTTGAACTCAGGAGCACTCAACCACTGAGCTATATCCCCAGCCTTATTTTGTATTTTATTTAGAGACAGGGCTGGGGATGTGGCCCGATGGTCAAGGGCCCGAGTTCAGTCCCCATTACCAAAAACAAAACAAAACAAAACATCCAGTATAGAAACCTGAGAAAAGTGGTATTTGATTTTTTTTTTTTTTTTTTTTTTTTTGTACTGGGGATTGAACTCAGGGGTACTTGACCACTGGGCCACATCCCCAGCCCTTTTTTGTATTTTATTAGAGACAGGGTCTCACTGAGTTACTAAGTGCCTCACCGTTGCTGAGGCTGGCTTTGAACTCACGATTCTCCTGCCTCAGCCTCCCAAGTGCTAGGATTACAGGCGTGCGCCACCGTGCCCGGCTTAATTTTTTTTTAAATATTTATTTATTTGCTTTAGTTGTACACAATGGTTTTCTTTTTTTTTTTTTGTTTCTTTTTGTACGTGGTGCTAAGGATCGAACCTGGGTCACGGCGAGCGCTCTACCGCTGAGCCACAACCCCAGCACGGTTTTTAATTTTATAATGTTAAATGCATGGTATGTAAATGTATTTCCCCTTGGAGTTCAGGATGCAAATATAAGACACTTTTTTTTTTTTTTTTTTTTTTGGCACCAGGAATTGAACTCAGGGGCACTCGACCACTGGGCCACATCCCCAGCCCTTTTTTTGTATTTTATTAGAGACAGGGTCTCTGAGTTGCTAAGTGCCTTGCCATTGCTGAGGCTGACTTTGAACTCGTGATCCTTCTGCCTCAGCCTCCCAAATGCTGGAATTACAGGCGAGCACCACCGCGCCCAGCTCAAATATAAGACACTTTTGTCTTTCCTATCCCAGTGTTTTATTTAACAGAAATTTATATTACTATTTCTTAGGGATCTTCTATGAAACACCCAAGTCCAAATCTACTTCTAGGATGGGGCAGTTTCAGGAGATGAGAATTATGTAAAAACCTTACCAGCAATTTTTTTTTTTTTTTTTTTTTTTTTTTTGTACCAGGGATTGAACTCAGAGGCACTCGACCACTGGGCCACATCCCCAGCCCTTTTTTTGGTTTTTATTAGAGACAGGGTCTCACTGAGTTGCTAAGTGCCTCGCCATTGCTGAGGCTGGCTTTGAACTCGCGATCCTCCTGCCTCAGCCTCCCAAAGTGCTGGGATTACAGGCGTGCGCCACCGCGCCCGGCTCTTACCAGCAATTTTGAAGGTCACCCATGTTACCTATTTATCTCTAGAACCAACTGCAGTCACAATAAATAATGAATGAAATTTGGTCTAAATTCTCTCTCCTTAATAATGTTCCCTTAACTCCAGGGTCACTAGTAACAAGCAAGAGTTTGGTGTCTGATTTTTAAGTAACATTAATCCAATTCCTATTATGATAAGGAAATAGATAACAAAAACCTTCTTTTAAATGGCTTTCCCCAAGGCTCAATGTGAGTTCATAGTAGAACTAAGAAAAAAATTTGAGAAAAAAAATTTTTTTTTTCTTTCTATATTAGGAATTGGAACTAGAGACACTCATCACTGAGTTACATTCCCAGCCCTTTCTGTTCTTTTGAGATTTGGTCTTGCTTAAATTGCCCTTCCACTTCAGCCTACCAGGTCACTGGGATTACAAGTGTGCACCACTAAGCCTGAGTCTGAAATCTTGGTTCCTATATATGGGCCAAACTCTTTCATCTGGAATAGAGACCAGATGAAATTTATGACCCCTAGGGCCTATAATCCACCTTTTGAGACATAATCTCAATGCGATTATTCTAGGGTCCTTGTCTAACATGTGTGAGACCCTGGGTTAGAAGCCCAGTACTATCCTCCCCAAAATAATAAAAATAAAATAAAATAAATACCATTAATT
Source organism: Tamias sibiricus (assembly GCA_025594165.1). Classification (NCBI taxonomy): domain Eukaryota; kingdom Metazoa; phylum Chordata; class Mammalia; order Rodentia; family Sciuridae; genus Tamias; species Tamias sibiricus. The sequence goes on along the minus strand of CM046660.1, from coordinate 25,113,752 downwards.
TTTCATAAGGAATATGTTGGCCTCAGTAAAGTTGCAATTTTTTTGTTGAGCTTTAAAAAATTATATCTAGATTTGGAAAGCTTCTTTGTATAACATGAGTCAGCTGTGACTAAAAATACTGAATATTAATGAAGCCTCTGATCCTGCAGTTACAATTAATGAAAACGTGCTAGGAAAGTTATAACATTAAATAAATGTTCTAATTAGCCAAGGAGAATTGCAAATATACCAGTTTTCTTTTCTACATATATGGGTTGCAGAAGTAAGTTATGATTAATTTTTTCGACATGTGCTTTCCTTACCTGAAGGATATTCAATTTTCAAAAAAACCTAGTAAGGAGCCGGGTACAGTGGTACATGCCTGTAATCCCAGCACTTGGGAGGCTGAGGCAGGAGGACCGAATTCAAAACCAGCCTCAGCAATGGCGAGGCACTTAGCAACTAAATGAGACCCTGTCTCTAAATAAAATACAAAAAAGGGCTGGGGATGTGGCCCAGTAGTCAAGTGCCCCTGAGTTCAATCCCTAGTACCACACACACACACACACACACACACACACACACAAAAAAAAAAACCCTAGTAAGGGTACTAGTAACACTGCCCTTTTATAAAAAATAAATGTCTCTTCTTGTCTGTGTTCAGTCACATTATAACTATTTTCTACAAATCAGAGAAGAAAGAACAATCAGTTTCTACGGCTAAAAGCTGGCTGATTCAGTATCTTAAAATGTCAATTTAAAATTTGGTGCCAGATTTTCCACTTAGGAGACATTTATCCATATTTGCCTAACAATGAGTACAATAATAGCTGCAGCAAAATTCAGATTGAAACACTGCTAAATTATTACTGCTTAACTATACTGATTAAAACACATAGATGCTCTTATTTAATAAACCTAATATGTAAAACTGAATCAGATAAATAAAGAAATGATAGGTTGGGGCTGGGGTTGGGGCTCAGCGGTAGAGCACTCGCCTAGCACATGTGCAGCCTGGGTTCAATCCGCAGCACCACGTAAACATAAATGCATTGCATTGTGTACAACAAAAGCAAATAAATAAATATTAAAAAAAAAAAAAAAAATGACAGGTTGCACTCCCCCTTTTGTAAAAGGATTTTATATTTAAACTGCATGTTCTTTTATTTATTTATTTATTTATTTTGGTGGTACCGAGGATTGAACTCAGGGGCACTCGTCCACGGGGTCACATCCCCAGCCCTTTTTTGTATTTTATTAGAGACAGGGTCTCATTGAGTTGCTAAGTGCCTCGCCATTGCTGAGGCTGGCTTTGAACTCGCGATCCTCCTGCCTCAGCCTACCAAAGTGCTGGGATTACAGGCATGCGCCACAGCACCCGGCTTAAAAATTTTTTAATATTGAAAAAGTCTATTTACAAACATTTCTATACAACATAATAATAGGCATTATTTGTTGAGCTCTTATTGTATGGTAAACAACTTGCTAAGTGCTATACAATTATTAAAGGATTTGATATAATACAGTACAGTAAGTATTATACCCATTTTAGAAACTGAAAATTTGAAACAGATTACATAACTTGTCCAAGGTCACAAAAGACAGTGATTAGCAAAGTAGGGTTCAACCTAAGACTTCAAAGCTAATACTCTTAAGTAGGTTCTGTATGTAAATATAAATTACATAAATCCTAAGAAATTGAAATCGGGGGAGGGCTGGGGTTGTGGCTCAGCGGTAGAGCCGTTCTCCTAGCACGTGTGCGGCCTGGTTTCGATCCTCAGCACCACATAAAAATAAAGGCTTTGTGTACAACTAAAACAAATAAATACATATTACAAAAAAAAAGAAATTGAATCCATAGCACACCAAACTCCATTATATCACACAATCATTACATCCAATCATCACTCCGATGGCAAAGATGCTATTTGGTCAGCTTATACTGCAGACATTTTCCCCCATTGTCAGCCTTAGTTTTTTTGTTTGTTTATCAGAATTCAGGGTAGAAATAAGCAGAAATCCAAAGCAGCTTAAGATAAAATTACAAAGGCTAATTGGCTTTTCTTTACTAGCAGTTGGAAATAAAGAAATTTAAGAACACTAGCAATAATTGACCATCTAATATGTTTAGAGAATCACAGAATTTTCATAGAAGAAACCTCAGAATTCAGACAACGGATGTCCACAGAGGTAACTTACCCAAGGTCGCCTAGGTACCAGTAACACTAGGATTTCACTAGAATTTATATAATAGATGCACAGAAATATACAAATGTATATGAGTACTTTTTTTTTTAATATTTATTTATTTACTTTAGTTGTACACAATGCAATGATTTATGTTTATGTGGTGCAGAGGATCGAACCCGGGCCGCGCACGTGAGAGGCGAGCGCTCTGCCGCTGAGCCACAACCCCAGCCCCTATATGAGTACTTTTTAAGCCAGGCAGTAACACTAGAATTTCACTAGAATTTACATAATAGATGCACATAAATATACAAATGTATATGAGTATTTTTTAAGCCAGGCATGATGACACACACCTGAAATTCCAGCTCTTTGGGATGCAGGAAGATTCTTGAGCCCAGAAATTCAAGGCCAGCATAGGCAACACAACAAGACCCTATCCAGAATACTTTTTTGTTGGTACAGAGGACTGTTGTTAGTACTGAGAATCATTCTACCACTGAGCTATACTCCCAACCCTACTTATTTAGAGATGGGGGTCTATGTTGCCCCAGGTGGCCTTGAACTCCCGGGCTTCAAGTGATCCTCTCTTGCTTAAGCCTCCTCAGTAGCTGGAACTAGAGGTCCATGCCAGGAACCACACCTGGCAAAGAGGATATATTCTAACAGACCTCTGGAAATCCTTGCAGCTAACACTTAAATCGTTCACCTGGTGGGAAATGCAATACCGTCACCCCTTTCCTTTCGTCACCCATTGCTAAAGAAGAAGAAGAAAAACAAAAGTTTTTCCTTGGTAACAGTAATTCACGATACAGTGAGTTGATTACCTTCATTGGGTCTATCAACAAAGGTTCATATATTCATACAAACGGGTATTCTACATTTAACATGTCTTCTAAAAATCTTTTTTTTTCTTTTTGTCTACTTCTCCTGCCACATAAAATTCCTTACTCTGCAAACATGGAACACCCAGATTAGCTAGACCTATGGCATCTTATTAATGTAAATTTTAAGTGAAACTGAGAATGCTTTTCTAGTTTACTCTTTGAAATGACTATTTAATTGTATCAGCCAGCATTCTCCAGTAGATCAGAAATCCACAGCAATAAACACTGCAGCACTTTATTTGGTTCATTTGATTGTATTAAGTTTGGGCAAGCATCTGATATACTGCCAAGCTCCACCTCCATACTATTAGATATAATTTTTTACTTAGCATCAAAGTAATACCTAAAATTGATTTACTACTTATTTTCATGGAATTCTATTTCCCTTCTTTAGTTTCGACTAAAAATTCCTGACATTAAAGACAAAACAAGAAGAAATCGCCAGTACTGGTTTTATATCTGACGAAGTCCTTGCCTACGTGATCTAATAGGTGATGTTAAACTTATAGCAATTTAAGAAACTGAGCAAAAATGAACTGAATTAATTACATTTTCATCTGACTACAACTGTCAGATATAAAGCTTAGTAAGGTCAACAGAATATCATAAAATCAATTTGAAAAAACATTAGACAAGGTCTAGGGTTGTGGCTCAGTGGTAGAAAGCTCGTCTGGCATGTTTGTGAGGCACTGGGCTCAATCCTCAGCACCACATAAAAATAAATAAATAAATAAAGGTGTTGTGTCCATCTACAATTAAAAAATTTTTTTGAAAATTTGAAACTCAGGGGCGGGGGTTGTGGCTCAGCGGCAGAGCACTTGCCTTGCACGTGCGCGGCCCGGGTTCGATCCTCAGCACCACGTAAACATAAATGCATTGCATTGTATACAACTAAAGTAAATAAATAAATATTTAAAAAAATAAAAATAAAAAAATTTGAAACTCAGCCGGGTGCGGTGGCGCACGCCTGTAATCCCAGTACTTGGGAAGCTGAGGCAGGAGAATCGCGAGTTCAAAGCCAGCCTCAGCAATGGCCAGGCACTTAGCAACTCAGTGAGACCCTGTCTCTAATAAAATACAAAAAAGGGCTGGGGATGTGGCCCAGTGGTCAAGTGCCCCTGAGTTCAATCCCCAGTACCCCCCCCCCCAAAAATAAAAAATAAAACTCACATGCCTACTATGATAGTTATTCAAAATTTTCCAAAAATAACTACCCAGTTCAATATATTTGAATATATAATTTGCACTGACAAATAACCTAAAACATAAAAATATAAGACTCTAGATGTGCTCTTTGTTTTTGAAGTTATATAATTAAGGAAGATGAAACCAAGCACAAATCCTATGGCATAGTTCAGTATCACCACCTATTGTTAGTTGTGATTAAAATAAAACCATTTTATTAAATAGATTCAAATGTACTGAGACATAAAACTATAAAATCACCCTTGGATGCGGGTTGGGTCAGGGTCTAATCTAAAAATTCACTAGGTCTGAATGATCATATAGCAAAATGGTGTAAAGATAACTATGCAGAAGCAGCTAAATTTGGTAGCATAAGGGCATTCTTTCTTCTCCTTCCCTCCCTTAGATTTTCCTGGTGTCATGGAATTTTTTACTTTGAACATCTAAAAATACCCTTCTAAAGCCACAATAGTATACTAGTTAGATTACTAAAATTTTCAACTCAGTTTCCAATCTGTAACCCGTTGGGAAACAGTAATCTAAGGAACAGGAACATTAATAAGTACCTATAACAAAGGTACTTATTAATTTGTAAGGAAAAATGAGGCCAAAATTTGAAACAAGATAGAAAGAATTTCCCCAGCAACTCAGGAGTCTGAAGCAGGAGGATCACAAGTTCAAAGCCAGCCTCAGCAACTTATCTAGGTCCTGAGCAACCTAGCAAGACCCTGTCACAAAATAAAAAATTAAAAGGGCTGGGGATGTGGCTCAGTGGTTATGCGCCCCTGGGTTCAATCCCTGGTACCGGATGCTGTTGCTGCTACTGATGATGATATAGATAATAATGCAAAATAAAATAGAAGGATTTTTTAAATTAAGATTAAAACATAAAAGTACAAAACTTAAAGTGTTCATCCTCTAACAGAAATACTGCATCAATGAACGAAAATCTTCAATACAAAAAATATTATATCAGCCGGGCGTGGTGGCACATGCCTGTAATCCCAGCACTTTGGGAGGCTGAGGCAGGAGGATCCTGAGTTCAAAGCCAGCCTCAGCAATGGCCAGGCACTTATCAACTTAGTGAGACCCTGTCTCTAATAAAATACAAAAAAGGGCTGGGGATGTGGCCCAGTGGTCAAGTGCCCCTGAGTTCAATCCCTGGTACCACAAAAACATATATATACTATATCAAAGAATATAGAATTTAAACATCAAGAATAATTTTGCAGGGCTGGGGTTGTGGCTCAGCAGCAGAGTGCTCACCTAACACATGTGCGACCCGGGTTCGATCCTCAGCACCACATAAAAATAAAACACATTGTGTACAACTAAAGTAAATAAATAAATATTTTTTAAAAAGGGGGTGGGGACTGGGGTTGTGGCTCAGCGGTAGAGCACTCGCCTAGCATGTGCGTGGCCCAGGTTCGATCCTCAGCATCACGTAAACAAATGCATTGCATTGTGTACAACTAAAGCACATAAATAAATATTTTTTAAAATCCCTTGTATCCACTTTAAAAAAAAGGAATAATTTTGCAAAGTTTTTGTACAGTGAAGACTGTTAAGACAATTGTTTTCAAAACAAATTTTGTTAACAAAATTTCTTAGATCTACTAGTACCATTCCCACTGGAAGGATTTTTAAAGAATGAAACAAATCCAAGGTATGTTGGTACCTATAAACCCAGCTACTCAGGAGGATGAGGCAGGAACATTACTTAAGCCCAGGAGTTGGAGGCTAGCCTGGGCAATATAGGGAGACTCCACCTCAAAAACAACAACAAAAAACAGAACAGTGAGGTGGGGCACACCTATGATCCCAGTCACTAGGGAGTCTAAGGCAGGAGAATCACAACTGGAGGCCAGCCTCTGCAAATTCAAGACCAGGCACAGTGGTACTATTCCTATAATTCCAGCAATTTGAGAGGCTGAATCAGAATCAGGCAGGAGTATCACAAATTTGAGGTCAGCCTGGGTAACTTAGTGAGACCCTAACTCAAAAATATAAACATCCAGGCGTGGTGGCACATGCCTGTAATCCCAGCACTTGGGAGGCTGAGGCACTTAGCAACTCAGTGAGACCCTGTCTCTAATAAATTTAAAAAAAAAAAAAAAAAGGCTGTGGCCCAGTGGTCGAGTGCCCTTGAGTTCAATCTCCAGTACCCCCCCCCCCAAAAAAAAAATATATATATATACACACACACACACACAAACAAACAAAGGACTGGGGATGCAGCTCAGTGGTAGAGTTCCTCTAGGTTCAATCCCCAGTAAAAGAAAAAGAAAAAAAATGACAATTTATAGGATTCTGGTACAAAAGTTACTTGAATAATTTGTTCTAATCCCTCTGTTTTGCAGAAGAGAAGTGAAAAGAAATAACAAGTCAGAGAAGTGAAAAGAAATAACCAAAACCCCAGTTAGTCCATGGCAAAAATGAAGATTAACGAATATCCAGGTCTCTTAACTCCCAATGTAGTATTTTTTTTTTTGACATGCCACCATTTATGATTTTTGTTATTTTGGATAAATTGAATTGACAAAATGAAGAAAGCAGGCAAAGAACTATGATAGCCTAGTGTTACAGAATGTATGTGATATTATAGACTTATAAGAAAAGAGTATAACAAAGTGGCCGGGTGCACGCCTGTAATACCAGTGAGATATAAGGAATAACAATAATGAACATAGACTTAAAATGCATATTACTTGGAGCATATTACTTCCTAACTTACATGAGGCTTAACATCTCCAGGCACAAATTAAATTTTAAAATGAAATGTGAATGTCATTTTTTAAATGTTAGGCTTTTTTTTTTTTTTTTTTTTTTTTTTCGTGGTACCAGGGATTGAACTCAGGGACACTCGACCACTGGGTCACATCCCCAGCCCTTTTTTGTATTTTATTTAGAGACAAGGTCTCACTGAGTTGCTAAGTGCCTCACCATTGCTGAGGCTGGCTTTGAACTCATGATCCTCCTGCCTCAGCCTCCCAAAGTGCTGGGATTACAGGCATGCGCCACCGCGCTTGGCAATGTAAGGCTTTTTTTTTTTTTTTTTTTACCGGGGATTGAACTCAGGGGCACTCGACCACTGGGCCACATCCCCAGCCTTTTTTTGTATTTTTATTAGAGACAGGGTCTCACTGAGTTGCTAAGTGCCTTGCCATTGCTGAGGCTGGCTTTGAACTTGCGATCCTCCTGCCTCAGCCTCCCAAGTGCTGGGATTACAGGCATGCACCACCGCGCCTGGCTAATGTTAGGCTTTTTAAAAAAATTTTTTTAGTTGTACTTGGACACAATACCTTCATTTTATTTATAGTTATGTGGTGCTGAAGATTGAACCCAAGACTTCGCACATGCTAGGTGAGCACTCTACTGCTGAGCCACAACCCCAGCCCCTAAAGTTAGGCTTTTTAATGAGCCCTAAGTAAGACAGAACTTCCCCCTCAATAGTCAAAATGTGCTGGGAGTGGTGGCGCACACCTGTAATCCCAGCACTTGGGAGGCTGAGGCAGGAGGATCTACAGTTCAAAGCCAGCCTCAGCAATGGCAAGGCACTTAGCAACTCAGTGAGACCCTGTCTCTAAATAAAATACAAAAAAGGGCTGGGGATGTGACCCAGTGGTCGAGTGCCCCTGAGTTCAATCCCCAGTACCATAAAAAAAAAAAAGAGTGTAACAAAGTGGCTGGGCGCACGCCTGTAATCCCAGTGGCTTGGGAAGCTGAGATAGGAGGATCCTGAATTCAAAGCCAGCCCCACTCAGTGAGACTCTGTTTCTAAATAAAATACAAAAAATGGGCTTGGGGGGCTGGGGTTGTGGCTCAGCAGCAGAGCTCTCGCCTAGCACGTGTGTGGCCCTGGGTTCAATCCTCAGCACCATGTACAAACAAACGCATTGTGTACAACTAAAACAAATATATAAATATTTTTTAAAAATGGGCTTGGGATGTGACTCAGTGGTCAAGTGCCCCTGAGTTCAATCCCCAGTACCAAAAAAAAAAAAAAAGAGTATAAAGACAAAGTGAAAAAGTTTAACTGAAAAAAATCTAAACTTGAATCTGAGGGCTCATCTAGATATTTAAACATGTCTGTCATTAATTCCATTGGGCGTTAAGATGTTATTTAATGCACTTAAAATAAAGGGTAAACTCATTCTTTTTTTTTTTTTTTAAATATTTTTATTTATTTGCTTTAGTTGTACACAATGCGTTTTACTCAATGCGTTTTATTTGTACGTGGTGCTGGAGATCGAACCCGGGTCGCCCACGCGCTAGGCGAGCGCTCTACCGCTGAGCCACAGTCCCAGCCCGGTAAACTCATTCTTTTTAGAGCAAATATAAAACAAAATATACTGGATGAAAAACTTCAGGAAAACACATTCCCACACATTTTATGGGCTTTATGGTGAGTTACACAGAGCAGGATAAAAAGAGTGGAATTTTTAAAAATGCAGACTGGAATCTTGGCTCTTTCACTTTTGAAAGTGAACACATCTCAGACCCTCACTTTCCTCAACTGTAAAACATATTTGTGAGAAACAGAACTGAGGTGGCTGGAGAGATGGTTCTGTGGTAGAGCACTTGCCTAGCATGCATGAGGCCCAGGGTTCAATTCCAGCCCAACCAAAAAGAAATAACTGAGGTAAAACATTTTGCTCAGTGCCTATAAGATGCATTCAATAACTATCACTAAATTTGAAAGGAAATTATCAAAATTGGCAAAAAAAAGTTCATTATAAGTAATATTGTAAGTATTTGAATGATAAAATTTATTTAAGTGACTAACACAACATATGTTCTGACAACATATAAAGGATATTTGTTATATATATTTAACACCAAGGTGACAGAGGAAGGAACAGAATCTCTAGATTTCTTTATTCAATAGCCGTGTACTCTGGCAATTCTACAGAGTGCTACATATCTGGCCACTCTCTTGGCTTTATTTTATTTTATTTGGTACTGGGGATTGAATTCAGGGGCACTCGACTACTGAGCTACATCGCCAGCCCTATTTTGTATTTTATTTAGAGACAGGGTTTCACTGAATTGCTTAGGGCCTCACTTTTGCTGGGGCTGCTTTGAACTTGCAATTCTCCTGCCTCAGCCTGGGATTAAAGGTGTGTGCCACAGCAAGGGGCTTGATTTTTTTTTTTTTTTTTTTTTTTTTTTTTTTTTTTTTGTACCAGGGATTGAACTCAGGGGCACTTGACCACTGGTCCATATCCCCAGCCCAGCCCTTTTTTGTATTTTATTAGAGACAGGGTCTCACTGAGTTACTAAGTGCCTCGCCACTGCTGAGGCTGGCTTTGAACTTGTGATCCTCCTGCCTCAAGCCTCCCAAGTGCTGGGATTACAGGCATGCGCCACCACGCCCGGCCCCAGGCTTGGTTTTAATTTCCATCTTTTTATTGCAATTCTATGCCTGTGTGTGAGATTAAACCATGTGGCCTCCAGTTACAACATTCAAAAGCATAAAGAACAAAACATTTCCTATAAAATGACTAGAATGAATCAACTATGTAAAAATCATAAGTTTCAGTTATTTTCCCCCCCAAATTTTTGCTTTTTGTATTAGTCCTAACTGCTATTTGAAATTAGTTATTATTATTTGCAAAAGCAGTGAGGTATAAGATTTCCTGTACTCAAAAAAATTCTCAAAGATCAACTATTTACAATAATAAAATTACCAGTTATTTAAAAAGCAGTCCGTAATTTTGAGGTTTAAAAAAATCATGTTAGGGCTGGGGTTGTGGCTCAGCGGCAGAGCACTCGCCTCGCACGTGCGCGGCCCGGGTTCGATTCTCAGCACCATGTAAACATAAAATGCATTGCATTGTGTACAACTAAAGTAAATAAATAAATATTAAAAAAAAAATCATGTTAGCCGGGCGCGGTGGCGCACACCTGTAATCACAGCACTTTGGGAGGCTGAGGCAGGAGGATCACGAGTTCAAAGCCAGCCTCAGCAATGGTGAGGCACTTAGCAACTCAGTGAGACCGTGTCTCTAATAAAATACAAAAAAGGGCTGGGGATGTGGCCCAGTGGTCAAGTGCCCCTGAGTTCAATCCCCGGTACCAAAAAAAAAAAAAAAAAAAAAAAAAAAAAATCATGTTTGGGGGGCTGGGGTTGTGACTCAGCTGTAGAGCACTAGCCTAGCATGTGCGCGGCCCAGTTTGATCCTCAGCACCCCATGGAAATGAATGCATTGTGTATAACTAAAGCAAATAAATAAATATTTTTTTAAAAATCCTGGTTGGGGCTGGGGTTGGGGCTGGGGCTCAGTGCTAGAACACTTGCCTATCATGCATGAGCATTGGGTTTGATCCTCAACACCACAGAAATAAATAAATTAAGGAATTGTGTCCATTTACAACTGAAAAAAAAAATTTTTTTTTTTTTGGTATCAGGGATTGAACTCAGGGGCACTCAACCACTGGACCATATCCCCAGCCCTTTTTTGTGTTTTTTTATTAGAGACAGGGTCTCACTGAGTTGCTAAGCGCCTCGCCATTGCTGAGGCTGGCAATCCTCCTGCCTCAGCCTCCCAAGTGCTGGGATTACAGGCGTGCGCCATGGCTACACCACCCCACCCGGCCAAATCATGTTTTAGGGCCGGGTGTGGTGGTGCACACCTGTAATCCCAGCGACTTCAGAGGCGGAGGCAGGAGTTCAATGCCAGCCTCAGCAATTTAAAGAGGCACTAAGCAACTCAGTGAGACCCTATCTCAAATAAAATACAAAACAGGCACGTGGCTCAGTGGTCGAGTGCCCCTGAGTTTAATCCCCAGTACCCCCAAAAAATGTTTTAGACACGAAAAGCCTATCTTATTTACCTATATCAACAAATAAATAACAATAAATTGAAAGTAAATATTTGAAATATTTTCAATAAATTACCAATAAGTTTTTTACTTTATAAGAGGCCTGTAATGCCAGTAACTTAGGAGGCTGAGGTAGGAGGATGCAAGTTCTTTTTTTTTTTTTTTTAATATTTATTTATTTGCTTTAGTTGTACACAATGCCCGAGCCGCACACATGCTAGGCAAGGGCTCTACTGCTGAGCTACAACCCCAGCCCCAGGAGGATTCAAGTTTGAGGTTAGCCACAGTCACTTAGTGAGGCCTGAGCAGCTCTTCGAGACCATGTCTCAAAATAAAAAAAAGCCGGGTGGCACACGCCTATAATCCCAGCACTTGGGAGGCTGAGGCAGGAGGATCGCGAGTTCAAAGCCAGCCTCAGCAATGGAGAGGCACTTAGCAACTCAGTGAGACCCTGTCTCTAATAAAATACAAAAAAGGACTGGAGATGTGGCCCAGTGGTCAAGTGCCCCTGAGTTCAATCCCCGGTACCAAAAAAAAAATAAAAGAAAATAAAAAGGACTGGGGATGTGGCTCAGTGGTTAAGCACCCTGGGGTTCAATCCCCAATACCAAAAAATAAAATAATAATAACGAAAGTCCAATTGACTAGTTGTCTTATTACTTATAAATTAGATCAATAAAGAGATAGTTTTTTTGTTTGTTTGTTTGTTTTTTGTTTTTTGGTACCGGGGATTGAACTCAGGGGCACTCGACCACTGGGCCACATTCCCAGCCCTTTTTTGTATTTTATTAGAGACAGGGTCTCACTGAGTTACTAAGTACCTCGCCATTGCTGAGGCTGGCTTTGAACTCGCGATCCTCCTGCCTCAGCCTTCCAAAGTGCTGGGATTACTGGCATGCGCCACCATGCCCGGCTGAGATAAATAGTTTTAAGAAATATTCAGATATTGAAAACTCTTGCTGGGTGCAGTGGCACACACCTATAATCACAGCACTTGCGAGGCTGAGGCAGGAGGATCTTGAGTTCAAAAGCCAACCTCCTCAGCAATGGCAAGGCACTTAGCAACTCAGTGAGACCTTGTCTTTAATAAAATACAGAAAAGGGCTGGGGATGTGGTCCAGTGCCTCTCAGTTTAATCTCTGGTACAAAAAAAAAAACCTCTTTTAACAGTTCATCTATGGGCTGGGGATATAGCTCAGTTGGTAGAGTGCTTACCTTGAATGCATAAGGCCTTGGGTTCAATCCCCAGCACCACAAAAAAAAAAAAAAAAAAAAAAAAAAATATGTTCATCTAGACATTTTTCATTTTATTCTGGCAGGGAGCACTTCATATACTAATTGAATAATTTTTGGCTTACAAACACTCTAATCATGAACAGTATAAAAGGTACAGGCTAAGGATGTAGTTCAGTGGGACAGTGCTTGCCTAGCATGCACAGAAATGAAAGAAAAGGAGTTTTCTCATCTTATTCTTTTTACCTTCTCAGATCATACTTAGAAACCTTTAGCTGCCTTCAACATAGTAATCAAGGTAAACAGATACACTTAAAAAAGCAATAAATTTTCTTTTTTAAAAACATTTATTTATTGGTTTTAGTTGTACACAATGCGTTTATTTTTACGTGGTGCTGAGGATCGAACCCAGGCCACGCACATGCTAGGCAAGTTCTCTAAGGCTAAGCCACAATCCCAGCCAAAGCAATATATTTTCTTGTTATTTTTAGTATGCCAGCACTACAGATAAAACTATAAAACTATCATAAAAACAGGAAATAGCAATGTAATTTTTAAGTACATACCAGAGAATTCTTGCCAACAATTCAACAACCTAAAGTAGACAGCAAAATGATAAAAGAACTAATTGCAGTGGCAAAAAGCTATCTAAGCCCCACTTAATCTTCAGGATTTGGAACTTCTGATTCCCCTTAACTGCCTGACATTCTGGACTTTTATAGTAATGTTGAATATGAAACTACCATTAATTAATCTTATTGGGCTTTGTACATTACGGCAACACAACACCCTACTGAAATAACATCAAATAATATCTAATACTTATTCCTATGGTTAAGTTTGTTTGGGGCTGGGGTTGTGGCTCAGCTATAGAGCGCTTGCCTAGCACGGTGCACGGTCCGGTTCGATCTTCAGCACCACGTAAAAATAAATAAAGGCATTGTGTACAAGTAATAAATAAATAAATTTTTTTTAAGTTTGTTTTATTTTTAGTGGGAGACAGCACTTTTTAATGGCTATTATTATTTTTACAAACACGCTGGAGGTTTTTTTTTTTTTTTTTTTTTTTTTTTGGTGGTGCTCGGAATTGAACTCAGGGCCTTGTGCAGGTGAGGCAAACACTCTACAAACTGATCTATATCTCCAGTCCCCCCAACCCCGCATTAAGGTTTATATGACCTTAAACAGCATACAGTGGCAAGTGCCAACTGGGGAGGCTGAGGCAGGAGGAATGCAAATTCAAAGCCAGCCTCAGCAATTTACCAAGGCTCTAAGCAACTTAGCAAGACCCTGTCTCTAAGTAAAATATAAAAAAGGGGGCTGGGGATGTGGTTCAGTGGTTAAATGACCCTGAGTTCAATCCCTGGTACCAAAAAAAAAAAAAAAAAAAAAAAAAATGTTGAAGCGACCAATTCCTTAATTTTCCCCACTTCTCATCCACAACTTAACAGTGTAGCTCTGCATTTAAACTTTCTCCAAAGGCATGCTATCTAGTCTTTAAGGATAATTTCAAATATTTTTGTCCCAAGCACTTAAAGAAACGAACAGACTAAAAACTGAAGACCCTTAAGTACTTAAAGATATTTCACCACCTGCACGGAGTTGGCGAGTTTCCTAAAGTTTTTGTCTTACCCTCTTACAATTTCATCTTTTGAGTGAAAACAAAGAAAAACTCCAAGTGAGATGTACACTGAACCGTGAGTGATCCCAGGTCAGCCTGATTCTCTGCCAGTAAAGGCCAGATAACATTTACTCTTCTTGTTGTATAAGTTTCTTTCTCTCTTATCCTCTCAATCAATCTTCCTGTACATGATTATTATTGTAATTCGTTAGTAGTTACAATACTTCACTTTCAAAGGAATCCCTTTCCCACTCGGTAACGACTCTCTAAAGATACTTGGAGACTCAACATTTCTCAATTCCATGACCGACTACAAACCTCGCTCACCGGAGGAGGAAAAGTTCCTAGGAGACCACAAGACCCAAAAGGATTTTCTAAAGTCTCTCAGATCTTCGTCCCAATCTCAAACCACGAAGACACCTAAGGGGTTCCACAAACAATGAGCTACAAGAGTCCAGACTAAATGGAAAGAAGAGGAAGTATCAGAACAACACCCAAATTCAACACAGGACCGAAAAACCATAGTCTCCTCTATCATCCCAGTCGGCTACCTCCACTTCCCTAGTTTGATCAAGGTCTTAAACTCGAGAAATGGGCCCTCACCGGTCATTTCTCCGCTCTACCGACGGGAAACGATCCACGAAAGTGACTGGAAGAAAAAGCTCGCTCCGGTCAGTTGGAGCCGTGATGCTTTTTCTGCCGAGTGGAAGGAGGCAAGCCAAGGGTGTGTAAAGAATGGAAAGCTGAGTGATTAGGGGGGAGGGGGAATTAGGGCGCCAGAACTAATCCCCTGCCGTGGCGCTCGGTGGGAAGGGGCAGCAGGCGTGCTCCCTGGAGAGCTAGGCAAGCCGAGTGGCACTGGCTTTCAGGTCCTGAGAAGGGGAGTGAGGGCTGGCAGCCCCGCCGGTGATGGGTGGCGGCGCCAGGCAAGGGAGGAGGCTCAGAGCGGAGCGAACGTTTCGGGGTAGGAGAGCGCAGCTGGCCTTACTCGTTGCCCCAGCTCCCCGCCCCCCCGCGAGCTCACACCTCAAACCTGCTCTTGGTCACTCCGTTCACGTCCCTCCTCATGGGGCCGGCGGGTGCGGCCCGGGCCGGGCGCTGCGGCGTGCAAACACAGGGGCCCAAGGCAGGCCCGAGAGTTCCGGGGCCGGGAGCCGGCAGCAGAGGGGCAAAGCAGGGGCCGTCGGACGGGCAGCAGAGACCTCTAGGCTACTGCGGGGACTACACCACCTCCCGCGGTTTCCCGCGGCTCCCGCGGCCGCGACGACTGCTTGTCGCTAGCTCGGCTCTCTCCTCAGCCTCAACTTCAACCCAAAACAAAAACACTCCACCTGCCAGCAACGCCGCTCCTCATTGGGCAGAGCCGCCTGGGCCTCGGAACGCCGGGGGAGGGGGAGGAGCGCGCGGCGGCGGCGCGAGACCACCCCTCCCCCACCACGGGCGCAGCCCCTGACGGTGCGCTCGCGAGCAGCCGGAGCTCGGCGGCGGCGGCCGTCCGACCCCCTCCCGCCTCCGAGGCAGGCCAGCCCACCGGGAGAAGGCGAGGCAGGGAAGTGCCTAAGTGTCTATGTGTTTGTGTAGGGGGGATGTCGGGCGGAAGCGAGTGCGCGCGTGCTCGTGAACTCGTGAGGGAGAGGAAAGCAGGAGGACAGCACACCGCACGGGAGCCCCCTCTTTTGGCCCTGAACCCTTCTCCTCCCCTCCGTGGGTAAACAGGCACGCACCAACCCACACAAAACCTGAGCTTTCGGCCTAATTCTCTCGATCCCTAGTCTTATCACTAATTCCCCTGTACCCTGGGTTGGTTCACACATCATTTCTGACCACCCAACTCCCATCCTCTATCACTCACTGTCGCCTTGAACCCAAAGTGCAGCAGGCGGTCCCTGCTCGGAGCCATTTTCCTCCTCTTTCTGGATGTCTCTAGATTGGGGCAGTGCTGCCGCCGCTGCCGTCGCCGCTGCCGTAGCTGCTGCTGCCGCCGCCGCCGCCGCCGCCTCCCCCGCCCCAGTGGATTGCATTACGGGGTGCTGCAGGGAGGCCTGGGGGGCAGCTGCGGGGCAGGTGTCGCCCAGTGCATGGCTCGGAAAGGCAGGGCCTAATTGTGCTCAGGGGGAGGCCGAGCGCCCGGCTCTGCTGCGGGGGTGGCCGGGAGGCCACACCTCAGGCCTGAGGGTCAGAGGGTGCAGCGCTAGAGCTGGACTACCATTCCTCTGGCAGGGGGAGGGGCGCGCATCAAAGGGGTAGGGGCCGGCGAGGCAAAGGGCCTTTGGCTTCCCCGCCCCTCCGGAGTTGCCGGCACCCAATGGGCTGTAATGCCTGTCCGCCCTCCAATCAGGGCACTGATTGGTGAGAGCCTGAGACTGACGCAACTTTGGCGGGAGAAACAAGCGTGTGAGGGCGAGTAGGCGGGGGCGTTTGCCCAGTAGAAACTGACTTTCGTCACTCTTGGGCGCCTTGTGTCGAAGTTGGTCCGTGTCATCATACCTCTACATATTATAAACAAATAGGGCCTTCAAGGTGCCGGAATTTGCGACTGATTCCCGCGAACTGAGGCTCAATTAAAAGTTGAGGGCTGGGGTTGTGGCTCGGCGGTAGAGTGCTCGCCTAGCACGTGCGCTGCCCGGGTTCGATCCTCAGCACCACGTACAAATAAACACAAGGTGTACAACTAAAGCAAATAAATAAATATTTAAAAAAAAAAAAGTTGAGTTGTCCCTTCAAAAAGAAACTAAAAGAATAATGTCACAAACATGAAATATTAGAAACCGGATCAAACTCCAGCAGCCCTTGCAAAAGCAGCAGTACTGCTTCTAATTGTATGCTCCCAAAGCAGTGAGTTTGTCTTCACACCCCTTTTAATTAGTGGTTTTAGTGACTGTCAGGCTTGTTATGAATCCCATTAAGAAATGAACATTTAAGAGCACCAAGCACTGCACATCTCTAAAGATAAGCATATTTTAGCTGGCTTGTTACCAAACTCTTAAAGCACTTTAATAAACTTTCGTTTATATCCTAATAAGCAACGAACCTAGCTTCAGAAAACTTTCTCAGGTCCACAAAACCAGATATAGATGTTATATACTTCTTGTCCCAGATACTTTCAATGTTTTTTTTAAATTTTTAAAGATATTTCTTTGCTTATATGTGGTGCTGAGAATTGAGCTATAGCCCCAGACCCTTTCAATGTTTTACTTTGCTTCAGCCAGTGTAATAAAAACAGCCTTTAAATTAGTCACATCTAAGAGCTGTTTTCTCCCAGCAAGAACTACTGACTGAGCCATGTGGTAACAACTACAAAAAGCAGAAAAACTGACACCCAAAGACAAAAAAATTCCTGTATGTCTATGAGGTATCCATGCCTTTGAACCCATGTAGGATACCTAAGGAAGACATTACTTTTTAACTTGCTTGAATATTTTTTGAGAAGCTGAACAAGTGAAGATTAAGATCAGGGGCTGGGGTTGTGGCTCAGCGGTAGAGCACTCGCCTAGAGTTCCATCCTTATCCTCAGCACCACGTAAAAATAAAGGCATTGTGTACAACTAAAACAAACAAATAAATATTTAAAAAATATTAAATCATACAAAAATTAAAATATTACACATAGGTGGGCTGGGGTTGTGAATTCAGTGGTAAAGCACTTGCGTAGCACGTGTGAGGCACTGGGTTCGATCCTCAGCACACACAAAAATTAATTAAAAGGTTAAAAAAGGTGCAAAAAATTACACATAGGCGTATGACTTTTTATCAAAGAATTTTATTTGCATGTAAATAAACAGGTTTTTTGTAATGTTTTAGGGGGGAAAATCCCACAAATTTTGTCTACTTTCAAAAAATGAAAAATCCCAAAGTATTTACAGAACAGCCATACACACAGAAAATCAAATTTGAAAGATTTTCTTTAAAAAAGGCCCTCCCCACTGCTCCTGATGTACATTTTTAAACTCAAAATTTAAAATTCAGCACTTACAGTTGAGCATGTTTCCCAACATAGTTTCCGAGATATTAAATACTTGCTGACCCCTCCAGAAACTAACTCCAGGATAGAAATAAATGGAGGGCAGAATAGAAATGAGGAAAATTTCTGAAAACAAGATTGCCTAGTTATTGTGAATGTTTCCTATACTGACATCTGCTTTAAGTGACTCAACTGTGGATACTGTATGACTCACTGGCTCCCTGAAAGAGTTTCTTCTGAAAATTCCTGACATTGCTGCCCTAGATTTTTAGACCAATGCCTGAAAAAGAAAAATTCTTTCCAAGAGTCACCAACCTCAAGCCTGGTTTTGGCAATTATATCCTGCTTACTCTCCCCCACCCCTTCAAAAATACTTGTTTTAAGACACTGGATTTTAATCTATAATCTTCATGTACATCAGAGCAGATTTTGACCAAGAACCCCCAACATGAAGCCGAAAGACAGAAGAGGAATCAGGTCAAACTGAGAATACATAAGACACCAGCAGCAGAAGAAAGGTAGAAGTTGACTTCATGTCCTTGCCGTCTTTTGAAACAGGAGAATGAGTACACCTAGACAGGAGGGAGGTGTCCCAGGCTTGGTTTATTCTGCCTCTTCTCCTCCACCCTGTGGAGAAATGCAGTGTTCCCTGGTTCTCAGGCAGGGTGAAGCAGTTTAGCCCCGGCTCCCTGTTAAGCAAGTTCAGATGCTGGGTCAGTGTGTGGGGGTGTGCCCATCGACAATTCAGGGGCTTATCCTTCATCCAGATCCTAACTCGGGATTCTTTGATCTGGGATGAAGACAGAAAGAGAGAAAAAGCTTCCCAGTTTACTCATTTTGATATTTGTTGGCTCTGCTTGGGGGAGCTGAGCCCCTGATACTATGCAGTACATTCCCCACAAGATTTTCCCCACCCAAAACAAACTTAAAAACCATGTAACTTTTTACTTTTCCTGCAGAAACCAACGGGATAGGATTCAAAACTAGGTGACAAACTTTTAAGAAATCCAACCTGTTTTATGTCTGAGAGGCTGCTATTGTATCAGCATCACAAGATAAAGCACTCTGGTATCACCTTGCCCATGTCCTCCTTAGTGTCACCCAAGACATTTGACTCTGATATGGTAACCGATAACTTTTCTTGTTCCACTTTGCAATGTTTCGTTTCCTACTTCTTATTACGTTGGGACTTGTACAAAAGTGGCAGAGTTGTTGAGAGCTGATGACCAGTAAAGGGAGAACACTAGAGGAAATGAGAGACAGTCAGGAAAGAAAGCCAAAGCAGATTTTCCAATTCTATGCTAAATCCAACCTGCAGAAAGAGCTGAATATAGAAATCTTCTTCCATATCTGATGAAGTCACTCCACTTATGACACACACACGCACATGAATCACCTGGCTTTTTTTTTTTTTAAATCCAGAAGTGTTGTGCTGGGGATTATGCCTGCCCCGCTGATACAGATCCTGAATGGAATCATCAGGAATGGCACAGTGCAAGGTGTCAAAATCAAAGTAAGGCCGCAGAATTTTGAGAGAACCCTCCAAATACTGAGAACTTCTGTTGCACTCAAAAACGGTCTCCTGGATATCTATATTTGTGAGAAGGGCTTCTTATTGATGTCCCCCAGAATCCAGATTCAGACCTGTTTCTCCAAAAAGGTCCAATTGTGTTGCTACATAGTAGCAAGGGTTTATCTTCATGCTCACCTAGCATTCCAGGCCCCCATTACTTCAAGTGAGCTTGAAATTGTTTTAAGTGAACTATGGCTGCAAATTTTTTCACTGTCTTATCTCAGGGAGCATACAGTGGAGTGGTTAAAGTCTGAACTCCTCCTTGTGATGAAGAGAAACAAAGAGCCCAGCTCTTAGGAATGGCATCAGTTCTCCTGCAAACAAAATGCTGGAATGCAGACTTTTGGCACATTGTGGAAATAGGAGAACTATTAATTCTATAATGGTTTTCATGCCAGTGGGTCAGGAAGGCTATCCCACATTATACCTTACTGCATCTGAAAACGTTTACATCCCCAAAAGCCACCCTAAGTTGTTTTTTTTTTTGTGTTTGTTTGTTTTTGTTTTTTAAGGAAAAAGATAAATCATTACATTTCCATAGGGAGGTCATTCCTAATATTCCTATGATGTCTGAACCCTATGAAAAGCCTCCTAAAATAAAAATGTCATTTTGGTTTTTCTACTTAACTCCAAAGGCAGGCTTTGACTTGTTACTCTGCTTGGGCTTGATGCTAAAGTATCAGCAAAGCTACAAGCTCCTACCATGAAATAAGCCTTCCTCTTTCACCTCCCATCATTTTGAACCCTGAACCTCATAGATTTAGAAAGAAACACTGTATAAAAACAAAGGGTTAAAATCTTACAAATAAATAGCTAAAATCATCTTCCCTCTCCCAATCACTCCTAAGAAACAGACACCAAACATTGCTTAAGTGTCCAAAATGACCCAAGTCCTTCATTTGCCCATGCCTCAAATGGACAACTACCCAAAGGTGAACAACCTTCATGCAAATGCATCAAGGAATGTATTGCTTTTTCATTTTCTGCCCAGCCCTTCAAATACATGCACTAAAGTGAGTTTAAAACATGGCCTAAAAATGGAAAACGGGAGAAAAAATATATATGAATATTTCCCAGAAAACTGTTTTCCCACCCTTCCCTCTCCTTACATCCCTCCCTCCCACCCCCTCCCTTTCTTAAGCACGTATTTTTAACATTTTCTCTCTGGTAAAAGAATAAGGAATTCTTGATAACCAGAATCAAACCCTGTGGTCTCTTTAGTTGGGTCTAGATATACCTTTCTGAATTCACCCCCAGTTTGGTGTCAAAGCCATGACTTTTAGGATTATTAAATCAGACCTGTCTGACTCACCCCTTGTGTTGGTTTACATATAAACTTATCATTAGTTTCTTTTCTGTCTACATTTATTTAGAAACCTAGGTTCCTAATTGCCAATCAGGGCCACGTCCATAAGATCATCATCTTCCTCCCCAATCATAAAGTCAGGGCTAAGCCTTGAGGGCCTGTCTGCAGATAAGATTGTGTTACTTGTCATAGACAAGGATTGGTCTGAAGAGATGGGTGATCTAGACCAACTCTCTGGCTTGATGCTATGAGATTTTTTCTTGTCTCTGTCTCTGTCTTTGTCCCGCTCCCGGTCTCTATCTTTGTCTTTTACTTTCTTCTTTTCCTTTTTGTGCTTCTTATGCTTCTCTGTGCTGTACTCTGGAAGTGGTCGGATGCCATCATCTGAGCTAGGGCTGTTCTGGTAAGATTTCTCTGCTATGGAGGAACCTGACTCGCTTTCACTGTCCAGATTCTGGGGGGTATATGCTGGTGACTTACTATGGCTGGGAGAGCCACGTTCATGCTTTGGAGTGGAGCCACTGATCAGTGGAGAGCCATAGTTTTTAGAAGAGGCCATTTGTGGTCTGAGGCCTTCTCCACTACTTTCCCCAGGTTTCTGCAAAGTCACTTTGGCTTTAATGCTGGGGGAGCCACCATCATGCTTGCTGATGATAATTTTTGCCACACCTGTGCTCCCCACATTTTTTGACTCTGAGGTCTTCTTAGAAGAATCCACTGAGCCCCCAGAAGTAGAAACCTTCGATTTGTCTTTATCACTTTTCTCACGTTTGCCCTGGAACTCTCCTCCTGACATGTTATGTTTGGAGGACATGGGATGGCTAGAAGAATTTGTGCTCACTCCCATCTGACCATCCATTGGATCTTCACCCCCAGGTCCACTGGTGACAACCCCATGCTTCAGTTTATCTATGACAGCTGTCAGAGATGGCTTCTTATTTCTGCTGGGAGATTTCCCTTTGGAACTCCCATGCTGGTTCTGAGAGGATGACATGGAAGAGCCACTTGAGGAAAATGAGGAGGAAGATGCTGTACAAGAATTTGATGATGGAGGAGTTTTCTGAGATAATGAGCCTGAGGATCCTAACCCTGAAGATGACTTCATGCCAGAGCTTGAACTAGTTCCAGACATATGAGAACCACCAGAACCTGAACTGATTGGGGACTTGGCTTTAGAGGATGGAGGAGTCCCAGGAACAGGCTTCATTGGAGAAGCAAGCTTATCAGAGCCCCCAGGAGGCCTTGAATGAGAAGGGGATATGTTTGGTTTACTTAAAGAAGGATTCATAAGTGATGATGGCTTGCCTTGAGGTTTCATCTTGGTACTGCTAGAGCCACTGCTCAGTCCATGCTTGGTAATGGGAGAAGAACCTGGTTTTCCCCCAGACTGAGATGAATTTTTGGACTGACCAGATCCAGAAGACCCTTGGCTAGAATACATACTGCTACTTAACTTAGAACTTGATGAGCCTTCTGATTTACTGCTTTTCATCTTGCCTGAGGTGGAAGCAGAAGATGAGGAAGAGGAGGAGGAAGAATGGCTATGGTGGCTTTTGCTGCCTGAGGAAGACACAGAACCACTGCTGGTATACTGACTGTGAGAGGAGGGCTTGCCCACCATCACTGTTCCCTTAGGAATCTGAATAGTGATTTTGGGAATGGGAGGTGTGGAAACACCGGGAGGAGTTTGAGATCTTCCTGAACTGCCTGGAGATTTGGATCCACCTGTACTGGTAGGTGGGGTGAAAAAGGTCGATTAGAAGAACTGTGGGATGGCGACTTTCCCTCTGTGTCTGCCTTCTTCCGCTTTGGAGGCTTATCTTTGCTTTTCCCATCATTAGAAGGGGTCCGGCTGCGCTTCCCTGGTTTACTGTCTAATCCTGGGCCTGACATACTGCTATTACTAGTACCATTGCCTTCTTTTACCCTTTTTTGAGTCTTTTCTTTCCCTAATTCCCCAGTGGACATTAAAGGACTCTGACTACCACTGTGATGCTCCATAAGATCTGCAGGACCCAAAGCCTTACCAGCTACTGATATAATACTGAAATCAACAGTGTCAGCTTGGCTATTGCCTTTAAATTTTGTTTCCCCATTATCACCTCCAAGAATTGGCACCCCCAAAGTAGTTAGCGCCTGAGATGCAAATCCTTTGAAATCATCATTATCCCCACTTTGGCTGCTTTCATCAAAATATTCTTCTCCAAAACCACTTTGGCTCTGACTGTTCAATAAATCAGGATTGAAATCTACTCCATCAGGAAAAAAATGATTGGTAGGAGAGTCACTACTGGGGCTTCCAGCAGCATCAGCAATAAGGTCAGCTGGATCAGTGTATGGATTTTCATTATTATTAGTTTGAAAGACATCAGAGTCAAAGAGGGCACTCTGAGAATGCCCAGAACTCGAAGAATCTCGAACAGGGGTGCCAATGGGTGGGCAATCATCACTAGTGCTGGGAAGCTTAGAGGCTTCTTCTGCAATGTCTGAAAGGATATCAGTTACATCTGGGCCAATGCTGTCTGAACTGGATAGTCGGACCATCCTTTGAATACTGGGTTGGGGGTGAGGTACTGGTTGTGGATACGTTGTTGGAGGAGTACTACACTGACTTGGAGCTGGAGTAATGTGTGGCGTATCCAATGTGTCAGCTGCCATATTGACATCAAAGATAGGGTTCTGCGAGTCAACATCCATTGAAAATAGCTCCCTCTGAAAGTCATCTTCAGTCTGGTGCTTGGGTTTGTCAGGTGGTAATCTCGATGACTTCTTCTTCTTGGTCTTGTTGCTCCCCGGGCATATTTCCATCCGGGGTGAGCCAGAAGAGGAGTTCTGCCTTTCTAAAGGGCTGCTTCCATAAAGGGTTGAGAAATCCTGGGCAGGATTATCTTTAAGAAGGTTCATGAGCATCGGGTGGTTCTTGGTGTTGCCGGCCATCGAAGAGACAGGTGGCGGCGTGTGATGAGGAGGGGTCGGACTCGAGCCAATGGTAGACCCCCCGTTCCCTGTGATTTGCAACAAACTGGTAAGAATTGGGTTCTGAGACACCTTGCTGAAGTCCTCCCCATGGCCCACCGACTCATGCCGATCTTTGATGCTCATGCTCATATTAAACAAGGTGGTAATGGGACCCCCCGGAAAGGTGTTGGTTGGTGTAGTGGTACCACTCATTGGGTTGTTGCCTGTGGTCATGCCATACCCTGGGCTGCTAGCCGGGGGCAGGTTCTTTTTCACCATGTCTTCAACTGTCTCTGCAATGAGGGACAGTGCTGGGGTGTCAGCCTGAATGGTTTCAGCCTTCCTCCGAATAGCCCTCATCGTCACAGGGATGGACATACATCTGAAAAATAAGATGGAAATAACAGTTAATACAGCACTAGCTGGTGAATGAAACTCATTTTTCATTTGGGAAAACAGCTCTAATTTTGCCCAAAACTTAGATAAGCCATCACAAGTTTGCAATAAGCAAGTTTCAGGTAAGACAAGTAATCTGTAAGGCAAGAATAGTTCTATCAAATGCCAAAGTTTGGATACATTCATTCTAAAAAAAAAATCTGATCCACTAGGCAATTTTTAACCTCTTATGAAAACATACCCAAAACAAACCACAAACAGAGTCCAAACGATTAGATTTCATATTGAGCTAAAGGAAAACTGGTAATAATAATGGAACTCAGTAATAGAATACTTTCCTTTTAGGGCATTTACATGTTAATATACTTTAGTGAACCACTAAAACAGTCTCTTGATCCATCAAGTTCTAAACCTTAATGGCTTAGATCATTCCAAAGCTACACTGTTGTAAAAAGTGCTACAGCCAGTGTGAAATCTTGTTTATTTTAAAGTAAAGCAAAGCTAGGCGCAATGGTGCACACCAGTAATCCCAGCACTTGGGAGGTTGAGGCAGGAGAATTGCAAGTTCAAAGCCAGCCTCAGCAATGGCGAGGCACTCAGCAACTCAGTGAGACCCTGTCTCTAATAAAATACAAAAAAGAGCTAGGGATGTGGCCCAGTGGTGGAGTGCCCCTGAGTTCAATCCCTGGTACCTAAAAAATAAAAAAAAATTTAAGCAAAGCACTTTTAACTTTACATATAAGTCAGTATTTCAAAATATACACTTGAAAACATTTTGCTCTAGAATATACATCAACAAACTTTGTCTTATCCCACCAGACAAAGTAGTATTGATTTTGTAGGCCATAGGCGTTCTGTCCAACTACTCCATCATATTAGTTTAAGAGCTGCCGCAGACATGTAAAATAAACATCAGTGTTCCAATAAAATTTATTTACCAAAATTAGGCAGCTAGGACAGGGGTTGTAGCTCAGTGATAGAATGTTCGCCTTGCATGCATGAGGCACTGGGTTCAATTCTCAGCACTGCATATAAATAAATAAAATAAAGGTCCATTGACAACTAAAAAATATTTTTAAAAAAAACGGGGTACTAGTTTCTGCTTTAAAAAAAATCTCAGGGCTGGGGCTATGGCTCAGTGGTGGAATGCTCATCTTGCGTATGTGAGGCCCTAGGTTCGATCCTCAGCACCACAGAAATAAAATAAAGGTATTGTGTCCACCTATAACTAATAAAATATTTTTTAAAAAATCTCAAAGTTACATATTAATGTTTCTGGGAAGATAATGGCTTAAATATATTCTCAAACATTGCCATTTAACATGGTACATCTTTTAAAAAGTGGCAAAACAGTAAAGGTGAAAACAAATGTGCATCTTACTTCAGCTGTCTCCCACCTTTAAGTACACTAATGCCTGACCTAAAGTTACCTACCTTATTTCCTATTATTCCACTGTGATACCAAATTA
Organism: Tamias sibiricus; assembly: GCA_025594165.1. Lineage (NCBI taxonomy): Eukaryota > Metazoa > Chordata > Mammalia > Rodentia > Sciuridae > Tamias > Tamias sibiricus. The sequence goes on along the minus strand of CM046660.1, from coordinate 25,088,172 downwards.
AAGAAGTTCAGATCACTTTTAAATCCAAAAAACAAAGAATGAATTCAAAGGAATGACTGTGACTTTCTCCTTTATTTCCAATACACTCTAATACTGAAAATATACTCTTAGTGAACTCTGATGGGAAAGGGTCAGTGCTACCTTTGAACAACTTTGGCAATGAAGTCATCTGTGCAGATTAGTGCATCTGAGAGCCCCTTGTAGAGTTTACAGCTTACATGTGTTGAGTCCTGCACATCCATTACCACTGAAAGACAAAATATATGGGAGATATTTGTGATAGATTGTTTCTGACCTTCCAAAAGATACAGGGACCAAAGTGTTCCCCTGAGAGAGGTGTTAGCCACCCACACAACTCACCACACACCAGGGAGTCATTCACAGGGTGCTGGAAAGATACACTGAAACGGGACTCTGAGAGGGGACATACTTCAAACTGGAGGAGCCCAGGAGAATCTAAAAAGCAAATTTCATAAAACAACCAAATATAAGACATGAAACCAATAACAATCCTTAAATATACAGAGTAAAATTATTTTTTTTTTTCCCTTTTGGAAACTATCTCTCTCTCATATATTTTTTAGTTATAGATAGATACAATACCTTTATTTTATTTGTTTATTTTTGTGGTGCTGGGGACCTAACCCAGTGCTTCACGCATGCTAAGCAAGCGCTCTACCAGAGCCACAATCCTGGCCCTCCCTCCCTCCTTCTCTCTCTCTCTCTCTCTCTCTCTCTCTCTCACACACACACACACACACACACACACACACACACACACCCCTTCTAGGCCATCATCCACAGATGACAGAAGGAATCAAATTCCAATAAATTCCAGTTTATTGTTCAATCTCTCCAAAACAAAAAAGTAACTAGTATAAAGATACCTATTTTTTTTTTTTTTTTTAAAGCACTAGTGATTGCTGAGTGTTGTACAGTGAGCTACATCTCTAAGTTACACTTCCCTAACCAAAACATTCTGGCAACAAAGGCATAAAGATCACATACTTGCTCCATTACTCCATAATGAAGACTCATTTTTAGTACACTGAAGCTATCTGGAGAATTCTCCTAGATTCAAACACATGAAATGCTCTCTGTCATTACTCCAAACTCTTGAAATTTTGTTTTTCTTTTCTTGCTTTTTTTTTTTTTTGGTAGTGGGGATTTAACACAGGGCACTTTACCACTGAGCTACAGCCCAAGCCCTTTTTAATTTAAACACAGTCTCATTAAGTTGCTTAGGGGCCTCACTAAGTTGTTGAGGCTGGAATCAAATTTGTGATTCTCTTGTCTCTCAGTCTCTTGAGTCTCTGGGATTACGGGTGTGTCACCACACCCAGCAATTTACTGATTTCTAAAGCAATTTTTTTTTTTTTTTTTTTTTTTTTGGTGGTACTGGGGATGGAACTCAGGGGCACTCGACCACTGGGTCACATCCCCAGACCTTTTTTGTATTTTATTTAGAGACAGGGTCTCACTGAGTTGCTAAGTGCCTTGCCATTGCTGATGGCTGGCTTTGAACTCGCGATCCTCCTGCCTCAGCCTCCCAAAGTGCTGGGATTACAGGCGTGTGCCACCGCGCCCAGCTTAAAGCAATTTTTTAAAAAATATTTATTTATTTGCTTTAGTTGTACACAATGCATTTATTTGTACATGGTGCTGAGGATCGAACTCGGGATGCGCACATGCTAGGCGAGCGCTCTACCGCTGAGCCACAACCCCAGCCCACTAAAGCAATTTTTATTCCCATGGATAATATCTTCTTTTTATTTTTATTTTTAATATTTATTTGATTTTCCTCTCTGTTTCTTCTTGCCCACCATGTACACTGATGCACTTTTACAGAAATGCTTTATGACCAAGGTAAAAAACTAATCAGCTAGAGAAACCAAAATTTATATCAAAACATTTAATAGCTGTTTGAAAAACAGATCATCCTTTTCAAGCCATATGATAGCTGGGCATGGTGGTGCATGCCTGTAATCCCAGCAACTCAGGAGGTTAAGGCAGGAGGATCTCAAGTTCAAAGCCAGTCTCAGCACTTTAGCAAGGCCTTAAGCAATTTAGTGAGATCCTCTCTCAAAAACTAAAAATGGCTCAGGGTGTAGCTCAGTGGTTAATTGCCTCTAGGTTCACTCCCCAATACCAAAAAATAAAATAAACTAACTAAAGCTATGTATGATTAAGTTCTCCAAAGAATGGGGAGAGAAAATATATTGAAAGAGTAGACCTGGAAAGCACTGTCCTAACAACCTAAAATATAGATATCAATAAATTGTCTCTCACTACAACAAGGTACCTGCTGCAAGTACAGGCTTTAAAACACCCAATTACAGGGGCTGGGATTGTGGCTCAGCGGTAGAGTGCTCGCCTAGTACGTGGGCGACCCGGGTTCGATCCTCAGCACCACATACAAATAAAACGCATTGAATAAAACGCATTGTGTACAACTAAAAGCAAATAAATAAAAATATTTAAAAAAAAAAAAAAAAAATACACCCAATTACATTACTAGGTTTTGAAAAAGAATTAAGTTCATGGGCTAAAAAAAAAAAAAGAGTGATTTCCAAATGTCAATTGGAACAGATGGTTCCATCAAAATCATTTGTTAGCCGGGCGCGGTGGTGCACGCCTGTAATCCCAGCACTTTGGGAGGCTGAGGCAGGAGGATCGCGAGTTCAAAGCCAGCCTCAGCAATGGCAAGGCACTTAGCAACTCAGTGAGACCCTGTCTCTAAATAAAAATACAAAAAAGGGCTGGGGATGTGACCCAGTGGTCGAGTGCCCCTGAGTTCAATCCCCGGTAACCACAAAAAAAAAAAAAAAAAAAAAAAAAAATCATTTGTTGTAATTAAAGTAGATTCCCAATTCTTCCCACTGAGGTTTAACTCAATTCATCTGGATATGAAAACCAAACAAAGGAATTTTTATGTTAGCTTTAAAAGTTCCACTTTTGATGGGCAACCAAATTCAAGAACTATGGGAATAGTTAGTTCCCATCTTCCAGTAAGTGTATCAAAAGGAAAGGCAGTACCTTCTTTCAAAATAGTTCTTTTGACACAGCTTCCAATTAGGGTGTTATAGGCCACCTGGTGTCTGATTATATTCAGGATAAGAGGAACTCGACCAGGGTGCTGAAAGGTGATTTTGTTAACAAGTGTTCCCTGTAGACTTCTGCCATCAGGAAGAGGAGCATCCTTGTTGAGGAAATAACAGTGTTGCTGACCTGGAAGAGCCTGGGCAAAAAGAACAAAGTAAATGAACGCTATTTACTAATCCATTATATTATGACACAAACTACCCTAGAAGAAAGTCTACTGCTCAAAAAGCATAGCAAAGTCTTACAAAGTAATAGAACTCCACAGTATAATCTCTATCAGATATGATAAATGTTAATCAGTTGCTCATCTGGCTGAAAGGTTCCTTTTTAGGAAAGCTCTGTGCTGCTGCGATCCTAACATAGCTAACATAAAAATTCGCCAGAAATTTATACTAAAGAGGTTTCTAAACCATGAGTGCAATATCTGTTATAGCTTTTTTTTTTTTTTTTTTTTTTTTTCCGGTTAGGGGCAGTGGAATTGAACACAGAGCCTTGTGCCTACCTACTATCTACCATTCAGCCACATCCCAGCCCTTTTTCCAAAAATTTTATTTTGAGACAATACTCCTCAATTGCCCGAGCTGGCCTCAAACTTGTGATCCTCCCGTCTCAGCCTCCCAAGAAGTTGAATTACAGGAGTGTACCACTGTACCCAGCTCAAAATCTGTATTTTTAATAAAACATCCTTTATAATTACAATGCACCCAGAATTTGTTACCTACTGATAATCTAGACTATCAAACATTCAAATAAACTCAAGCCCAATGAGGTTTTCAACATTTCATAATTGATTCATCCCAACATTTTGTTCTTTTATGTACTTAAAGGACTTTTCCAATTATAAACTCCATGAAAGAATGAAACAATAAGAATTTTTAACATTTGGTCATAAGATTGTAAAAGTAAGGACACAATTAAAAGATTTTCATCTCTTTGAAGAATGTCCACAAAGAAATATGCATTGCTCATGACCTTTCTCTTTGGTGTATATCAGAGACTTTTGTAATTTCTTTCCTGAGTGAGGAAACGGGTCATGATCAAGCCATCTAAATGAAATTCTCAGACCTCAATAATGCTATAAAGGAAGACTCTGTTCTTGGGTCTAAACATAACTTACGACATTCGAGCTCCACAGGGCCTTACTTACAGCATAAAATCGCATGTTGTGATTTAAAGGAATGGGGTCAGGATCCTTTGACAGCTCAAATTGAGTGATCAGTTCATAGAGGGGAACATAAGTTGGCTGGGTCTCAAATAATGGAATTCCTAGAAAAAGATTGATATAATAATCACATTAAGGGGGCTGGGATTGTGGCTCAGCGGAAGAGCGTTCGCCTAGAATGTGCGCAGCCTGGGTTCAATCCTCAACACCATGTAAAGAATAAAGGCATTGTGGGCTGGGGTTGTGGCTCAGAGGCAGAGCGCTCGCCTAGCACGTGCGCGGCCCCGGTTCGATCCTCAGCACCACATAAACATAAATGCATTGCATTGTGCACAACTAAAGCAAATAAATAAATATTAAAAAATAAAAATAAAAAAAATAAAGGCATTGTGTACAACTAAAACAAATAAATAAATATTTTTTAAAAATAATAATAATCACATTAAGATCAAAATGCGGCTGGGGACATAGCTCAGTTGATAGAGTGCTTGCCTGGCATGCACAAGGCCCTGGGTTCAATCCCCAGCACCAGGAAAAAAAAAAAAAATCAAAATGTTCAGGGCAGAGGTTGTGGCTCAGTGGTAGAGTGCTTTCCAAGCATGTGTGAGGCACTGGGTTCAATTCTCAGCACCACATCATATAAATTAATAAATAAATAAAGGTACATCAAAACTAAAAATATTTAAAAAAAAAAAAAGATCAAAATGTTCAGAGCCCAATTTTCCCTTCATGATTTTTTTTTTTTGTAACAGGATTGAACTCAGGGGCACTTGACCACTGAGCCACATCCCCAGCCCTACTTTGTATTTTATTTAGAGACAGGGTCTCACTGAATTGCTTATTGCCTCATTTTTGCTGAGGCTGGCTTTGAACACTCAATCTTGTTGCCTCAGCCTCTGGAGCCACTGGGATTACAAGCATATGCCACCTCGCCCAGCTATGATTTTATGATTCACCCCTTTATTTAAAAAATACTAAGAATTTATAAAAGATCATTAATATTTATGCCCCTGGGTACTTCACTGTAAGCAATCCAGGGTAACCTGAATTTGAATTTTCCTGCTCACATTTATACCAAGTATTAGCTCGTGTTGCTCAAAACTTACCAGCAATTTGGTAAGGACTTTAAAAAAACAAACAAACAAAAAAACTCACCTGTGCAGTTCTGCAGTTTCTGAACAAATGTTCTAGACACTGGAATTGGTTGGGGAAATTTCAAGAAGAAACAGGCAGGAAGATCAACACTGTTGGCACTGGTGATGCAGGAGAAGGAAGGAGTCCTTCAAAAAAAGGGTCGGGGGAAGAGTTGGATTTTGATTTGATATGAAAATGAAAACTCCAAACATATACTGTTAGACATGTATCATAGACAAGTATTTACATGTATCATAGACAAGTATTTACAAGGTCTATCAAAGATCATTATTTGAATTTCCTTCTAACAATTCCTAAAAATAATCTATTAATGCAGAAGTATTTACTCAAACATTTATCCAGGGCTAGACTGTAGGTAGTGAGTTGGCATGTGTTCAATATAGGTAAGGAGCTGGGTTCAACACCTAACACACCAAAACTCAAACCTAAAACAACACATTTATTCAAGGCAGAGAATATCTGCTATCAGCAGACCTTAGACGAAGAATATTCAAATAAATATTGTACAAAAGGGAAATTAATGGACAAAACAAGTAGTCAAGCTATAAAAATTCCAAGTGGTAATAGCCAAATGAAATATTGTTTGACACTGGTAATTAAGTTGAAAATATGGACTTTGCTTCTCTAAAATTATGTTTAACTCACCATTTGTTATCAACTGGATGTGACCCCATAATTAGTGGTGCAATTGGGAGTTTATACATAGCAGATGTTCCTTCAATTGTCACTGATGCATTCATACCCAAAGATCGAGGAACTAGGAGTAAGAAAGAAAAAAGATATTCTTCAAAATAACACAAATTAGCTGGCCACGGTACTGCATGACTGGAATCCCAGCAACTAGGGAGGCTCAACAACAGTGAGGCGCTAAGGAACTCAGTGAGACCCTGTCTCTAAATAAAATACAAAAGAGAGCTGGGGATGTGGCACAGTGATTGAGTGCCGTTGAGTTCAATTCCCAGTACCAAAAACAAAAAAATAAATAAAGATAATACAAATTAAGTGGATCACAACATTTTTTAAAAAATGTATTTTATATCAGCCAAAATATATCAGATACTTAATTCCTATATGATATAATATACAAGGGCTAGAAGTTATCTTTTTAGCCAACCACTATGTATTTCTGCCAGTAAATAAAATATAAGAAACAATATAGTCCGAAAAAAAATTGTTGAGCCAGGCACAGTGGCAAATACCTACAACCCTAGCAACTATAATTCAACTTCACTGGAATTACAACAGTGTACTGCCAAACCTGGCTTCAGAAAGAAATTTTTTTGAAAAGGCTCATTAATGACACTTATTTTATTCACCTGCAAAATACATTTAAATATGATCATAATTATGCAATTGAGTAAATTACTGAAGTTATAATGGGACCAAATGAGGTATTAGGCTATTTCTCATTATCTTTTGTCATAAAGTTCAAACAGAAAATAACATCCTGGCTGGGGTTGTGGCTCAGCGGTAAAGCGCTCGCCTAGCATGTGCGCGGCCCGGGTTCGATCCTCAGCACCACGTAAACATAAATGCATTGCATTGTGTACAACTAAAGCAAATAAATAAATATTAAAAAAAAAAAAGAGAGAAGGAAATAACATCCATTCCTCTAGTTCCTTTAGTAAGTTGACTATCTTGTTCTCCTTTAAAACAATGAAAAAAGGCTAGGAGAAGTAACACACACCTATAATTCCAGCGACCTGGACGACTGAGACAGGAGGATTCCAAGTGTGAAGTCAGCCTCAATAACTCAGACAGACCCTCAGAAACTTATTAAGACCCTATCTCAGGATGGGGTTGTGGCTCAGTGGTAGAGCGCTTGCCTAGCACGTGCACGGCCCATGTTCGAGCCTCAGCAGCACGTAAAAATAAACGTATTGTGTACAACTAAAGAAAATAAATAAGCCAGGCGCAGTGGCGCACGCCTGTAATCCCAGCACTTTGGGAGGCTGAGGCAGGAGGATTGCGAGTTCAAAGCCAGCCTCAGCAATGGCGAGGCACTTAGCAACTCAGTGAGACCCTATCTCTAAATAAAATAAAATATAGGCCTGAGGTTCCCAGTATCAAACCATAGTGTACATACGTACACACACACACACACACACACACACATTAAAATAAAAACTGGTACTTAAAAGTTCCTGTTACTTCATCACCTCATTCACCAACAATGTCTGGTAAATGAAACATTAGTATAATAATTTCTCTCTATAAAAATATTCCTAACAGCCAGGTAGGATGGTACACGCCTGTAATCCCAGCAGCTTAGGTGGCTGAGGCAGGAAGATTGCAAGTTCAAAGCCAGCCTTACCAACAGTGAGGCGTTAAGCAACTCAGTGAGACCCTGTCTCTAAATAAAATACAAAAAAAAGGGCTGGAGATGTGACCCAGTGGTCAAGTGCCCCTGAGTTCAATCCCCGGTACCACAAAAAAAAAAAAAGAAAATAAATAAATATTTTTGTTAAAAAGCTAACATATTAAAAAAAAAAAAAAAAGACCCTATCTCAAAAATGAAATAAAAATTAAAAGCTGGGGATATAGCTCAGTTGGTAGAGAGTACTTGACTCACATGCACAAAGCCCTGGGTTAAATCCCCAGCACCACCCAAAAAAAAAAAAAAAAAATAATATTGTATAATTTAAATAAATAAATAAATAAAGATTAAAAGGACGGGAGATATAGCTCAATGTTAACACACCCCTGAATTCAATCCCCAGTACAAATAAAAGGAATAAAGCTCTTTCTACATGTGTGAATGTATATATGCACGTATGTGTACATATTTATATATGCGCATGTATACAGATATTGTGTTTGTGTGTGTGTGTGTGTGAGAGAGAGAGAGAGAGTTATATCAGGTACATATAGTAAGGACAGAAGCCGGGCGCGGTGGCGCACGCCTGTAATCCCAGCACTTTGGGAGGATGAGAAAGGAGGATCATGAGTTCAAAGCCAGCCTCAGCAATGGCGAGGCACTTAGCAACTCAGTGAGACCCTAACTCTAAATAAAATACAAAAAAGGACTGGGGATGTGGCCCAGTGGTCGAGTGCCCCTGAGTTCAATCCCCGGTACCACAAGAAAAAAAACAAGAAAACATATAGTAAGGACAGAAAATTCATTAAGTATCAAACCAAAATTATACACAGGCTGGACATTCAAATTTTACAAAAATTTTAAAAACATTGGACAAAATTTTGAGTTGATTTACCTAAAGGCTTACCATTATTCTCATGCAAAATAATAGGAGATGCAGTCTTATCATCCAGCAGGTCAGAGGGAGAGGCATAATACTTCATGTTCATTAAATGACCTATGACAAATAAAACTCATTACTGCATCTTTATTAGTATATTACAAATAAAGAACAGCATTCACGGGCTGAGGTTGTGGCTCAGCGGCAGAGCGCTCGCCTCGCATGTGCGCGGCCCGGGTTCGATCCTCACCACCACGTAAACATAAATGCATTGCATTGTGTACAACTAAAACAAATAAATAAATATTTAAAAAAAAAAAAAAAAAAAAAGAACAGCATTCACACTTCTATAAAACTATATACAAGAAAATAGTTTCACAGATATGAGGTGCCATGCTCCAAAGCAGCTTGCAAAATATGATACAAGTTTAAATACCGATTCTGAAAGCAATAATTTACTTCATACAATTGGAAAAAAACAGAGGGGAGGGTACTGCAGGTATTAACACCTTACAACTCATTACAAAATATCGAAATGACTGATACTTTCCTCCCTCTGCTTATATCTTTATGAGCTCAAGGTGAAATTAAAAGTAATGACTCGAAGCCGGCACGGTGGTGCACGCATGTAATCCCAGCACTTGGGAGGCTGAGGCAGGAGGATCCAGAGTTCAAAGCCAGCCTCAGCAATGGTGGGTCACTTTTCAACTCACTGAGAACCTGTCTCTAATAAAATACAAAAAAGGGCTGCGGATGTGGCCCAGTGGTCAAGTGCCCCTGAGTTCAATCCCTGGTACCAAAAAAATAAAAAAAATAAAAAAGTAATGACTCTTCGACTAAAATCAGATATTTTTCTAAATAATTAAAATAAAATAACCTACCCCCACTCCTGGGAGTGAGATAGCCAACACTTCCATGAAGAATCTTATCCAAGGGACCAGCATTAGTTGCTTTCCTGCAAAACAAATTATCTGTTTGCTTCTATTAAGGCACAGAAGGTCTTAGCATCCCTTAAAGGTCTTAAAATATGCCAGGTCTAGAGGCACACATCTGTAATTCCACTGGCTGGAGGTTGTCGGGGACAGGGGGCTGAGGCAGGAGGATCAAAAAGTTCAAAGAGCCGGGCGTGGTGGCGCACGCCTGTAATCCCAGCACTTTGGGAGGCTGAGGCAGGAGGATTGCGAGTTCAAAGCCAGCCTCAGCAATGGCGAGGCACTTAGCAACTCAGTGAGACCCTGTCTCTAAATAAAATACAAAAAAGGACTGGGGATGTGGCCCAGTGGTCGAGTGCCCCTGAGTTCAATCCCTGGTACCAAAAAAAAAAAAAAAAAAGTTCAAAGCCAGCCTCAGCAACAGCAAGGTGCTTAGCAACTCAATGAGACCCTATCTCTAATAAAATACAAAAAAGGGCTGGGGATGTGGCCCAGTGGTTGAGGGCCCCTGAGTTCAATCCCCAGAGCCAAAAAAAAAAAAAAAAAAAAAAGTCTTAAAATATAACTAGGCAAAGTGGTTCATGCTTATAATCCCAACTATTGGGAAGCTAAATCAGGAGAATCCCAAATTCAACGTCAGCCTAGGCAATTTAGCAAGACCATTTCTCAAAATGAAACAAAAAGGGCTATAATGAAGCTCAGAGGTAGGGTGGTGCTCTGGGTTCAATCCATAGTATTATCAAGGAAAACAATTTTTTAAAAGGCCTTATAATGGAAGATGCACTAGGTTTAATCACCAGCACCACGAAAAGAAATAAAAAAAAGTACCATAACAATTCTGTTCTGTAATTGGGGATACAACAAATATACTTCACCTTTAAAATAAAGGTATTATTTCTAAGGTGACACAATTATGTAATATGGTGAACATAAATCAAAACTTCACTACTGTTTATCAGATGGGAATCCAAGTTTGATGATTTATCAGATAAAACATATGGAATAACAAACAACTTAGTGATACTAAATCTCATAAGATAGAACACAATCATCACTTGGAAAAAGAGATAGTCAAAATGGACAGTATTTTGTTATGTATAATAAAGCTGTAAAATGTAATAATACACATCCATAATAAAGATGTATAAATAATAGGATAATACCCTGGGTGAAAACCAAGAGTCAAATAGAATTGATTCTTTAGCCACTCTTACCAGTACATAATTGCCATTTTAGATAGATCTTGTTCTAAGGATTGGAGAGCCAAGTACATTTTAGTCTTCAGTTTGCTGGAGAGTAGATGAGGATAAAATGAGTTAAATCACTGATATGAATATATTCATACATATACGTATATATGTGTGTATACATGCACAAACACACACTGATCCAAAAAGTGCAGCCCTGCTTGATGGCACATGCCTATAATCCAAACAACTCAGGAGGCTGAGGGAGGAAGATCGCAAGTTCTAGAGCACCTTCAACAACTTAGCAAAACCCTGCCTCACAATTAAGGTATAAAAAGGGTGAAAGGCCTAAAGGGCAAGAACATATTGGAAACAACTAAAATATATTTTTCTTTTTTGTTTTTATGGTTCTGAGAACTGAATCCAGGGTCTTATGCATGTTAGGCAAGCATGCTACCAATGAGTCATATCCCCAGCCCTATTTTTTTTAAAAAAGACCTAAGTATGGATTGGTGGCATACACCTGTACTCCCAGCTACTTGGGAGGTTGAAGCAGAAGGATCCCAAGTCTGAAGCCAGCCTTAACAACTTAGCAAGACCCTACCTCAAAATTTAAAAAATAAATAAATAAAAGGAGCTGTGCACCAGGTCGAGGTGGCACACACCTACAATCCTAGGACTCAGGAGGCCGAGGCAGGAAGATCACAAGTTGAAAGCCAACCTCAGAAACGTAGGCCATAAATAACCTAGCACTGGGCGCTGTGGCACACACCTGTAATCCCAACACTTGGGAGGCTGAGGCAGGAGGATCAAAGCCAGCCTCAGCAATGGTGAGGCAATCAGTAACTCAGTGAGACCCTGTCTCTAATAAAATACAAAAAACGGCTGGGGATGTGGCCCAGTCGTCGAGTGCTCTTGTGGCTCAGCGGTGGAACACTCACCTTCCATGTGCAAGACACTGGGTTCAATTGTCAGCACCACATAAAAATAAATAAAATAATAATAATAAAAAAAGAATACTCTGAGCCGGGCGTGGTAGCGCACGCCTGTAATCCCAGCACTTTGGGAGGCTGAGGCAGGAGGATCGTGAGTTCAAAGCCAACCTCAGCAATGGCGAGGCACTTAGTAACTCAGTGAGACCCTGCTTCTAATAAAATACAAAAAAGGGCTGGGGATGTGGCCCAGTGGTCAAGTGCCCCTGAGTTCAATCCCCGGTACCAAAAAAAAAAAGAATACTCTGGGGGCTAGGGTAACTCAGTTGGTAGAGTGCTTGCCTTGTATACAAAAGGCCATGAGTTCTAATCCCCGAGAGGGAGGGGGAGGGAGGGAGGGAGAGAGGGAGAGAGGGAGAGAGGGAGGGGAGGGAGGGAGGGAGGGAGAGAGAGAGAGAGAGAGAGAGAGAGAGAGAGAGAGAGAGAGAGAAAGAGAGAAGAAAGAAAGAAAAAAAAGAAGGAAAAGAAAAGAACATTCTTACTTTGGCTTTATAACCTACTAATGCAGATATTAAAAGATCTTTAAAAGACATAAAAGACAAAAACTGAGCTACAGACTACACTAACTAGAAATCAGTAATGATATATGGCAGGAGAGTTAGCAAATTTCTAAGCACACAATGATTTGCAGACTTTTACTGGTTCTTCTAAAATGCAAAGAGGAAATAAATAAATAAAAATACTTACTTGTCTCCTGGAAGGTTATACAGATTAACAAGACCCTTAAGATGCTTAGAAAATTCATCAAAATTTTTTTTCCCTACAAGAATTTAGAGAAGGGAAAGAAAATACAATTACTACTCAATCTTACAAATAAGTGCCAAAAATTGACTTTCGAAATCGGCTTTAAGTTTCTTGAAGTTAATCAATAATGGTAAAAGAAGAGGAAGTATTTTCCTTTCTCTTTTGCCCCATTTTTCTGGAGAAACTGCTAATAAGCAATATAAAAGTCAATCAGCTAAGCACAGTGGCACACACCTGTAATCCCGGCAGCTCAGGAACCTGAGGCAAGAGGATCTAGACTTTAGACTTCAAAGCCAGTCTCAACAAATTAGTAAGGCCCTAAGCAACTCAGTGAGATATTGTCTCTAAATAAAATCTAAAAAAGGGCCGGTCGCGGTGGCGCACGCCTGTAATCCCAGCACTTTGGGAGGCTGAGGCAGGAGGATCGCGAGTTCGAAGCCAGCCTCAGCAATGGCGAGGCACTTAAGAACTCAGCGAGACCCTGTCTCTAAATAAAAATACAAAAAAGGGCTGGGAATGTGGGCCAGTGGTCAAGTGCCCCTGAGTTCAATCCCTGGTACCACAAAAAAAAAAAAAAAAATCTAAAAAAGGACTGGAATGTGGCCGAGTGGTTAAGCGCCCCTGGGTTTAATCCCTAGTATCAAAAAATAGGCAATATAAAAATCAAAAAGACCTGATAATTCACATACCACTTAGCTCCTAAATTATAAAACCTAGCAGGTTGGGGCTGTAGCTCAGTGGTAGAGCACTTGCCTTGCAGGAGTGAGGTCCTGGGTTCAATCCTCAGCACCACATAAAAATAAATAAATAAAGATATTATGTCCATCTACAACTAAAAAAATTTTTTTTAAATAATAAAAATTACTCCTAGTTTAAGTGAATCATGTTCCTTTCTTTTCTTTTTTTCTTTTTTTTGTGGGGAGAGGGTTGCCAGGGATTGAACTCAGGGGCTCTCATCACTGAGCCACATCCCCAGCCCAATTTTTTATTTTATTTAGAGACAGGGTCTCACTGAGTTGCTTAGGGCCTCAATTTTGCTGAGGCTGGCTTTGAACTTGCGATCCTCCTGCCTCAGCCTCCTGAGCTGGTAGGATTACGTGTGTACACCACCATGCCCAGTTCCTTTCCTTTTAATATTTAACTGCAACTGAATGCAAATAGAAAATAAAATTTGAGCCGAATATGGTAGAGCACACCTGTGATCCCAGGTACTCAGGAGGATGAGGCAAGAGGATCCCAAGTTAAAAGCCAGCCTCAGGGGGCTGGGGTTGTGGCTCAGTGGTAGAGCGCTCACCTAGCACGAGTGCGGCCCGGGTTCGATCCTCAGCACCATGTAAACATAAATGAATTGCATTGTGTACAACTAAAGGAAATAAATAAATATTAAAAAAAAAAAAAAAAAAAAAAGCCAGCCTCAGCAATTTAGCAAGACCCTGTCTCAAAATTAAAAAAAAAAAAAAGGAGGGCTGGGGATGTAACTCGGTTGATAAAACATCTCTGGATTCAATCCCCAGTGCCACAAAAAATAATGATTAAGAAAATAATAAAGCCGGGCACAGTGGCGCACGCCTGTAATCCCAGCACTTTGGGAGGCTGAGTCAGGAGGATCGCGAGTTCAAAGCCAGCCTCAGCAATGGCGAGGCACTTAGCAACTCAGTGAGACCCTGTCTCTAATAAAATACAAAAAAAGGGCTGGGGATGTGGCCCAGTGGTCGAGTGCCGCTGAGTTCAATCCCCGGTACCAAAAAAAAAAAAAAAAAAAAAAAGGAAAAGAAAATAATAAATTTTTAAAAAGTTTTTGATTGTAGAGGTAATAATGAAAAGCACATAAACTAGGAATTTAGAACATTTGTGGGCCTATGACAACCTAAAAATCAGGAAAGGCAGCGAGTACTCTGAAAACAAACCACATCTTCCAAAATATTCCTATGACCAGATAGATCTGCCCCAGGAAAAAAAAACTACACCATGAAGTTTGGCATTCACCTACCTCAATAGTCAGGCTTGGAATATTAGCCAAATGAGCTCTTGTGGGTAAGTTTAGGAATCCAACACATTTCAATAATTCATCTCTTTCCAAACTTAAAGGAAAACAAAAGCTCTAGAAAGCTAAATAGCCATTGATAATCCCAAGCATTTTATCAGACATGCTCTGAGTATTTATAACCCATAGGGTTATGAAAATTACAAAAAAAAAAAAAAAAAAAAGACAAGCAGCAATAAAATATATTCCCTACCTTAATATTACCATTTATACTAAGTGAATGGAAACATCACATAAAGGTTAATATTCACTCTGAGGCTGGGCATGGTGGCGCACACCTGTGATCCCAGCAGCTTGGGAGGCTGAAACAGGAGAATCAAGAGTTCAAAGCCAGCCTCAGCAATGGTGAGGCACTTAGCAACTCAGTGAGACCCTGTTTCTAAGTAAAATACGAAATAGGGCCGGGAATGTGGCTCATTGGTTGAGTGCTCCTGAGTTCAATACCATTACCCAAAAAAAAAAGAAAAGAAAAGAAAGAAAGAGAGCTGGAGCTGGAGCTCAGCGGTAGCACATTTGCCTGGCATGTGTGAGGCACTGGGTTCGATTCTCGGCACCACATATAAATAAATAAAATAAAGATCTATCAACAAATAAAAAATATTTAAAGAGAAAGAAAGAAAGAAAGATTCATTCTGAGGTTCCAAATTCTGAACAGGCTTATAAAATAACTTAAGATCCGGGCATGGTGGCACATGCCTGTAATCCCAGCACTTGGGAGGCTGAGGCAGAAGGATCGCAAGTTCAAAGCCAGCCTCAGCAATGGCAAGGCACTTAGCAACTCAGTGAGACCCTGTCTCTAATAAAATACAAAAAAGGGCTGGGGATGTGGCCCAGTGGTCAAGTGCCCTTGAGTTCAATCCCTGGTACCAAAAAAAAAAAAAAAAAAAAAAAAAGAAAATAATAAAAAAGTTTTTGATTGTAGAGGTAATAATGAAAAGCACATAAACTAGGAATTTAGAACATTTGTGGGCCTATGACAACCTAAAAATCAGGAAAGGCAGCGAGTACTCTGAAAACAAACCACATCTTCCAAAATATTCCTATGACCAGATAGATCTGCCCCAGGAAAAAAAAACTACACCATGAAGTTTGGCATTCACCTACCTCAATAGTCAGGCTTGGAATATTAGCCAAATGAGCTCTTGTGGGTAAGTTTAGGAATCCAACACATTTCAATAATTCATCTCTTTCCAAACTTAAAGGAAAACAAAAGCTCTAGAAAGCTAAATAGCCATTGATAATCCCAAGCATTTTATCAGACATGCTCTGAGTATTTATAACCCATAGGGTTATGAAAATTACAAAAAAAAAAAAAAAAAAAAGAAAGACAAGCAGCAATAAAATATATTCCCTACCTTAATATTACCATTTATACTAAGTGAATGGAAACATCACATAAAGGTTAATATTCACTCTGAGGCTGGGCATGGTGGCGCACACCTGTGATCCCAGCAGCTTGGGAGGCTGAAACAGGAGAATCAAGAGTTCAAAGCCAGCCTCAGCAATGGTGAGGCACTTAGCAACTCAGTGAGACCCTGTTTCTAAGTAAAATACGAAATAGGGCCGGGAATGTGGCTCATTGGTTGAGTGCTCCTGAGTTCAATACCATTACCCAAAAAAAAAAGAAAAGAAAAGAAAGAAAGAGAGCTGGAGCTGGAGCTCAGCGGTAGCACATTTGCCTGGCATGTGTGAGGCACTGGGTTCGATTCTCGGCACCACATATAAATAAATAAAATAAAGATCTATCAACAAATAAAAAATATTTAAAGAGAAAGAAAGAAAGAAAGATTCATTCTGAGGTTCCAAATTCTGAACAGGCTTATAAAATAACTTAAGATCCGGGCATGGTGGCACATGCCGCCTGTAATCCCAGCACTTGGGAGGCTGAGGCAGAAGGATCGCAAGTTCAAAGCCAGCCTCAGCAATGGCAAGGCACTTAGCAACTCAGTGAGACCCTGTCTCTAATAAAATACAAAAAAGGGCTGGGGATGTGGCCCAGTGGTCAAGTGCCCTTGAGTTCAATCCCTGGTACCAAAAAAGAAAAAAAAAAAAAAAAAAAAAACACACACATACAAACTGGGAGCTGGGGTTGTGACTTAGTTGTAGAGCACTTGCCTAGCACTAGGCACTCAGTACCACATAAAACTAAATAAATAAAAATAAAGGTTCATCCACAACTAAAAATATATCTATTTTTTTAAAAAGATAAAGACTCAGATTTTGTGAAGACTTTTCTGACTCAATGATTAGGTTCCATTTACTTCTGTTGCACATAAAATTACTAATGCTACATCAGTAGCTCTCCATCAGTGTGACTTTGGTCATCCCTCACAACTTATGAGAATGTCTGTTTAGCTAGGCACAGGAGCACATGCCTGTAATAACAGCAACTGGGGAAGCAAAGGCAGGAGGACTGAAGGTTCAAGGTGAGCCTCCTCAGTAACTTAGCAAGGCCCTAAGCAACACAGGGAGACCCTTTCTCAAAATAAAAAATAAAAAGAACTGGGAATGTGATTCAGTGACTAAGCACCCCTGGGTTCAATCTCTAGTACCAAATAAATTTGGCAGTGCTGAGGATTAAATCCTGGGTCTGACACATTCTAGGCAAATGCTCTACCACAATGCTCCATTCCCCAGTCCCTAGAGATATTTTTGATTGTTACAACTGAGAGGATACTACTGGCAGACCCAGGAAAGGCCATGGATGCTGCTAAACATCCTACAATGCACAAGAGAACCCCCTAGAACAAAGAATTTTCTAATCCAAATTGTCAATAATAATGAGGTTGAGGGCCTCGGGTTGTGGCTCAGCGGTAGAACGCTCACCTAGCACGTGGCATGGCCCAGGTTTGATCCTCAGCACCACGTAAAAATAAAGGCATTGTGTACAACTAAAACAAATAAACAATTTTTTTAAATGTTTTTATTTATTTGCTTTAGTTGTACACAATGAGTTTTATTCAATGCATTTTATTTGTACGTGGTGCTGAGGATCGAACCCGGGTCGCCCACGCGCTAGGCAAGCGCTCTACCGCTGAGCCACAATCCAGCCCAAACAATTTTTTTTTTAAATAATAATAATAATATTGAGGTTAAAATCCTGGGACAGACGAGTGGGCTTAAAAATCATGCTAACTGGGGATGAGGATAGGGCTGAGAGTGCTCATCTTGGTGCTCATTTTGCATGTGTGAGGCTCTGGGTTCAATCCTCAACACCACATAAATAAAATAAAGGTGTAGTGCCCACTTACACCTAAAAACAAAACAAAACAAAAAAATCATGCTAACTATTCTGAGTGTCAATAGGTACAGACTGAAAAATCTTGGCCAAGAAAATAAATTTCTATAACAAGAAACTAAATTCTGATCATTCTCAAAACCAAATATAAACAAGAGCAGAGCCGATGTGGTTGCACACACTTATAATCCCAGTGGCTCAGGAGGCTGAGACAGAAGGATCACGAGTTCAAAGCCAACCTCAGCAATGGCAAGGTGCTAAGCAACTCAGTGAGACCCTGTCTCTAAATAAAACACAAAATAGGGCTGGGGATGTGGCTCAGTGGTTGAATGACCCTGAGTTCAATCCCTGGTACAAAAAAAAAAAAAAAAACACAAGAGCAGTGGCAATGCCTGTAGTCCTAGCTACCTGGAAGGCTAAGGCAGGAGGAAAGCTTGAGCCCAGTTCAGAACAGTGCAGGCATTATAGTAAAACTTGATCTACGGGCTGGGGTTGTGGCTCAGTGGTACAGCACTCGCCTAGCATGTGCGCGGCCCGGGTTCGATCCTCAGCACCACGTAAACATAAATGCATTGCATTGTGTACAACTAAAGCAAATAAATAAATATTAAAAAAAAAAAAAAAAAAAAAACTTGATCTTAAAAAAAAAAAAAGAACAGGGGGCTGGGGTTGTGGCTCAGTGGTAGAGCACTTGCCCAGCACGTGAGGGCCGCTGGGTTCAATTCTCAGCACCACATATAAATAAATAAATAAACAAACAAATAAAACAGGACTATCTGTCAGTATCAAGGAATATGAATGTTATTTGCTCACCTTAACTGTTGTACAAGCTCTGGGCAGCTCTAAAATTAAAGAAAGTACATTAAAATATTACACTATATTAACAACTTTGAAAACATCAAAACTTTTTTTTTTTAATTAATGCACATGCTTTATAACAAATATTAAACCTACAGAAGGCCCTTATATTAACATATCAAAAAGCACCTTCTTCCTACTCAGTGAATAATGGGATTGGGGTGGGAAATTAAAAATGAAAATATATGAAATAGTTGATAAAGGAATCAACTTTCAGTAGCTTGTTTAAAATATTAAGAACTCTCTTTAATGCCATCCCTGGAATTATACCAAACTGACTGGTTACACACATTTAACATTCATTTCTATTAAAGGATTTTTCAGATTATCTGTCCTTGATTTTAATCTCTGTAAGAATGGGAACTATATGATTTATTTATTGTTCAACTGCGGCTCATGTTTGTTGATATAAAATTTAAAAAGTTCCTCTCGTGTTTAAGGTTATCGAAGCCCTTGGATGATGTCACAGATGGACCCATGATACTCTAAATTTCATTCTAAAGCTACTGATGTAGCCCATCACATCATCTCTACAGTGGCTCATTAAAAAACCTAACCCCAAACTAAACCCCAACAATTCATTTTTAAGTCAGTGTTCCTATGTAAACCCCATAGATTCCAGTGAAATATCAACAACACATACCACAGGATTCTCCCCATGGTGAGCCACTTTTACATCACAAAGCTGTCCTGCAGGATCTAACTGCACTTCCACATAGAACATATCTGACGTGATGTAACATTCAGTGCCACTGGCACTGAGATGAGAGCCCAGTCTATCAGGAACAAATCAAAACAAAAATTAATAGAAGACACAGAAATAAAGCCACCCAAAATTAACACTAAGATAAACATTCTGCCTACAGATAAGTCTACATACCCATTCTGTCTTGCTATTGATTCCAAACGGTCAGTCATTGCTGGTAAAGATGTTACTATGAAAAAAGGAAATCACAAAGAATGTTCCAAATAAATGGTTTTATTCTTCAAAGACAGAAACATATTAATATACATCATTCCAAAGCCATAAACATATTCAGTACTTCAAATACCTGTAATTTACACAAAGTTCATTGGTACAGTTTCACTGTGAGGCTAAGGTAGCAATAAGGTTAAATAAGACCTATGTGAAATATTATTAACCTTCCTCTTTTCCCTTTTTCATTACTCCTTTTTTTGGACAAGTTGTCTCTAACTGAAAGAAAACACATTTATCTGTTAATGAAAAGTCAGGCACAGGGCTGGGATTGTGGCTCAGCGGTAGAGCGCTCGCCTAGCGCGTGGGCGACCCGGGTTCGATCCTCAGCACCACGTACAAATAAAACGCATTGTGTACAACTAAAGCAAATAAATAAAAATATTAAAAAAAAAAAAAAAAAAAAAAAAAGTCAGGCACAGTGACATGCCTATAGTCCCAGCTACTTGAAAGGCTGAGGCAGAAATGCTTGAGCCTAAGAGTTTGGGCTAGTCTGGGTAACACAGGAATATTCCATTTCTTTATATTAAAAAAAAAAAAAAAAAAAAGCCTTCTTTTTATCTATTCCTACCTGCTAATGCTAGAAAAGGAAGATAAACACCAAAGTAAAATATAAAGGGGTTTGGGAATACAGCTTAAGTAGTACAGTGTGTACTTAACATGCATGAAATCCTGGGTTCAATCCCCAAAACCAATAAGAAAACAAACAAAAATCCATCTGGGCTCAGTGGTGCACACCTGCAATCCCAGCAACTCAGGAAACTGAGTCAAGGAACCCAATTTCATTGCTTTTTGTTCTGTTTTGGTACTGGGGATTGAACTCAGGGGCACTTGACCACTGGGCTACATCCCCAGCCCTTTTTTGTATTTTTTTATTTTATTTAACTTTTTATACATGTTTACAGAGCACATTTCATTTCATATTACATATAAAGACCACAATTTCTCAAGTTCCTGGTTTTATATAAAGTATTTTTACAACAATTGTGTCTTCATACATGTATTTCGGGTAGTCATGAATAACTCAGTCTGCCATTATTCCTATCTCCTTCCCCCTCCCCCCCCCGTTCTATTTAAAGTTTTTTCATTCCTCTCATCCCCACTCCTTTGCCTTTATAAGTTAGTATCTTTATATCAAAGATATCATTCGACCCTTTTTTGTATTTTATTAGAGACAGGGTAGGGTCTCACTGAGTTGTTAAGTGCCTTGCCATTGCTGAGGCTGGCTTTGAACTCGCAATCCTCCTGCCTCAGCCTCCCAAGTGCTGGGATTACAGGTATGCACAACCGCACGCGGCTAGGGAACCCATTTTCAAAGCCAGCCTCAGCAATTTAGCAAAGGCCCTAAGCAACTTATCAAGACCCTATCTCAAAGATGCGGCTCAGGGGCTGGGATTGTGGCTCAGCGGTAGAGTGCTCGCCTAGCACGTGCGCGGCCCGGGTTGGATCCTCAGCACCACGTTAAAAAAAAAAACAAAAAAAAACGCATTGTGTACAGTTAAAGCAAATAAATAAATAAATAAATATTTTGTTAAAAATTAAAAAATAAAGATGCGGCTCAGTGATTAAGCACTCCTGGCTAGGATCAATCCCTGGTACCAAAACAAAAAACACAAAAATTTGTGTGTGTGTGTGTGTGTGTGTGTGTGTGTACATATTGGATGTGTGTGGGATATATATGCTCATATATGTATGTACATACACATACATACATATACAAACATATAAGTGTCTGTCTATACATATATATACATGTACATATATGCATATATGTGTAAACAAACACCCTGGGCTAGGTAAAGTAGATTTTCCAGACATAGGCCCTGGGTTCAATACCAGGCTCAAGAAAAAAAGGGGCCGGGCGCGGTGGCGCACGCCTGTAATCCCAGCACTTTGGGAGGCTGAGGCAGGAGGATCGCGAGTTCAAAGCCAGCCTCAGCAATGGCGAGGCACTTAGCAACTCAGTGAGACCCTATCTCTAAATAAAATACAAAAAAGGGCTGGGGATGTGGCCCAGTGGTCGAGTGCCCCTGAGTTCAATCCCCGGTACCACAAAAAAAAAAAAAAGAAAAAAAGGGGGAGCTGGGTATGTTGCTCACTAGTACAACACGTCAATATTCACAGCATTACTCACAACAGTCATAAGACAGTAACAACTGCCTGGCACAGTTGCTTGGAAGAATGAGGCAAGACAATCCCAAATTTGAGGCCAGCCTAAACAACGTAGGAAGACCTTCTTTCAAATTAAAAAAATAGAAAGGAGGGCTAGGGTTGTGGCTCACAGGTAGAGTGCTTGCCTAGCACATGTGAGGCATGGGTTCGATTATCAGTACCACATATAAATAATAAACAAATAAATAAGGCCGTATATATGAATGAATGAATGAATGAATAAAGAGGACTGGGGATGTAGCTCACAGGTAAAGTGCCTGTGGGTTCCATCTCCAGTACGGAAAAAAAACAAAAGAACTATATACTTAAAAATGAATAAAATAAAAAATATAAATGAAAATGGTTAAACTGGTAAATTTTAAGTAATATGTATTTTGCCACAAATACAAAAGAAGAAAATAGGGGCAGGGGTTGTGGTTCAGCAGTAGAGCGCTTGCCTAGCACGTGCGCGGCCGGGTTAGATACTCAGCACCACATAAAAATAAAAACACGCCGGGCGCGGTGGCGCACGCCTGTAATCCCAGCACTTTGGGAGGGCTGAGGCAGGAGGATCACGAGTTCAAAGCCAGCCTCAGCAATGGCGAGGCACTTAGCAACTCGGTGAGACCCTGTCTCTAATAAAATACAAAAAAAGGGCTGGGGATGTGACCCAGTGGTCGAGTGCCCCTGAGTTCAATCCCCGGTACCACAAAAAAAAAAAAAAAAAAAAAAAAAAAAAAAAAAAAAAAAAATAAAAACACATTGTATACATCTAAAGCAAATAAATAAATATTAAAAAGAAAAGAAAATACTCAGGTGAATCACGTTCATTTGTGGTAGATCAGAGCAAAATTTGTGTATGTATCTATCTACATCTGTGGTGCTTGGGACTAAATTTAGAGCTTTGTGTATACTAAGCATACACTGTACCACTGAGCTACATTCACAGCTCCTTAAAATCTATTTTACTTTCCCATCTCCCCAAAAAACAGAATTAGTCATTATAAGCATGAATAATCAAGCTCATGATTTAAATTTTATGTTTGCTTTCTTGAACTTTCCATAAACATTTTGAATAGTTAAAATGTCCATCGCCTGGGCTGTGGACGTAGTTCACTGGTAGCACGCTAACCTAGCATGGATGAGGCACTAGGTTTGATATTCAGCACGACATAAAAATAAATAAATAACCAAGACTAAAAAATAAAAATATTTTAAAGTCAATCTTCCGGGGCTGGCTCAGCGGTAGAGTGCTTGCCTGGCACATGTGAGGCACTGGGTTCGATCGTCAGCACCACATAAAAATATAAATAAATAGAAGTATTATGGCCATCCACAACTAAAAAAAAAATATTATTAAAAAAAAAAAAAAAAGTCCATCTTCCGGGCTGGAGTTGTGGCTTAGTGCTAGATCACTTGCCTAGCATGTGTGAGGCATTGGGTTCAATTCTCAGCACCACATATAAATAAATAAGTAAAATAAAGGTCCATCAACAACTAAAAAAAAAAAAAAACTGTTAAGTCCATCTTATTGAGAATTAGAAAGAAAACATGTACAGAAGAAAAAGAACTCTCCTCTGCTATCTTATATCTTCATTAATTGTCTTTTAAGTCTCTAGCCAGATGCGATGGCAGACACCTATAATTCCAGCAGCTCAGGAGGCTGAGACAGGAGGATTTTGAGTTCAAAGCCAGCCTTACCAAAAAGCGATAGAGCGCTGCCTAGCACATGTGTGGCCTAGCACATGCGCGGCCCAGGTTCGATCCTCAGCACCACATAAAAAGAAAGGCATTGTGTACAACTAAAACAAATAAATAAATATTTTTTTAAAAAAAAGCAAGGTGGGGGCTGGGGTTGTGGCTCAGCGGCAGAGCGCTCGCCTCTCATGTGCGCGGCCCAGGTTCGATCCTCAGCACCACGTAAACATAAATGCATTGCATTGTGTACAACTAAAGTAAATAAATAAATATTTAAAAAAAAAAAAAAAAAAAAAAAGCAAGGTGCTAAACAACTCATTGAGAGCCTATCTCTTTTTTTTTAATTATTTTTTATTCTAAGATGTTATAAATGACAGCAGAATACATTACATTTCATATTACACATATGTAGAGCACTTTTTTACAAATCTCTGGTTATATGCAAAGAATATTCACACCATTTGTGACTTCACATATGCATTTAGGATAATGATATCCATCTCATTCTACCATCTTTTTTTTTTTTTCCTTCACCCTTTTGCCCCCTCCCTTACCCTCCCTTCCCATTGGCCATTCTAGTATTCCGCTAATCCTCCTATGCTCCCCATCCCAACCCGACTGTGAATTGGCCTCCTTATATCAGAGAAAACATTTGGCATTTGGCTTTTTGGGATTGGCTAACTTCACTTAGCATTATATTCTCTAACTCCATCCATTTTCCTGCAAATGCCATGATTTTATTCTCTCTTATTGCTGAGTAATATTCCACTGTGTGTATATACCACATTTTCTTTATCCTGAGAGCCTATCTCTAAATAAAGCTGGGGATGTGGCTCGGTGGTTAAGTGCCCCTGAGTTCAATCCCTGATACGAACACCAACAAAAAAAATCTTTTAAGTCTCTATCAGCCTCCAAAATAAGATCACACACAAATGTTTCAAAAGTTCAGGGTAGGGGCTGGGGATATAGCTCAGTTGGTAGAGTGCTTGCCTTGAATGCACAAGGCCCTGGGTTCAATCCCCTGGGTTCAATCCCCAGCACAAAAAAAAAAAAAAAAGTTCAGGGAAGAGGGGCTGGGATTGTGGCTCAGTGGTAGAGTACTTGCCTAGCATGCATGAGGCACCAGGTTCAATTCTCAGCACCACATAAACATAAAGGTATTGTGTTCACCTACAACTAAAAAAAAAAAAAAAAAAAAAAAAAAAAAAAAAGGTTAAAAAAAAGGAACTGGTGTTGGGCATGGTGGTGCACACCTGTAATCCCAGCACTTGGGAGACTTGGACAGGAGGATCCACAGTTCAAATCCAGCCTCAGCAATGAAGAGGCACTTAGCAACTCAGTGAGACCCTGTCTCTAAAGAAAATACAAAAAAAAAATGGGCTGCGGATATAGCCCAGTGGTCGAATGCCCCTGAGTTCAATCCCCGGTACCAAAAAAAAAAAAAAAAAAGAAAGAAAGAAACTGGGGATGTGGCTCAGTGGTTAAGTGCCCCTGGGTTCAATTCCTGGTTATCCCCCCCAACAAAAAGAAAAAAAAAAAAGTTCAGGAAAGAGCTGATTTCAAATCCATAAATGAAATCAAGAGCAACACATAGCAGAGAAAGTTAACCTACATCAAAATTTGTATTTCTAGTATAAAACAGGCTTTCTTAAATGGGTTTTTTTTTTTTTCATAAAATGAGTATATTTCAAAGGTATTTACAAACCTTTGAGAGCCTTCTGTAGTGTCTCCAAACAGCTGACCAAATGTTGATGCCCTCCAGAACTCATCACAACCCTCTTTTCCTGTATCAAGTGTGGGAAAACAATTGATGTAAAAATCAATGAAGTCAACCATGTTTAAAGTTAAAATACATATTATCCTGATAGCAATATTTTAGGACAGTTCATACATTCTATACAATCTATAGCCTCTTAACTATCACTCTGTCTATCCATCCAAAGGAAAAAAAATTACATATATGGATATAAAAATATCCATATATAGGACAGCAGAAAATGGTATTCCAAGATCTAAAGTAAGATACAGCTTTAGGGAAAAAACAACAGGAGTAATTACCACCTAAGATTTAGACAGCTAAATGAGGTGGCTCATGAGAATTGGGAATTCCCAAATATACCAAGGTATATGCAGCCTGTGAAATACAACCAAACCTTAGTCAAACTAGATTCACTCTAGAAAGCAGAACGCATAGTTCAGAAGAGAATCTTCCAGTGAGCTAAAAATTTAGCATAGCATTTCTAACTTTACCTAGAGAAAAACTTTCTTTACGCAAAACATTCCAGTCCCCAGCCAGGCAGGGTGGCACACTCAGGAAGCTAAAAGAAGAAAAAGGATTCCAAGTTTGAGGCCAGCCTCAGCAATTTAGTGAGACTCCATCTCAAAATAAAAAGGGCTGGGGACATGGGTCAGTGGTTGTAAACACCCTTGGGTTTAATCCCTCGTATCCAAAAAAAAAAAAGAATTTTCCAGTTCCCCAAAATATAAAGTTTTACGGTACAAAGAAAGTATTTCACATTTTTTTCATGCTCTAATCAATCTCTCTCTTCTCTACTTCCATCCTCATAAAACATAGCTAATTTTTAATAATCTGGCTTCCCTTGTATCTTGAATAGAGAAGGGGGTATTCTGGGCAATGAATATCAGTATTTTGGTAAGCAGAAAAATAAATCCTAGCTGGGCACGGTGGCACACACCTGTAATCCCAGCACTTCGGAGGCTGAGGCAGGAGGATTGAGAGTCCAAAGCCAGCCTCAGCAATGGCGAGGTACTTAGCAACTCAGTGAGACCCTGTCTCTAATAAATTTTGTTTTTTGGTACAAGGGATTGAACTCAGGGGCACTTGACCACTGGGCCACACCCCCAGCCCTTTTTTGTGTTTTTATTGAACTCGCGATCCTCCTGCCTCAGCCTCCCAAAGTGCTGGGATTACAGGCATGCGCCACCGCGCCCGGCTTAATAAAATTTTTAAAAAGGGCTGGGGATGTGGCCCAGTGGTCTAGTGCCCCTGAGTTCAATCCCCGGTACCAAAAAAAAAAAAATTAAAATAAATAAATAAATCCTGTGATATGTTAATAAATTGGCATTCTGATTTCCATGCTAATCTACTGAGATTTGGTTAGTATGCCAGCTGATGAAAATTCTTAAAAGTTTAATGAACCAATAAAGTTACATTTGTTTTTTCTTTCTTTCTTTTCCTTTTCTGTGTGTGTATGTGTTGCTGGGTATCAAACTCAGGGCCTCACACACACACTAGGAAAGCACTCTATTACTAAACCACATTTCCTGGCCCCAAATTTTTGAACCTGTACAACTGAGATAAGTACAGAGGGAAGCCATGGTTATGAAACCAAAACACTTGTAGCCCAGGTAAGACAGGGCCTTAAGAGCCACCTGAAATCCCTCTCTCATGTTCACGTCTTTAATGACAGTATCATTTAATACAATATATTTCAAACAAGAATGTGGTTGCCTTGGAGCATTAAATAAGACCCCTGAATTTCCAGACTGGAAAAACTATAATTTCCTTTTTTTTAATGTGTTTTTAGATGTTGACGGGCCTTTATTTTATTCATTTATTTATATGTGGTCCTGAGAATTAAATTCAGTGCCTCATACATGCTAGGCAAGCAATTTACCACCAAGACAACTGCAGCCTCCTGTAATTCACTTTTTAAAAAATACCTTCATTGTATACAGACCTGAGCAAGAAAATACAGATACATTAGTAGAAGTTACAGTTACACAAATCATTTTTGCAATTTGATAACTACTATCTCATTTGATCCTTACAACAAAACTTACAGAAGGGGCTAGGGTTGTGACTCAGCGGTAGAGAGCTTGCCTAGTACATACTAGGACCTGGGTTCGATCCTCAACACCACATAAAAGTAAATAAAGCCGGGTGCGGTGGTGCACGCCTGTAATCCCAGCACTTTGGGAGGCTGAGGCAGGAGGATCGCAAGATCAAAGCCAGCCTCAGCAATGGTGAGGCACTTAGTAACTCAGTGAGACCCTGTCTCTAATAAAATACAAAAAAAAAGGGCTGAGGATGTGGCCCAGTGGTCAAGTGCCCGAGTTCAATCCCCGGTACCATAAATAAATAAATAAATAAATAAATAAATAAAGGTATTGTGTACAACTACAATTAAAAAGTAAATATTTAAAAAAAAAAACTTTATTGAAGAGCAAATTGTCATAATGCACTTCCATTTTCCTGATAAGGAAACTGAAATTCAAAGAGGTTATATTGATTTGTTCAATAATTTAAGTAGTAAATATTAGAGTCAAGCCCCAAATCCAAGGGAGGTTTTGTTTTGTTTTTATTTTTTTTATTTTTTCTTGGCAGTACTGCAGACCAAACTTGGAGTCTAGAAGATGCTAGTAGGCAAGTGCTCCAGTACTGACGCACATCCCCAGTGCCTCAAGTTCAAGTCTTTTTACAACAAATTTAATTCTTCTGCTAGTGCTGATGTGATCATTTTAAACACTAATAAATCTTACTAAACTGGAGTTACTCTGAAACCAAAGTAAAATTTGGTAGGGAGGAGAGAGTAAGGACATTAAAGTACAACATACAGAATACAGAAAAGTTTTAGTCGGGCGCAGTGGCGCACAGCTGTAATCCCAGCACTTGGGAGACTAAGGCAGGAGGATCATGACTTAAAGCCGGCCTCAGCAATGGTGAGGCACTTAGCAACTCAGTGAGACCCTGTCTCTAATAAAATACAAAAAAGGGCTGGGGATGTGGCCCAGTGATCAAGTGCCCGTGAGCTCAATCCCCGGTACCAAAAAAAAAAAGTTTTGTTTTTTGTTTTTGTTTCTTTTTTGGTACTGGGGATTGAACCTAGGGATAGATGCTTTACCACTGAGCTAAATCTCAGCCCTTTTTATTTTTTATTTTGAGATAGGCTCTTGTTAAGTTGCTAAGACTGGTCTTGCAGTCCTCCTGCCTCAGCCTCTTGACTTGCTGGGAATTACAGGTACGTACCACCAGGCCCTGCTAGAATACAGAAAAGTTAATAAATCATAAGTGAAGCAATCACAAAGTGAACATACCCATATAACTATAACCAAATGCCCGGCACGGTGGTGCACACCTGTAATCCCAGCACTTGGGAGGCTGAGGCAGGAGCATTGTGAGTTCAAAGTCAGAATCAGCAATGGTCAGGCACTTAGCAACTCAGTGAGACCCTGTCTCTAATAAAATACACTGGATGTGGCCCAGTGGTCGAGTGCCCGACTTCAATCCCCGGTACCAAAAAAATAAAATAAAAAATAACTACAACCAAGGTCAAAAAAATGGGAATAAAGTTTCCTATGTTATGTGACTACAGGAATCATATGAATGAACTTTCTTGGTATTGGGGATTGAATGCACGGGTGCTTAACCACCGATCCATACCCCAGCTCTTTTAATTTTTTGAGACAGGGTCTCATTAAAGTAACTTAGGGCGGGGCACGGTGGAGCATGCCTGTAATCCCAGCACGTGGGAGGCTGAGGCAGGAGGATCACGAGTTCAAAGCCAGCCTCAGCAACGGCGAGGCACTTAGCAACTCAGTGAGACCCTGTCTCTAATAAAATACAAAAAAGGGCTGGGGATGTGACCCAGTGGTCAAGTGCCCCTGATTTCAAGCCCCGGTACCAAAAAAAAAAAAAAAAAAAGAATGAAGCAAGGAAGCCGGGCACAGTGGCGCATGCCTGTAATCCCAGCACTTGAGAGGTTGAGACAGGAGGATTAGGAGTTCAAAGCCAGCTTCAGCAATGGTGACGCACTTAGCAACTCAGTGAGACCCTGTCTCTAATAAAATACAAAATATAAAAAAGGGCTGGAGATGTGGCCCAGTGGTCGAGTGCCCCTTAGTTCAATCCCCGGTACCTCACTGCAAAAAAAAAAAAAAAAAAAAGAATGAAGCAAGGGCTGTGCTGTAACTCAGTGTTAGAACACTTGTCTAGCACATGTGAGGCACTGGGTTTGATCCTCAGCACATCATAAAAATAAATAAAGGTATTAAAAAAGAAAAAGAACAAACCAAAAATTCTTGGCACTATATAAACACAATAAAGGTAACATTAAATCATAATTAAGGCAGTTGACACAATGTCTCTTAGGCCAGATACAGTGGCAAGTGCCTATAATCCCAGTGAATAAGGAGGGTAAGGCAGGAGGATCAGAAATACTAAGCCCTCTTCAGCAACGTAGTGAGGCCTTCAGCAATTTAGCAAGACACTGTCTCAAAATGAAAAATAAAAAGGGCTTGGTTGGGAATGTAACTCAGTGAAGTACCCAGGATTCAATCTTCAGTACAAAAAAAAAAAAAAAAAGAATATCTCTTAGCCAGACATGGTGGTGCATGCCTGTAATCCAAGGGTCTCAGAATGCTGAGGCATGAAGATGACAAATTCCAGCCAGCCTTAGCAACTTTGTGAGACTGTCTCAAAATAAAATTAAAAGAATTGACGATGTAGCTCAATGAAGAGTGCCCTGGGTTCAATCACAGGACCACACCAAAGGGGAAAAAAAAAAAGAGAGAGAGAGAATGTTTCTACACCAGTGTATCAAATACGTCCCTCACAGGTGTATTTCTTAGAACCTTTGCATGAAATAGCCCATGTATTCTAACACAATTTTATAAATATACTCAGCACTCTGTACCCTCAGACTCCACATCCTTGCATTTACCAATTATAGATGTGAAAAGCCTAGTTTGGTGGTGCACACCTGTAACTGCAGCAATTCTGGAGGCTGAGGCAAGAGGATCCCAAGTTTGAGGCAAGATCATAAGCAATTTAGTAAGCCCTGTCTCAAAATATGAAATAAAAAGGACCAGGGATATAGCTCTTAGTGGTAAAGCAATCTTGGGTTCAAGTCACAAAATACTGTGTGTGTGTATATGTGTATGTGTGTATATATATATATATATATATAGTAAAACAAACATTCATATAGCATTTACATTGTGTTAAGCATCGTAAGTAATGGAGAGATCATTTATAGTATCCAGGAGGAAGTTCATGGCTTCTATACAAATATTTTGCTATTTTATAATACAGACTGAGCATCCATGGATTTTGGTATCCATGGGGAGTTCTAAAAGCAATCCCCCACAAATACTAAGGAATAAATGTATACATTCTTCCTCAGAAGATCCCTGAAACTGATAGTCACCATGTATTCAAGTATTTTATGATAGGTAAAACTGAAGATATGCTACTATAGGTAGTTTGAACAAATCCATGTTCCAAACTGAGCTTCTTAAGTAATTATCTAAGCACAACACTTCACCCACTTCACCACAATCCTCACCATGACTTGACGCACAAGCTTAATGGTCTCACTCCAAGGTCTATTTTGGTTAAATTTTGCATGGAGCCGTTCCAAGAGAGAACTCATTTTACTCAGCTTTTCAGACTCTGCAATATAAATCAGAAAACATTATTAGAAACCCTTTTATCAAGTTCTTCCACAATTTTTCTTACAAATGTAATCTCCATATTTTATCTTTATTTTTTTTAAATATTTATTTATTTGCTTTAGCTGTACACAATGTGTTTACGTGGTGCTAAGGATCGAACCCGGGCCGCGCACGTGCTAGGCGAGCGCTCTACCGCTGAGCTACAACCCCAACCCTCCATATTTTATCTAAGAATTCAGTTAAAATAGTTTAATTTACTTCAAAACACATAAAGTTGTTTGTTTGTTTTGTGATATTGGGGACTGAACCCAGGAGTCCTCTACCACTGGGCAACATCTCCCAGCCCTTTTTGAGACAGTGTCAACTGTGGCCTCAAACTTGCGAACCTCCTGCCTCAGCCTTCTGGGTAGCTAGGACTTCAGACTTGCATCACGACAACCTGCAAGACGTCTCTTAAAAAGAAAACAATAACTTTAAGGCAACCACTCCCAGGTTCAATCTCCAATACTGCCACCACCACAAAAAAAAAAAAAAAAAAACAGAGAGGAAAAGAGACAAGACAGACACAGGAGATTGTATTCACTAGGCTAACCTTCAACTTATCAATTCAAGCAAAGCCTTTCTGCCTCAACCTCCTGAGTAGTTGGGATTACAGGTGTAGTAGTAAAAGAAACCTTCAATGGCAAGTATACATACATTACAGGTCTTACATAATGAACAATAAAGAACACACTTCTAATGAGAACCAAAAAGATAACCATCTCAGAGGGCAAAGTAGTGCACACCTGTAATCCCAGCCACTTGAGAGGCAGAAGGATCACAGGTTCAAAGTCAGCACTGGTAACTCAGAGAAAATCCATTTCAAAATAAAAAATGAAAAGGCTGGTGATATGTAGCCCAGGGGTAAGTTACCTCTGTCCTCAATCCCCAGTAGCAAAACAAACAAACAAACCTATCCCTAACCAAGTTAATAAAATCCCTTGCATGATATATTTTGAGCATACATTTGAATTTACCCTTTCTATGGCATGCCTTTATGATTTACTTATTTTTTTTAAAATATTTATTTACTTTTAGTTGTACACAATACCTTTATTTTTACGTGGTGCTGAAGATCGAACCCGGGCTACGGACATGCTAGGAGAGCACTCTACCGATGAGCCACAACCCCAGCCCCAATTTTACTTATTTTTATGTGGTGCTGAGAATCGAACCTAGTGCCTCACACATGCTAGGCAAGCACTCTACCAATGACCCACAACCCCAGCCCAACAGATTACGTTTTCTTTTTTTTTTTTCTTTAATATTTATTCATTTGTTCTAGTTGTACACAATGCCTTTTTTTTTTTTTTTTTTTTTTTTTTTTTGGTGGTACCAGGGATTGAACTCAGGGGCACTTGTCCACTGGGTCACATCCCCAGCCCTTTTTCGTATTTTATTTAGAGACAGGGTCTCACTGAGTTGATAAGTGCCTCGCCATTGCTGAGGCTGGCTTTGAACTCGCGATCCTCCTGCCTCAGCCTCCCAAAGTGCTGGGATTACAGGCGTGCGCCACCACGCCCGGCAATGCCTTTATTTTTACCAGGTGCTTAGGATCGAATCTGGGGCACGCACGTGCTAAACGAGCTCTCTACCACTGAGCCACAACCCCAGCCCCACAACTGGTTACTTTTCAATATGAAAATACTGACTTCCTTAATTTTAGGGTGGGGGTGGTGAGGCAGGGGTACCAAGGATTGCACCCAGGAGTGATTAATCACTGAGCCACATCCCCAACCAATTATATTTTTTGTTTGAAAACAGGGTCTAAGCCGGGCGCGGTGGCGCACACCTGTAATCCCAGCACTTTGGGAGGCTGAGGCAGGAGGATCACGAGTTCAAAGCCAGCCTCAGCAATGGCGAGGCACTTAGCAACTCAGTGAGACCCTGTCTCTAATAAAATAATAAAAAGGGCTGGGGATGTGACCCAGTGGTTGAGTGCCGCTGAGTTCAATCCCTGGTACAAAAAAAAAAAAAAAAAAAAACAAAACAGGGTCTAAGCTGCTTAGGGCCTTGCTATATTGCTGAGGCTGGCTTTGAACTTGCAATCCTCCTGCCTCAGCCTCCCAAGCTGCTGGGATTATAGGAGTCCACCACTGCACACAGCAACTTCCTTAATTTTTTGTGATAATTTTAAGAAATCTATTTATAGGTATGATTAAAAAAAACAGGCTCTATTTGCCAATTTGATTTCTAATCAAAACTATATGGACAGCCAGGCACGGTGGCGCACGCCTGTAATCCCAGCACTTTGGGAGGCTGAGGCAGGAGGATCGCGAGTTCAAAGCCAGCCTCAGCAATGGCGAGGTACTTAGTAACTCAGTGAGACCCTGTCTCTAATAAAATACAAAAAAGGGCTGGGAATGTGGCCCAGTGGTCGAGTGCCCCTGAGTTCAATCCCTGGTACCACAATAAAAAAAAAAACTATATTGACATAGGGAGACAGGGTGGTGCATGGTTCATGACAGCTGAGGTAGGAGGACTGCAAGTTTGAGGCCAGCCTGAGAAACTCAGTAAAACCTTGTATAGCCGGGCGCGCGGTGGGCGCACGCCTGTAATCCCAGCACTTTGGGAGGCTGAGGCAGGAGGATCGCGAGTTCAAAGCCAGCCTCAGCAATGGCGAGGCACTTAGCAACTCAGTGAGACCCTGTCTCTAAATAAAATACAAAAAGGGCCAGGGATGTGGCCCAGTGGGTCGAGTGCCCCTGAGTTCAATCCCTGGTACCACAAAAAAAAAAAAAAAAAACCTTGTATAAAAAGATAAAAAAATAAAAAGGGCTAGGGTTATAGTTCATTAGTAGGATACCTGTGGGTTCAATCCCCAGTAGTGGGGTGGGGGGTAAAAATATGTGAATAGGGAAGAAATGACTAATCAACAGAGGGATATCAGCAGAGATAACATAAAGGTAGAAAAGAGTGCCTCCCAGACTGGACTAAGCATGTAAACAAACCTCCAAAACCCTCCAGCCGTAATTCTTTTTCTTTCTTTCAGATACTGGGAATTGAACCCAGGGGCACTTTACCACATGAATAAACATATATGCCTGATATGACTTCTGTGAAAAAGTGGTATGGACAAGTAAGTGTGGAAATGACCAGTGAAAGCGAAAATAAGAAATGCTCTTGGGGTTGGGGCTGGGGCTTAGCAGTAGCACACTTGCCTAGCATGTGTAAGGCACTAGGTTCAATTCTCAGCAGCACATGTAAATAAAAAAAATAAATAAAGGACGTGGTGCAGGACTGTAATCCCAGCACTTCGGAGGCTGAGTCAGGAGGATCGCGAGTTCAAAGCCAGCCTCAGCAATGGCACAAGGCACTCAGCAACTCAGTGAGACCCTGTCTCTAATAAAATGAAAAAAAGGGCTGGGAATGTGGCCCAGTGGTCAAGTGCCCCTGAGTTCAATCCCTGGTACCAAAACAAAAAAAATAAATAAAAATAAATAGATAAATGAAGGACTATCAACAAAATTAAAAAATAAATAAATAATTTTTTTAAAAAAAAGAATAAAAAAGAAATGCTCTTAAAAGGAGAGACATGAAGTCAGGCACAATAATGCACACTTGTAATTCCAATGATTCAGGAGGATTAGCTAAGAGGATGCAAAGTTGGAGGCCAGCCTCAGCAACTCAGCAAGTCCCTGAGCAACTTAGTGAAAACCTAAGCAATTTAGTGAGATCCTGTCTCAAAATAAAAAATAAAAATGCCTGGGGATGTGGCTTAGTGGTTAAGCACCTCTGGGTTCAATCTCTAGTACCAAAAATAAAACAAAATAAGCCAGGTGTGGTGGTGCATGACTATAATCCCAGAAATTCCAGAGGCTGGAGCTGGAGGATCACAAGTTCCAGTCCAGCCTCAGAAATTTAGAGAGTTCCAAAGTAATTTAGCAAGACCATGTCTCAAATTAAAAAAATAAAAAGGAGCTGGGCGCAGTGGTACACGCCTGTAATCCTAGCACTTGGGAGGCTGAGGCAGGAGGATCCAGAGTTCAAAGCCAGCCTCAGCAATGGCAAGGCACTTAGCAACTCAGTGAGACCCTGTCTCTAATAAAATACAAAAAAGGGCTGGGGATGTGGCCCAGTGGTTGAGTCCCCTGAATTCAATCCCCAGTACCAAAAAAAAAAAAAAGGAGAAAACGTTCAAAATCAATGGTGGGGAGAACACAGAAAATCAGACAACTAATGTTGGCACTGAAAAATGAACAGATTAATTAGAATTAAAGTAGCAAACTTTCCTTCTATGCTTCAGTTTTCTGGAAAACTGGCTTTAACTGTGTGAGCCAGTTTATAGTTTTGCACATATTTCTTCCAATTCTCACTTTAAAGTCATTCATTCAGGCACAATTACAAATGCTGGGGATACAACAGTAGAAAACTAAACAAAAACTCCTTAGCCGGACCCGGTGGTGCAGGCCTGTAATCCCAGCACTTGGGAGGCTGAGGCAGGAGGATCTAGAGTTCAAAGCCAGCCTCAGCAATGGCGAGGCACTTAGCAACTCAGTGAGACCCTGTCTCTAATAAAATACAAAATAGGGCTGGGGATGTGGCCCAGTGGTTGAGTGCCCCTGAGTTCAATCCCTGGTACCAAAAAAAAAAAAAAAAAAAAAAAAAACTCCTGAAGTATACATTTTCTTCTTCCCATTCAAAATATACATCTTCTTTTTCTTGATATGCCTACTGATACCTTTGATGCTCAAATCAAACTTTTTTTTTTTTTTTTTTTTTTTTTTTGGTACGGAGATTGAACTCAGCGGCACTCAACCACTGGGCCACATCCCCAGCCCTTTTATGTATTTTATTAGAGACAGGGTCTCACTGAGTTGCTAAGTGCCTCGCCATTGCTGAGGCTGGCTTTGAACTCATGATCCTCCTGCCTCAGCATCTCAAGTGCTGGGATTACAGGTGTGCAGCACCACGCCTGGCTCAAACATTTTTTGAGCAACTATTATGCACTACAGAGTACACATACATGAGCAAGGTAGGGTCCCTGATCTAAGAAGCTCCAAGGAAAGTATGAAAGACAAGTAAACAGTAACAATAAAGTGAGCTATAGCCTGATGCTGTGGTGCAGGTCTGTAATCCCAGGGACTTGGGGCTGAGGACCTAAGCAATTTAGTGAGACCCTGTCTCAAAATAAAAAAATAAAAAAGATTGGGGGTGGGCTGGGGATGTGGCTCAGCTGTTAAGCACCCCTGGGTTCGATTCCTAATACCAAAAATACAAAAACAAACCCCCCCCAAAAAGGATTGGGGGTGTGGCACAGTGTTTTAAGCGCCCCTTAAACACAGGCTCAATGCCTGGTACCAAAAGGGGGTAAAAAAGTGAGTTATAGCAGCCGGGTGCAGTGGCGCAGGCCTGTAATCCCAGCACTTGGGAAGCTGAGGCAGTAGGACCACGAATTCAAAGCCAGCCTCAGCAATGGCGAGGCACTTAGCAACTCAGTGAGACCCTGTCTCTAATAAAATACAAAAAAGAGCTGGGAATGTGGCCCAGTGGTCGAGTGCCCCTGAGTTCAATGCCTGGTACAAGGAGGGAAAAAAAAAAAAAAGTGAGCTATGGCAATAAGTATGGCCAAGATGCTAAGAAAGCATTTACACAGAAATGTGGAAATTTAAAGAATATGAGTAATGTTCCAAAGTAATTTTTTCAGCAGTTCTGTGTTACTCTGATGGAAAGAACGAAACCCAGCGCAGTTTTAAAATATACAATAGCACAAGATCTGAGCACTATGACATTTTAGGGAACTGCTAGCATTTAATATCATTTCACTCACATCAAAATATACTCCAGTAATTTTACACACCGTTTTGTATTACTGTTCTTACGTTATTCAGACATGTCCTCCAGCACAAAGTTTAAGCAGGTTTTGGATTCACTCGCCTGGTCTCCTACCACTTTAGGTTAAAAGTGCCCTCATACCAAACTGGTTGTCTCTAATTGTGCAAAAAAACTCACAAAAGTTGGGAGTTCTCGTCACCCCAAAGTCGGGGCTCTATAATTATTAAAGAGGGCACGGTCATAATCTAAAAGGCACATTCCACCTCCCGGAGTTTGTGCCCGCTAGAAAGTGGCCTTCATGGGATATCCGCCCCTACCACTTCTTACACATTGGCTTCCCCAGTAGTGTCCGCCCCCTCCTTTCCCTCTCACTCACCCTCAGTTTCCCCCTGAGCCTTCATCCTGATGGCGGTGAGGGCCTGGGTCTGCCACAAGAAGATAGGCTTTTCCCCACCACCAACAGGGGAACCAAGCTGACTGGAGCTCCCGGGACGCAGGGAACCAATAGTCCCCACTGTTCCCGGGAAGGCTCAGTCTGAAGTCCCCGGCGGCAAGAAGAGAAGGGTGCTCGCGGCCGCCGCCATCTTCCCCAACGGAACTTCCCAAGGATCGCGAGATTAGCCCGGATCCTAAGAGACAGAGGAAGAGAGAAGGATGTAAAATCTCGCGAAAATTAGTTAAGGTGTAATTCACGCGAGATCTCTAGCCTTCCCTTAGTTGCCAGTTGCTTCAATCCTTACACTTCTTAGTATTAAACTTGGGGGCAGGTGGATTTTGGCCTCTCTGCCAAAACCGGCATTTTCATTTTAGTACAGTTTCCAAATAAAAATACCTAACTCCGGGGCTGGGGTTGTGACTCAGCGGTAGGGCGCTCGCCTAGCACGTGCGCGGCCCAGGTTCTGTCCTCAGCACCACATAAACATAAATGCATTGCATTGTGTACAACTAAAAGCAAATAATTTTTTTTTTTTTTTTTGTGGTACCGGGGATTGAACTCAGGGGCACTTAACCACTGGGCCACATCCCCAGCCCTTTTTTGTATTTTTATTTAGAGACAGGGTCTCACTGAGTTGCTAAGTGCCTCGCCATTGCTGAGGCTGGCTTTGAACTCGCGATCCTCCTGTCTCAGCCTCCCAAAGTGCTGGGATTACAGGCGTGCGCCACCACGCCCGGCTTAAATATTTTTTTTTTTTTTTTTAAAACCTAGCCCTGAACCTCAGCAACCCAGCGAGACTGTTGCAAAATAAAAATGACTGGGAATGTAGCCCAGTGGTAAAGCACTCATGAGTTTAATCCCTAGTACCAAAAAGAAAAAAAAAAAAAAAGAAAGAAGAAATCTCTAACTCTCTTTACTGAAAACTTGTTTTTGGTTTTGTTTTATACCACAGATTGAACCCATGAGCGATTTTGTGTGTGGGGGGGGGGGGGTGTGTGTGTGTGTGGTACGGGGGATTGAACTCAGGGGCACTCGTCCACTGGGCCGCATCCCCAGCCCTTTTTTTCTATTTTATTTAGAGACAGGGTCTCACTGAGTTGCCAAGTGTCTCGCCATTGCTGAGGCTGGCTTTTGAACTCGCGATCCTCCTGCCTCAGCCTCCCAAAGTGCTGGGATTACAGGCGTGCGCCACCGCGCCCCAGATGAGCGATTTTATTTTAATAAAATATTTTTATTTTGAGACAAGCACTTGCTAAGTAGCTGATGCTGGCCTTGAACTCTCAATCCTCCTCCCCTCAGCTTTCAGAGCCCCTAGGTTTACAGACTTGGGCCAATGCGCCCAAAAATAAGATAGTAAATTTGGGCTGGGGGTGTACCTCATTGGAGAACAATTTACTCCACATAACAGGGCCCTGGGTTCATTCCCAGCACCACCAAATAAAAGCAGGTTTCTGTGAGCTACTAACTGCAATAACTGCGTCGTAAAAAAGATCTTAAAAGCCAGTCTAACAAGAACCATTTTCTTTTCTTTAAAAAAATATTTATTTATTTGCTTTCGTTGTACACAATGCGTTTATTTTTATGTGGTGCTGAGGATCGAACCCAGGCCACGCACGCACTAGGCGAGTGCTCTACCGCTGAGCCACAATCCCAGCTCCACAAGAACCATT
Organism: Tamias sibiricus; assembly: GCA_025594165.1. NCBI lineage: Eukaryota > Metazoa > Chordata > Mammalia > Rodentia > Sciuridae > Tamias > Tamias sibiricus. The sequence continues at coordinate 25,049,400 of CM046660.1, read as the reverse complement.
TTCTTTCTTCTTTTTTAAATAAATATTTCTTTAGTAGTATCTTTGAAGTTTTGTGAGATTTTGGATTAAGGTAAAACAGCTGGTTTGTAGCAGTCAATGTAACTAATACTATTAGTAATAGTTATTGTGTCCGTTTTTTAAGTGATGCTAGTGAAGACAGGGAGCTTCACATGTTCTCTATACTATACTACGAATCATGAAGAATGTGTGATTATCTCTGTGGCCTTAAATTCTCACAAAGGGAGCTGGGGATATAGCTCAGTTGGTAGAGTGCTTGCCTCAGATGCACAAGGCCCTGGGTTCAATCCCCAACACCACAAAAAATAAAATAAATAGCCGGGCGCAGTGGCACACGCCTGTAATCCCAGCATTTGGGAGGCTGAGGCAGGAGGATCGGGAGTACAAACCCAGCCTCAGCAATGGCGAGGCAGTGAGGCACTTAGCAATTCAGTGAGACCCTGTCACTTATAAAATACAAAAAGGAAATGGGGATGTGGCCCAGTGGTCAAGTGCCCGAGTTCAATCCCTGGTACAAAAAAATTAAATAAATAAATTCTCACAAAGGGAAATTCAGGGTAATGCTGAGAAGTTCCTCACCATTGGAACTGAAGAACCAGACTAAAACACAACAGTGCTAGCAAAAGGCGCTTAACCACTGAGCCACATCCCAGCCCTATTTTGTATTTTATTTAGACACAGAGTCTCACTGACTTGCTTATGGCCTCACTAAATTTTTGAGGGCTTTGAAATAGTGATCCTCCTGTCTTAGCTTCTCAGACTACTGGGATTACAGGCTTGCACTACAGTGCCCAGTGGGGTGAAACCTCTTAAGCCTACTTTTAAGTATTCTTTGCTGTTACTTGTCCTTTAAAAGAATCACTGCGGAAAAAGTTGGATTTTACCTAGTTTGCTCTAAGATTTTTTATTTTTTAATTGGCTCCAGGGATTGAACCAGAGGTACTTAACCAATGACCCATATCCCCAACCCATTTTTTAATTTTGAGACACGGTCTCACTAAATTGCTTATGGCCTAAGTTGTTGAGGCTGGCATTGAACTTGCGATGATCCCCTTGCCTCAAGCTGAGGAGTTGCTGGGATTACAGGTCTGTGCCACCATGCCCTTGCTCCAAGAATTTTATGCAGTATATTACTAGCTCAAATTGTTCCCACATTTCAAAAACATCCGTTCAAATATTTCCAAAGCAATCCCAGCAGATAGTGCAGTGCAGGTGAACAGGCACAGTAGTATAAATTTAATAACTCTTCGGGAATACCTGGGGAAAATATTTACTGCCACAAAGATATCTATAACAGGCCCCCTTGAAAGTACAATACAAATTTTTTTCTGTTGCCTATTCCTTATCCTCATTCCTTAGGGTCACTAGACAGTGAGTTGTTTGGGGGCAGAAATTGCCCATTGTTTCTGAATCCCCAATACCTAGTACTATGCTTTGGCCTAGAGAATAAATCTTCTACTGGATCTAAACACTCTGCCAGACCCAACTTTTCTCCCTTGCCAATTCCCAACCACATTGGCTTTTTTTTTTTTTTTTTTTTTTTTTTTTGTGGGTACTGGGGATTGAACTCAGGGGCACTCGTCCACTGGGTCACATCCCAGCCCTTTTTTTGTATTTTATTTAGAGACAGGGTCTCACTGAGTTGCTAAGTGCCTTGCCATTGCTGAGGCTGGCTTTGAACTCGCGATTCTCCTGCCTCAGCCTCCCAAAGTGCTGGGATTACAGGCGTGCACCACCGCGCCCGGTTCACGCTGGCATTTTCTCTCTTGAAGAAATACCTGTATTTCTTTCTCTTCCAAGGTCCTTCAACAGGCCTTTTTTTTTTTTTTTTTTTTTTTTGAGTGCTGGGGATCGAATGCACTCTACCAATTGACCTACGTCCCCAGCCCCTACTGGCCTTTCTAAAGCTGCTAGGAAGTCTCTACTCCACCAGCCTCACCTTACTAATCCTTTATGTATGGTGCTGGGGAGTTAACCCAGGTCCTTGCTAATGCTAGGCATGCACTCTTTTTTTTTTAATATTTATTTATTTACTTTTAGTTGTACACAATGCAATGCATTTATGCTTACGTGGTGCTGAGGATCCAACCCGGGCCGCACACGTGCGAGGTGAGCACTTTGCCGCTGAGCCACAACCCCAGTCCTAGGCATGCACTCTTACCACTGAGCTACATCCCCAACCATGCCTTCTTAGTTCTCAATTTAAATATCCCTTCCTCTGATTGGGGTTGTGGCTCAGTGGTAGAGCACTCGCCTAGCAAGTGTGTGGCCCAGTTTCCATCCTCAGCACCACATAAAGATAAAGGCATTGCCTGGCGTGGTGGCACATGCCTGTAATCCCAGCACTTTGGGAGGCTGAGGCAGGAGGATCGCGAGTTCAAAGCCAAGCCTCAGCAATGGCGAGGCACTTAGCAACTCAGTGAGACCCTGTCTCTAAACAAAATACAAAAAAGGGCTGGGGGGCTGGGATTGTGGCTCAGCGGTAGAGCACTTGCCTAGCACGTGGGGCGACCGGGTTCCATCCTCAGCACCACGTACAAATAAAATGCATTGAATAAAACGCATTGTGTACAACTAAAGCAAATAAATAAAAATATTTTTTAAAAAAAGGGCTGGGGATGTGGCCCAGTGGTCGAGTGCCCCTGAGTACCACAAAAAAAAAAAAAAAAAAGATAAAGATAAAGGCATTGTGTACAATTAAAACAAACAAATAAGCCGGGCGCGGTGGCGCACGCCTGTAATCCCAGCACTTGGGAGGCTGAGGCAGGAGGATCGCGAGTTCAAAGCCAGCCTCAGCCATGGCGAGGCACTTAGCAACTCAGTGAGACCCTGTCTCTAATAAAATACAAAAAAGGGCTGGGGATGTGGCCAGTGGTCGAGTGCCCCTGAGTTCAGTCCCCGGTACCAAAAAAAAAAAAAAAAAAAAAAAAAAAAAAAACAAATAAATATTTTTTTAAAAATCCCTTCCTGGCCGGGCATGGTGGCATATGCCTGTAATCCCAGCACTTGGAAGGCTGAGGCAGGACGATCGCGAATTCAAAGCCAGCCTCAGCAATGGTGAGGCACTTAGCAACTCAGTGAGACCCTGTCTCTAATAAAATACAAAAAAGGGCTGGAGGTATGGCCCAGTGGTAGAATGCCCGTGAGTTCAATCCCTGGTACAAAAAAAAAAAAAAAATCCCTTCCTCTAGACAGGCAAGGTGATGCACACACCTATAAACTCCAGATATTTGAGAGGTTAAGGCATGAGGATCCTTGCCATTTCAAGTCCAGCCTCAACAATTTAGTGAGATGTGGGACCCTGTTTCAAAACAAAACAACAAAAAATTAAAAGACAGGAATGTAGCTCAATGGTAGAGTGCCCCTGGCTTTAATGAAGAGTACTAAATCAATAAATAAATATCCCTTCCTCTAGACAACAGAAACAACATTTCTCTGATCTCTGAGTTCTCCTGTTAAATTATTTTTTTAATACTTATTTATTTGCTTTAGTTGTACACAATTTGTTCATTTGTACGTGGTGCTGAGGATTGAACCCGGGGCCGCGCACGTGCTAGGCAAGCACTTTACCACTGAGCCACAACCCCAGCCCTTCTGTTAAATTATTTTAAAGTTTTTCCCAAAAAAACTTCTTAATAGTAATTTCATCATCATTATGTGATGATTTGTTTCATGTCTCTCTTCCCTGCTAGTAGTGTCAGGAGGGCTACACTTGGGCTGTCACTGCTCTCTCTCCAGTGCCTAGTACAGCTCCAAACACCTGTCATAAATTTAATGCATGTTGTTGGAATAAATTGATGGGGTTGTCAGATAAAATAGAGAACATTAACTTAAATTTGAATTTCAGATAAATGAATATTTTTAGTATAAAGTATGTCCCAGATATTATATAACATAAATATTATATAATATGAATCTGACAACTCTTAACAGTACAAAGAGCATTTATCCAAGCAAAAATTTTGAAAGATGGTTAATATTTAAAATACTGTACCTTGGGCTGGTGTTATCTAAGTGGTACAGCACTTGCCTAGCATGCATGAGGCACTGGGTTCAAACCTCAGCACCACATAAAAATAAATAAATAAAATAAAGATATTGTGTCCATTTACAACAAAAAAATATCAAAAAATAAATAAATAGCCGGGCGCAGTGGCACATGCCTGTAATCCCAGCACTTCGGAGGCTGAGACAGGAGGATTGCAAGTTCAAAGCCAGCCTCAGCAATGGTGAGGCACTTAGCAACTCAGTGAGACCCTGTCTCTAATAAAATATAAAAAAGGGCTGGGGATGTGTCCCAGTGGTTGAGTGCCCCTGAGTTCAATCCTGGTACCAAAAGTAAATAAATAAATAAAAATACTGTACCTTTCATATTGTGAAAATATTCTCATTCACTAAACATGTATGAAGTCCTATGTGTGTGTTGGAAACTAGTAATATGAAAAATAGCCCTAAGCCTTAATGGACTCACATAATTCAGAGGTTTTTTTTTTTTTTTTTTTTTTTGGTACCTAAGGACTGAACTCAGGGACACTCAGGGACACTGAGCCACATCCCCAGACCTATTTTGTGTTTGATTTAGACACAGGGTCTCACCAAGCTGCTTAGTGTCTTGTTTTTGCCGAGGCTGGCTGTGTTCTTCCTGTCTCAACCTCCTGAGCTGCTGGGGTTACAGGCCTGCACCACCATGCCCACCAAAAAAAATTTTTTTAAAATATTTATTTATTTACTTTAATTGTACACAATGCAATGCATTTATGTTTACGTGGTGCTGAGGATCGAACCCGGGCCGTGCACATGCGAGGCAAGCGCTCTGCCGCTGAGCCACAACCCCAGCCCCCCCAAAATTTTTTAAATTATTATGCACAAAGTGTGGATGTCAGTGTCAATTAAATACACAGCTATGCTTTTTTTTTTCTTTTGGTACCAGGGATTGAACTCAGGGGCACTCGACCACTGGGCCACATCGCCAGTCTTTTTATGTATTTTATTAGAGACAGGGTCTCACTGAGTTGCTAAGTGCCTCACCATTGCTGAGGCTGGCTTTGAACTCCTAATCCTCCTGCCTCAGCCTTCCAAGTGCTGGGATTCCAGGCGTGCGCCACCGCACCCAGCTCACAGCTATGCTTTATGCTTTATTTTCTAATGGAGTTTTTTTTTTCTTTGGTGGTACTAGACATGGAACACAGGGCTTGGCATATGCTAGGCAAGTACTCTACCAGTAAGCAATACCCTCATCCTGTTTTCTTATTTTGAGGCAATGCTGGCTAAATTGCCCAGGCTGGCCCTGAGCTTGTGGTCTTCCTGCCTCAGCCTCTCAATTAGCTGGCATTATAGACATACACCACCACAGCTGTCTCATGAAACCATGTATACAAATCACAAATAATGTCTATACTAAGTTTAGCTAAGATAATTTAAACTTATAAAGCTTATAAATAGACCAAATCTAATTATGTTTACAGAATAGAATGAGAAGTATTTTTTCTCATTGCAAAACACAGATAAAAGAATATCAATGAAAAATTTGTATAGCAGTGGCACACACCTTTATTCCCAGCTACTCTGGAAACTGAGGCAAGAGGATTGTAAATTTTTTTTTTTTTTTTTTTTTGGTACTGGGGATTGAACTCAGGGGCACTCACCACTGGGCCTCATCCCCAGCCCGTTTTTGTATTTTATTAGAGACAGTGTCTCACTGAGTTGCTAACTGCCAGGATTGTAAATTTGAGACCAGCCTCAGTAATATGTTGAGACTCTGTTTCAAAATAAAACGTTTAGGGGCTGAGGTTGTGGCTCAGCAGTAGGGCGCTCACCTAGCATGTGTGCGGCCAGGGTTCGATCCTCAGCACCATGTACAAATAAACGCATTGTGCACTACTAAAGCAAATAAATAAATATTTTAAAAATAAATAAATAAAATATTTAGAACTGGGGTTATGGCTCAGTCGTAAAGGGCTTGCCTTGCATGTGTGAAGCACTTGGTTTGATTCTCAGCACCACATATAAATAAATGATTAAAATAAAGGTCCATCAATAACTAAAAAAATATTTAAAAATAAATAAATAAGCTGGGAGTGGTGGCGCACACCTATAATTCTAGTGGCTCAGGAGGCTGAGACAGAAGGATTGTGAGTTCAAATCTAGCCTCAGCAATGGCAAGGCGCTAATCAACTCAGTGATACCCTTTCTCTAAATAGAATACAAAATAGGGCTGGGGATGTGGCTCAGTGGTTGATTGTTCCTGAATTCAATCCCTGGTACCCAAAAAATATAATAAAGTGAAAAAATAAATAAAAAGTTTAAAAAGTTAGCTAGGATATAGCTCCTCCTGTGTGTAATCCCCAGTTCAGAATTTTTTTATTTTTTATTTTTTTTTTGGTACCGGGGATTGAACTCAGGGGTACTCGACCACTGGGCCACATCCCAAGCCCTTTTTTGTATTTTATTAGAGACAGGGTCTCACTCAGTAGCTAAGTGCCTCGCCATTGTTGAGGCTGGCTTTGAACTTGTGATTCTCCTGCCTCAGCCTCCCAAGTGCTCGGATTACACAGAATCTTTTTTAATTGTAGAAGGAAAAATAAAAGAGAAATATCACTCAACAAGGGAAGCGTTTTTAAAAAAAAATTTATTTATTTATTTTGCTTTTAGTTGTACACAATGCATTTGTTTATACCTGGTGTTGAGGACCTGGGCTGCCCAAGTGTTAGGTGAGTGCTCTACAGCAGAGCCACAACCCTAGCCCCAACAAGGGAAGTTTTTACTGCTAGGGATGTAGCTCAGTGAAACAGCACTTATCTAGTGTGTTGTGAGGTCCTGGATTTAATCTCCTGAAAAAGAAAAATAAAAGCCGGGCGTGGTGGTGCACGCCTGTAATCCCAGCACTTGGGAGGCTGAGGCAGGAGGGTTGCAAGTTCAAAGCCAGCCTCCGCAATGGCAAGGCACTTAACAACTCAGTGAGACCCTGTCTCTAATAAAAATGCAAAAAGGGCTGGGGATGTGGCCCAGTGGTCAAGTGCCTCTGAGTTCAATCTCTGGTACCAATAAAATAAAATATAAAAAAAACAAGGGGGCAGGGAAGGAGAAAGAGAGAAAGAAAAAGAAAGAAAGAAAGGAAGGAAGGATGGATGGAAGAAGAAGAAAAAAAAAAAGACAGAAGCTTCCCCCGCAACTAAGGAGGCTGAGGCAGGACGATTGCAAGTTAGAGGCCAGCCTCAGCTACTTAGCAAGGCCCCCAAGCAACTCAATGAGACCCTGTCTCTAAATTAAAAAAAAAAAAAAAAAGTAAAAATTTATAAAAAGGGCTGGGTATGTATCTCAGTGATAAAGCATGCCTGGGTTCAATCTCTAGTACAAAAATAAAATAAAATAAAAAGAACAATCTTCATATGTGGCAAAATGGGCATAATAGGTAAATTGTAAACAAGTAAGCTTTGAGGGAGGCCCCAGAGGACTCTTGAAATCTAAAATCTAAACTAATTGTTTTTGGAGTTGGTGATACCACTGGTTACCAGTGATGAGTTCTGCTCCCCCTGATTTTTTTTTTTTTTTTGTACCAGGGATTGAACTCAGAGGCACTCGACCACAGGGTCACATCCCCAGCCCTTTTTTTGTATTTTTATTAGAGACAGGGTCTCACTGAGTTGCTAAGTGCCTCACCATTGCTGAGGCTGGCTTTGAACTCATGATCCTCCTGCCTCAGCCTCACAAGTGCTGGGATTACAGGCGTGCACCACCGCGCCCGGTGGCCTGATTTTTGTTTTTCAATATTTTTACCTTTCAGCAGACCTTTATTTTATTTATTTACATGAGCTCTGCTCCCCCCGATTTTTTAAAAATAGTTTTAGTGGTCAACGGACCTTAATTTTATTTATTTACATGTGGTGCTGAGAATCGAACCCAGTGCTCACACATGCTAGGCAAGTGCTCTACCAATGAGCCACTACTCCATCCCCACCCCAAATATTGACGTTTGGAGACTAGAGAAGCATACCAAGGGAAGCATATAAAGCAGGGTCTATTTAAAAAGGGGTAACATAGGGGTTGAGGTTGTGGCTCAGTGGAAGAGTGCTGGCCTAGCACGTGTGTGACCTGTTTGATCCTCAGCACCACGTAAAAATAAAGGCATTGTGTACAACTAAAACAAATAAATAAATATTTTTTAAAAGGGGGGGTAATATAGACTTCTCCTGGGAGGGAGAAGTATACAACTAAAACAAATAAATAAATATTAAAAAAAAATAAGGGTAACATAGACTTCTCCTGAGAGGGAGAAGAGGCCCTAACTGGTATCCTGGTATCTCCAGAAGCAAAGTGTTCTGCCCTTTTTATATGTCCTAAGCTTACTTTGTTCTCCTGCCCTCTTTCCCTTATCTTTCTCCTTCCTTGGTACATGACTAGGCCCAGACATGCTCGGTGGGATGTCCAAAGGTGAGAAGCAGATGGACTGAAGGAGGAAGGGCAGGATGGTACAGCCCAGGACACATTAATTAACCACTTTATAGCTTTGTGTAGGGAGGGGCAATTCTTGCAACAGGTTACCTTAGCACCAGGTTGGAGCAGGGGCAGGTAAGTGTGGAGGAAGGGCTCTGGAGGAATTAACATTTCAATTCCTCAGGGGACAGTCTCCAAATTCCTGGGACTCACTTGAAATTGGCCTCCATAATCCGACCTGACTCGATTTACCCATCTGTACTGACTGCCTGTCTAATTCTGGCTTCAGTGGGGATGTTAAAAATAATAAAATACATCTAGGTACAGTGATATACACCTGTAATACCATCAAGCTTGACTGGCAATTTATCAGGATTCTGTCTCAGAATTAAAAGTGCTGGAAGCCGGGCGCGGTGGCGCACGCCTGTAATCCCAGCACTTTGGGAGGCTGAGGCAGGAGGATCGCGAGTTCAAAGCCAGCCTCAGCAATGGCGAGGCACTTAGTAACTCAGTGAGACCCTGTCTCTAATAAAATACAAAAAAGGGCTGGGGATGTGGCCCAGTGGTCGAGTGCCCCTTGAGTTCAATCCCTGGTACCAAAAAAAAAAAAAAAAAAAAAAAAAAAATTTAATTTACATGCGCTCTGCTCCCCCCGATTTTTTAAAATAGTTTTAGTGGTCAACGGACCTTAATTTTATTTATTTACATGTGGTGCTGAGAATCGAACCCAGTGCTAACACACATGCTAGGCAAGTGCTCTACCAATGAGCCACTACTCCATCCCCACCCCAAATATTGACGTTTGGAGACTAGAGAAGCATACCAAGGGAAGCATATAAAGCAGGGGTCTATTTAAAAAGGGGTAACATAGGGGTTGAGGTTGTGGCTCAGTGGAAGAGTGCTGGCCTAGCACGTGTGTGACCTGTTTGATCCTCAGCACCACGTAAAAATAAAGGCATTGTGTACAACTAAAACAAATAAATAAATATTTTTTAAAAGGGGGGGTAATATAGACTTCTCCTGGGAGGGAGAAGTATACAACTAAAACAAATAAATAAATATTAAAAAAAAATAAGGGTAACATAGACTTCTCCTGAGAGGGAGAAGAGGCCCTAACTGGTATCCTGGTATCTCCAGAAGCAAAGTGTTCTGCCCTTTTTATATGTCCTAAGCTTACTTTGTTCTCCTGCCCTCTTTCCCTTATCTTTCTCCTCCTTCCTTGGTACATGACTAGGCCCAGACATGCTCGGTGGGATGTCCAAAGGTGAGAAGCAGATGGACTGAAGGAGGAAGGGCAGGATGGTACAGCCCAGGACACATTAATTAACCACTTTATAGCTTTGTGTAGGGAGGGGCAATTCTTGCAACAGGTTACCTTAGCACCAGGTTGGAGCAGGGGCAGGTAAGTGTGGAGGAAGGGCTCTGGAGGAATTAACATTTCAATTCCTCAGGGGACAGTCTCCAAATTCCTGGGACTCACTTGAAATTGGCCTCCATAATCCGACCTGACTCGATTTACCCATCTGTACTGACTGCCTGTCTAATTCTGGCTTCAGTGGGGGATGTTAAAAAGATAAAATACATCTAGGTACAGTGATATACACCTGTAATACCATCAAGCTTGACTGGCAATTTATCAGGATTCTGTCTCAGAATTAAAAGTGCTGGAAGCCGGGCGCGGTGGCGCACGCCTGTAATCCCAGCACTTTGGGAGGCTGAGGCAGGAGGATCGCGAGTTCAAAGCCAGCCTCAGCAATGGCGAGGCACTTAGTAACTCAGTGAGACCCTGTCTCTAATAAAATACAAAAAAGGGCTGGGGATGTGGCCCAGTGGTCGAGTGCCCCTGAGTTCAATCCCTGGTACCAAAAAAAAAAAAAAAAAAAAAAAAAAAAAGTGCTGGAAGGGGGCTGGGGTTGTGGCTCAGCGGTGGAGCGCTGGCCTAGCACGTGCGCAGCCCGGGTTCAATCCTCAGCACCACGTACAGATAAACGCATTGTGTACAACTAAAGCAAATAAATAAATATTAAAAAAAAAAGTGCTGGAGGGATTGGGGTTGTGGCTTAGTGGTAGAGTGCTCCCCTAGCATGTGCGCAGACCGGGTTGGATCCTCAGCACTACATAAAAATAAAGGCATTGTGTACAACTAAAAATAAATAAGTATTTTTTTTTTTAAATTGCTGGAGATATCCCTCAGTGGTAAAGTCCTCACTACCACAAAAATAAAAACAAAGAATCAAACCATTGGTGACGACCTTTATATTCAGGCTCTCCTGCAGTGAATAAGGAGTTATCATATGTGAGTTCCGGTACTTAATTCTATCCTCCTTTTTCCCATTTTTTTTCTTTTTTCTTTTTTTTTTTTTTTTTTTGTGGTACCGGGGATTGAACTCAGAAGCACTCAACCACTGGGCCACATCCCGCAGCCTTTTTTTTTTCTATTTTATTTAGAGACAGGGTCTCACTGAGTTGCTAAGTGCCTCGCCATTGCTGAGGCTGGCTTTGAACTCTCAATCCTCCTGTCTCAGCCTCCAAAAGTGCAGGGATTACAGGCGTGTGCCACCGCGCCCGGCCATTTTTTTTCTTTGTTAGCATTTATTTTAATTCCATAGAATATTAAAAAGTGGTCATGAGAACTGGAGCACTTGCTTAACAAGGTCAAGACCCTAGATTCATCTTCAGCATGGCAAAAAGAAAAAAGAAAAGAGATCATGACAAATAATCTTCTAAATTTACAGTCAAATGCTGGGCGTGGTGCTGCATGTCAGCAAACCCTGAGATCAAGAGGCTGAATCTGGAGACCAGAGGATCCCAAGTTCAAGGCCAGCCTCAGCTATTTAGCAAGAGTCTGTCTCAAAACTAAAAAATAAAAAAGGGATGTTGTTCAGTGATTAAGTGCCCTTGGATTCAGTTTCCAGTACCAACAACAACAAAAAATTACAATCAAGATTTATGGACTCAAGCATTTAGATTTAAAAATTCTTTATACCAGTGTGAGCAAAATGTACAAGAACTTTTTTTTGTGTGTGTGTGGTACCCTGATTGAACTCAGGGGCACTCACCCACTGGGCCATATCCCCAGCCCTTTTTTGTATTTTATTTGGAGACAGGGTCTCACTGAGTTGCTAAGCGCCTCAGCATTGCTGAGGCTGGCTTTGAACTCGCGATCCTCCTGCCTCAGCCTCCCAAAGTGCTGGGATTACAGGCGTGCGCCACCACACCCGGCACAAGAACATTTTTAGGGAGTGATTTGAGAATGGATTTCACCTTCATTCAGAATATTTTTTCTGGTCTCTGATTTACATATTTTCTTTCTTTATTTTTAAAAATATTTATTTATTTGTTTTAGTTGTACATGATGCCTTTATTTTTACATGGTGTTGAGGATCAAAACCAGGCTGTGCACATGCTAGGGGAGTGCTCTACCGCTGAGCCACAAACCCACCCCCTTTCTTTCTTTGTTTAAAGAAGGTTTATTTGGGGCTCATGGTATCAGAGGTCTTAATTTTTTTGTTCATAATCAGCTGACTGCATTATGTGGGCCTGAGTTGAGGCAGAACATCATGGCAGAGGACATGGTAGAGGAGAGTTGCTCAGTTTATGGCAGTTGGCATGGAGACACAGTGCATATAAAAAATCTTACCACTCTTCCTGGTCCCACTCAAATGCCCCTCCTTTTATATATTTTTTAAAGAAACTTAAAAAAAATATTTTATTTATTTGCTTTAGTTGTACACAAGGTGTTTATTTTTACGTGGTGCTGAGGTTTGAACCTGGGCAGCGCTAGGCGAGCCACAACCTCAGCCCTATATTTTTTTAATTAGTTTATTTTTGGTAGGTTTTATATTTTCTCTGATAGGTGAATGCTAACACACAAGGGAGGAGAGGAAGAATAGAAGTTCAATGGATTAGACAAAGGGGAATGAAGGGAAGGGATGAGGGATAGGGATAAGAAAGACAGTGCAATGAATCTAACATGACTTTCCTATGTACATACATGAATGCACAACAATGAATCTCAATATCCTGTACATCCACAAAACTGGGATCCTAATTAGAATAAGACACACTCCATGTTTGTATAAATATATAAATAATATGTTTAAATATATAAATGTATGGATAAGCTCTACTGTTGTGTATAACTAAAAATAACAAATGAATTTAAAAATATAGTATATGAAAAAATTTGGTTTTTGGTAATCAAGATTGAACCTAGGAGCTGGGTGTGGTGGCGCATGCCTGTAATCCCAGCACTTGGGAGGCTGAGGCAGGAGGATTTCGAGTTCAAAGCCAGACTCAGCAATGGTGAGGTACTTAGCAACTCAGTGAGACCCTGCCTCTAAATAAAATACAAAAAAGGGCTGGGGATGTGGCCCAGTGGTCGAGTGTCCCTGAGTTCAATCCCTGGTACCAAAATAATACTAATAATACTACTACTAATAATAATATAAAAAAGATTGAACCTTAGGGATGGCTTGTCCAGGGAGTTACAACCTCAATCTTTTCTTTTCTTTTTTTTTTTTTTTAGACAGGTTCTCTCTAAATTGCTGAAGCTGGTCTTGAATTTGGTATCCTCCTGCCTCAGGGTTCCCTTTCCACCTGGTTATTGGGATTGCCTGCACAAAATTGCCCCTACTAGCCAGGCACGGTGATACATGCCTGTAATCCCAGAAGCTCAGAAGGCTGAGACAGGAGGATCACCAGTTCAGAGTCAGCCTCCTTAAAAGCTAGGCACTAAGCAACTCAGTAAGACCCTGTCTCTAAATAAAATACAAAATAGGGCTGTGGATGTCACTCAATGGTCAAGTGCCCCTGAGTTCAATCCTTGGTAAACAAAACAACAACAAAACAAATTGCCCCTACTGGGGCTGGGGTTGTGGCTCAGCGGTAGAGCACTCGCCTTGCACGTGTGCAGCCCAGGTTCGATCCTCAGCACCATGTATAAACAAATGCATTGTGTACAACTAAATCAAATAAATAAATATTATAAAAAAAACAAATTGCCCCTATTTTTCATTTATTTATTTATTTAGCTGTGGATGGACATAACACCTTTATTTTGTTTATTTTTATGTGGCGTTGGGATCAAACCCAGCGTCTCATGCATGCTCAGCAAGTGCTCTACCACTGAGCCACAACCTGGGCCCTTCATTTATTTATTTAAGGTGCTGGGGATGGAACCCAGAGCCTCCAGCATGTTAGGCTCTACCACTGGGCTACACTCCTAGCCCCCAAAAGCTTTCTCTTCTAACAGCTTCTCAGTGCTCCATGTCATTCTCTCTTCCTTTTTCTTTTTAGTTGTTCATGGACCTTTATGTTATTTATTTATTTATTGTATGAGGTGCTGAGAATTGAACTCAGTGCCTCAATACATGCTAGGCAATTGCTCTACTACTGACCTACAATTCCAGACCCAACTCCGTGTCATTCTTACGGCCTTTATTACCTTATATCTTATGGTAAAATATGTTGTCTGTATTCTTCTTGAAAGCCTATTTAAATGGGTACTATTACAAGTAGAAGGTCTTGAAATTTCATATAGCCAATATTTATTTATTTGGTACCAGGGATTGAACCCAAAGGTGCTTAACCACTAAGTCACATTGCCATCCCTTTTTATTTTTTGAGACAGGATCTCGTTAGGTCGCAGAGGCTGGCTTGGAACCTGTGATCCTCCTGTCTTAGCCTCCAAAGCTGTTGGGATTATATGCGTATGCCACCACACCCTGATTATTTATTTTGTTTTTCTACTGCTGGTGATAAAACCCAGGGCCTCTGGTATGGTAGATGCATAGTTTACCACTGGGGCTATATCCCCGGGTCCTCACATATAAATTTGTTGAAGAAAATAATGAAGAAACTTGGGTCATGTCACTTCTCTGTGCCTTCGTTTTCTCACTTACACAGCCCTATTTCAGCATTGCAAAGAAGGAATGGGCTAATAAGTCTGTGAAGTTTTGAAAAATTAGAGACCAGTATAAGGTATTTTATTTTCTTGTTTTATATATATATATATATTTGGTACTGGGGGTTGAACTCAGGGGCACGCGACCACTGGGCCACATCCCCAGCCCTTTTTTGTATTTTATTAGAGACAGGGTCTCACTGAGTTGCTAAGTGCCTTGCCATTGCTGAGGCTGGCTTTGAACTCGCGATCCTCCTGCCTCAGCCTCCCAAGTGCTGGGATTACAGGCGTGCTCCACCGTGCCCAGCTCACGGAATTCCTTAGCATCTTGCCATTGCTGAGGCTGGCTTTGAACTCGTGATCCTCCTGCCTCAGCCTCCCAAGTGCTGGGATTACAGGCGTGCGCCATCGCGCACGGCTTCATAGTTAAAATATTTTGCGTGAGGATAAAAGGCTAAATTATCCGTAAGAGCCTTGGGACTATCTCAAAAACAGACGAACTTTAAGACTTTTAGATTTGAAGAGTCCAGAGGTAGCACCTAACGATGGAAGAGCTTGTGCTTTAGTATCAAGAAACATGTTTGATTCTTGGTTGTAGCACTTGCTGGACTACCTATGTTACCCTAAATTATTTAACTTCTCTGAATACAGAATTGCATTATCTGTAAAACATGATGAGGATATCATGTCCTGAAGGGTAGTTGTGAGTATTAGAGATAACGTAAGTAAAATGCTTGGCAAGTAGCTTACACCATAAATATGGGAAGCAAGCCAGGTGCAGGTGCCATAGCTAATGCTCCTAATCCTAGAGACCCAGGAGGCCTCAGGAGGCCCAGTCAGAAGAATGGAAAGTTCGAAACTAAGTGACGGGGCGACTCTGGAGGGTGAGGCAGAAGGATAACTTGTTCAAAGCCGGCCTCATCAATTTAGCCAGACCCTCAGCAATTTGGTGAGAACCTGTCTCAAAATGGCTTAGCCAGGAGTGGTGGTGTATCCTGGGAATCCCAGCTACTTGGAGGCTGAAGAAGGAGGATCACAAGTTCAAGGCCCATTCTCACTGTAAAAAATAATGAGGGTGGGGCTGGGGAATATAGCTCAGTTGGTAGAGTGCTTGCCTCAAATGTACTAAGGCCCTGGGTTCAATCTCCAGTACCACCAAAAAATAAAGAAAAATATTGAGGGTTCCGAAGTGGCTTAGCGGTAAAGCACCCCTGGGTTAAATCCCAGTACCACAAAGAGGAAAAAAATAAATAAAAAGGAATGGAGCCGGGCGCGGTGGCGCACGCCTGTAATCCCAGCACTTGGGAGGCTGAAGCAGGAGGATTGCGAGTTCAGAGCCAGCCTCAGCAATGGCGAGGCACTTGGCAACTCAGTGAGACCCTGTCTCTAATAAAATACAAAAAAAGGGCTGGGGATGTGGCCCAGTGGTCGAGTGCCCCTGAGTTCAATCCCTCGTACCAAAAAAAAAAAAAAAAAAAAAGGAATGGGATGTGCCGGGCGTGGTGGCGCACGCCTGTAATCCCAGCACTTGGGAGGCTGAGGCAGGAGGATCGCGAGTTCAAAGCCAGCCTCAGCAATGGCGAGGCACTTAGCAACTCAGTGAGACCCTGTCTCTAATAAAAATACAAAAAAGGGCTGGGGATGTGGCCCAGTGGTCGAGTGCCCCTGAGTTCAATCCCCGGCACCAAAAACAAAAAAAAAGGAATGGCATGTTGCTCAGTGGTAAATCCCTTCTGATTTCAATCCCAGTATCGAGAAAAGAAAAAAAAACCTTATTAAAAAATAAAAGTGCGAAGTTTTTTTAAACTATTCTTATCCTGGTGGCTTGCTTTAAAGTATGGTAAAATGCTTTTGCACCGGAACCAGGCGGTATTGGCTCAATGAGTTACCAATACGGTTCAGGTTTATACATTTTTTTCCTAGCTATTTCTGCAAAGCTTTCCTCAAATGAGAAAGTGGAGATTATCGCGAGAATCTGCGGGACGCGTTTCTTGCTTAGGTCCTGTTCTCGCGTTGTTTGATCGAATAGTGGGGAGAGGCGAAAGGGAAGCTAGAAGTATCGCGAGAGTTGTACTATCGCGGTATTTCCTGAGATTGCCCCTCCCCCCCTCATCCAAGTGCCGTTTCGGTTTAATCTAGTGTGTGACTGAGTCTGTGTGAGGAGCGAGTGTGTGTCTGAGGTATCGAGGCGAGGCGAAGGCTAGAAAAGGGGTTTCCCTCAGGAGAGAGGGACAAAGGGGGCGTGAGGTACCTAGTTCGCGGGACCCCGGCGACAGGAAGCCGACCCGAGCCGGGCTACAGGGTAGGGGAAGGGCCCGCGCAGTCCTCACAGGGCCCCAGAGCCCGAGTCGGCCCCACATCCCTGCGCCGTCGGCTACCTACTTCCTCGACCTCCCGGCGCGGGGCCCTGAGGACTGGTTCCGCGGGGTCGGGGGTTGCAGACCTAAGGAGCTACCCGTTGTCTAGCAACTCCACTGCTGAGGAACTCTCATTTTTTCCCTCGCTCTTTCACCCCCCCACCTCATGTAGGAGGGTGCTGAGGAATCGGGAGGGAGGAGGAGCCTGGCCTACCGTCCCTTCCCTCCCCACCACCTTCTAGGGGCACTTTGGTGGGCGTGGAGTTAGGGTTGGGGGGGGTGGGTGGGGGTTACTTCTTGGAGTGCTGGGGAACTTTTTCCCCTTCTTAAGGCCAGGGGAAAGGAATGCCCAATTCAGAGAGACATGGGGCAAGAAGGACGGGAGTGGAGGAGCTTCTGGAACTTTGCAGCCGTCATCGGGAGGTGGCAGCTCCAACAGCAGAGAGCGTCACCGCTTGGTGTCGAAGCACAAGCGGCATAAGTCCAAGCACTCCAAAGACATGGGGTTGGTGACCCCCGAAGCATCCTTGGGTACAGTTATCAAACCTTTGGTGGAGTATGATGACATCAGCTCTGATTCAGACACCTTCTCTGACGACATGGCCTTCAAATTAGATAGGAGGGAGAATGATGAACGTCGTGGACCGGATCGGAGTGACCGCCTGCACAAACATCGTCACCACCAGCACAGGCGTTCCCGGGACTTACTAAAAACTAAACAGACCGAAAAAGAAAAAAACCAGGAAGTCTCCAGCAAGTCAGGATCGATGAAGGACCGAGTATCAGGAAGTTCAAAGCGTTCAAATGAGGAGAACGATGACTATGGGAAGGCACAGATATCCAAAAGCAGCAGCAAGGAATCCAGGTCATCCAAACTCCATAAGGAGAAGACTCGGAAAGAACGTGAGCTAAAATCTGGACACAAAGACCGGAGTAAAAGTCATCGGAAAAGGGAAACACCCAAAAGTTACAAAACAGTGGACAGCCCCAAACGGAGATCCAGGAGTCCCCACAGGAAATGGTCTGACAGCTCCAAACAAGATGACAGCCCCTCAGGAGCTTCTTATGGCCAAGATTATGACGTTAGTCCCCCGAGATCTCATACCTCTAGCAATTATGACTCCTACAAGAAGAGTCCTGGAAGTACCTCAAGAAGGCAGTCCATCAGCCCACCTTACAAGGAGCCTTCTGCCTATCAGTCCAGCACCCGGTCACCCAGCCCCTACAGCAGACGACAGAGGTCTGTGAGTCCTTATAGCCGGAGACGGTCGTCCAGCTATGAAAGGAGTGGCTCTTACAGCGGGAGATCACCCAGTCCCTATGGTCGAAGGCGCTCGAGTAGCCCTTTCATGAGCAAGCGGTCTCTGAGTCGGAGTCCGCTTCCCAGGTGAGCTTTTTGTCTAACAGTCCTTCCTGAGGTAGGGTGGGTTGTGAAGGAACTGGCAATCAGTCATGCCAACTTTTTTGTTGAAGCCCCCAGTGTTTGTGCTTGCTTAGGACACTTTGCCATTGGCTAGTCATTGAAGTAGATAAGTCTGGTTTCCCCTTACCCCAGAATTTGAGAAGTAAAGATTTCACATGCCTGCAGCTTTTAAAAGGTAGGTACTTCCAGTAGTGGGATCTTCAGGTGTATGCTTCTGTGTGAGAGAAATGGGCCTTTTTGTCTGGTGAGTGCAGAGCATTGATATTAGTTCCTAGAGCCTATTTCTGTTGCTTTGCCTCAAATTAAAAAAAAAAAAAAAAAAAAATCCCCTTGGTATTAGTACTTAAACTTTCTTGGACCCGACTAGAGACATGAGTGATTACAACTTTTCATTTGTATTCTCTTGAGGATATTCTTGAGGCTGTTCCCTTAGGTCATCCTACCATTTGTGCTGTATACTGAGTCTCCAAACCTGTAATTTAATTCATTGCTTAATTGACAGGAAGAGTCCTATCTTTTAATGGACATTTGAGAGGAAATTCACCTGATTAGGTAGTTTTTCTTTTTGACATGAAATAGCCTAGAAATAGCCTTTTTTTTTTGTACCAGGGGTTGAATCTAGGAGCACTTAACCACTGAGCAACATTCTCAGCCCATTTTATTTTTTATTTTGAGACAGGGTCTCACTAAGTTGCTTAGGGCTTCGCCAAGTTGCTGAGGCTGGCTTTAAATTCACCATCCTCCTGCCTCAGCCTCCCAAGTCTGGGATTATAGGCATGTGCCACCATGCCCAGCCCAATTTGGTTTTCTTTACAGCTTCACTACCTTGTGACCACTGACAGTTTTCAAAATATTTCTCTAAAAATATGGTGGCAATGACTTCACAATATTTTTGTGAGAAAGGCATGTTAATTTGAAATTTCAGCCTTAGAGTGTATAATCTATGGAAAACTGTTTTGGTTCCTAGGCAATGAAATGTACCTTGTTTGCATACTCATCTGTGTCTACAAAAGTAAAATGTGAGCTTTTGTTGAAACTGAGTGGAATCCTAATGCTGCTTTGTGACCTTTGGCAAATGATTTAATTTCTTCATGACTTAAGTTTCTTCATGTGTAAAATAGAAATAATAACCTACTTCTAGAGTTGTTGTGAGGATTAAATAAATTAATATGAAGTGCATATCATACATTGTACCACTCAGTAAAATTCTGTGAATGAGGATAATGTCATTGAATGCTAGTAAAGAAATTGTGCCAATTTGAAAAATTCATGCATGTGTTTTGTATGTCAGTGTAATTTTTGGTGACCTAAAGTTATAATTATTCAAAATCTATCCTGAATTCATCAAATTGCAGAGTTCCTATCTGTGAAGGGTTGAAGTTCCTTAGTATTTTCACCCCAATTTATTATTATTTTGTTGTGGGATTGAACCCATGGGCACTTAATTACTGAGCTACATTCCTTAGCTCTTTTATTTTTTTATTTTGAGACAGGAGCTTGCTGAATTGCCTAGGCTGGTCTTGAACCTGTGGTCCTTCTGATCCTCCTATCTCAGTCTCTCGAGTTGCTGAAATTATAGGAGTTCGACATTGTGGCCAGCTTACTGTTAAAAACAAACAAACAAACAGGTTAAAAGAATTATAGTGGGGGCTGGGGTTGTGGCTCAGCTGCGGAGCGCTGGCCTTGCACGTGCGCGCCCGGGTTCGATCCTCAGCACCACTTACAAATGGACACATTGTGTACAACTAAAGCAAATGGATGAATATTTAAAAAAAAAAAAAAAAAAAAAGAATTATCGTGGTCATGTGCCATGGCACATGTCTGTAATCCAGCAACTTGGGAGGCTGAGACAGGAGAATCTTAAGTTCAAAGCCAGCTTCAGCAACTGCGAGGCACTAAGCAATTCAGTGAGACCCTGTCTATAAACAAAATGCAAAATAGGGCTGGGGATGTTGCTCAGTGGTCCAGTACCCCTGAGTTTAATCCCTGGTACCAAAAAAACAAATAAATAAAATAGTGAACACCCGTATATTTAACACCTATATTCTACATTTAGTATTTGCCATATTTTTACCACATACCTATTGATCTCTTCATCAGTCCATCTTTTGATTCCTCTTAAGTCAATTGCAGGCATCAGTACACTTCAATCTAAAGACTTCAGCATGTATGCAATTTCCTAGAACTCAGTGTTTTTTGGAGGGATGAGGGGTAAAATTCATATATCACAAAATGTATAAGTCTTTTTTTTTTTTTTTTTTTTTTTTGTGGTACCTGGGATTGAACTCGGGGGCACTCGACCACTGGGTCACATCCTCAGCCCTTTTTTGTATTTTATTTAGAGACAGGGTCTCACTGAGTTGCTAAGTGCCTCGCCATTGCTGAGGCTGGCTTTGAACTCGCGATTCTCCTGCCTCAGCCTCCCAAAGTGCTGGGATTACAGGTGTGCGCTACTGTGCTCAGCTACAAAATGCATGAGTCTTAAGTGTACCATTTGTACAAGTATCTTGCATAGATTTTTTTGGTACTGGCAATTGAACCCAGAGACACTTTCTTAATGCACCACATCCCTACCTTGTTTTTTTTTTTTTTGAGTTTTTATTTTGAGACTAAGTTGCTTAGAGACTTAAGTTGCTGAGGCTGTCCTCAAACTTGCAATCCTCCCCTCTCAGCCTCTCAAGTCATTGGGATTACAGACATGCACCACTGTGCCCAGTTAACAGCATAGTTTTTTTTTTTTTTTTTTTTTTACCTTAGTTGTAGGTGGACACAATACCTTTATTTATTTTTTTTTTTTCGGTACCGGGGATTGAACTCAGGGGCACTCGACCACTGGGCCACATCCCCAGCCCTTTTTTGTATTTTATTTAGAGACAGGGTCTCACTGAGTTGCTAAGCACCTCGCCATTGCTGAGGCTGGCTTTGAACTCACGATCCTCCTGCCTCAGCCTCCCAAGTGCTGGGATTACAGGCGTGCGCCACCGCCCCCGGCTTATTTATTTATTTATTTATTTAAATATTTATTTATTTACTTTAGTTGTACACAATGCAATGCATTTATGTTTACGTGGTGCTGAGGTTCGAACCCGGTTCGCGCTTGTGCGAGGCAAGCGCTCTGCTGCTGAGCCACAACCCCAGCCCGCTTTATTTATTTTTATGTAGTGCCGAGGATTAAACCCAGTGCCTCACTCATGTGCTAGGAAAGAGCTCTATCCCTGAGCCACAATGCCAGCCCAAACAGCTTTCTTTTTTTTTTTTGTGGGGGGGGTACCAGGGATTGAGTTTAGGGCCACTCGATCACTGAGCCACATCCCTAGTCCTATTTTGTATTTTATTTAGAGACATGGTCTCACTGAGTTGCTTAGCGCCTAGCTGCCTTTGAACTTTGCTGAGGCTGGCTTTGAACTTTGTGATCCTCCTATCTCAGCCTCCCAAGCCACTGGGATTAGAGGTGTGTGCTACCGTGCCCAGCAACAACAGCATAGGTTTTTTTTTTTTTTTTTGGTACCGGGGATTGAACTCAGCGGCACTAGACCACTGGGCCACCTCCCCAGCCCTTTTTTGTATTTTATTAGAGACAGGGTCTCACAGAGTTGCTAAGTGCCTCGCCATTGCTGAGGCTGGCTTTGAACTCGCGATCCTCCTGACTCAGCCTCCCAAAGTGCTGGGATTACAGGCGTGCGCCACTGCGCCCGGCTAACAGCATAGTTTTTAAAGGAAGTCTAAGAAGTATTCTCAGAATGTTTCTTTTTATTTTGTAAGGCTATTCAAAGAATTTTTACTGTTATGGGACTTTGGAATATATAATGAAGTTGGGGGTGGTGGTGCACACCTGTCATCCTAACAGTTTGGGAGGCTGAAGCAGGGGGATCATGAGTTCAAAGCCAGTTTCAGCAATTTAGTGAAACCCTGTCTCAAAAAATAAAAAGGAGCAGGGATGTGGCTCAGGGGTTAAGTGCCTTGGGTTTAATCCCCAGTACCAAAAAAAAGGGGAAGATGGAGGACTGGGAATGCAGCCCAGTGATTGAGCACCCCTGGGTTTAATTCCCAGTACTTAAAAAAATAAATAAAAATAATACACTATAATGAGTTCCAGTAGAAACTGCTTCCGGTTTTGGATTAGAGAAAACAGCGTATCTCAAATTCTCTTTAGTAAGTTGAGAAAATTCTGCTAATTAATGGAAACAAGTGCAGTAAAGGCAAATATGAAGAAAGAATTAAAGACAAAGTGTGATAGTAGAGGATGCAAATACAAATATCACATCATTTATTCAGAAACACATACACTTTTTTGTTGATTTGTAAATATATTTGTATGTACTACAAATTTTTCCTCACTGGAATTTTTGACAGTAAGTACAGCATTTTCTCTGAAAAACAAATATGGTCAGAATACAACAATTTCATTTAAAAATACTGGAAATACTTTAGCATAAATTCAATGTCTTTGCATACACCAAATTAGCAGTATTTAATAGTAGTGATTTCATTTGAGATGGGTGAAATCTAACAATTCAGGGGAAAAGTACATGTGGTTTTGTAGGCTATATTTGCTCCTTATATTTTTCTTATTTGTTGTTCCTTCTCCTCCCTCCCCCCCTTTTTTTTTTTTTTTGGATAGACTTGAAACTGAACTCGTGTTTGTATTACTAAAATAACAAAATGGCCAACCAAATGTCATATTAATGATAGACTTCTGCCAGCATGGTGGTCTGTAATACCAGTGAATGGGGAGACTGAGGCTGGAGGATCAAGAGTTGGAGACCAGCCTCAGCAATTTAGCAAGATCCTGTCTGAAAAAAAGGGCTGGGGATGTAGCTCTGTGGTAAAAGTGCCCCCGGGGCCAATCTCTAGTTTAAAAAAAAAAAAAAAAAGCCTCTATTCCAAAATTGAAGGATTTATAGCAGAGTTCCTTAGTAAGACTGTCATGTTGAAAACTAAAATTACTGTTCTGTGGTAATAGAGATTGAATTCAGGGCTTTGCACATACTAGGCAAGCTCTTTAATCACTCAGCTACATCCCTAGCCCAAGACTAAATTTTCTAATTTTCTAGTGCATGATATCTAGCATTACTTAACATTTAGGATTTTAGACATTTTCTCCAGGACAGATTTTTTTTTTTTTTTTTGTACCTGGAATTGAACTCAGGGGCACTCAACCACTGGGCCACATCCCTAGCCCTTTTTTGTATTTTATTAGAGACAGGGTCTCGCTAAGTTGCGAACTGCCTCACCATTGCTGAGGCTGGCTTTGAACTCGTGGTCCTCCTGCCTCAGCCTCCCAAGTGCTGGGATTACAGGCGTGTGCCACTGTGCCTGGCAGGACAGAAATGTTTTTTTTTTTTTTTTTTTTTTGGTACCAGGGATTGAACTCAGGGGCACTCGACCACTGGGCCACATCCCCAGCCCTTTTTGTATTTTATTAGAGACAGGGTCTCACTGAGTTGCTAAGTGCCTCACCATTGCTGAGGCTGGCTTTGAACTCGCGATCCTCCTGCCTCAGCCTCCCAAAGTGCTGGGATTACAGGCGTGCGCCACCACGCCCGGCTGACAGAAATGTTTTATCTCAACTATAATTCAAGTAGAAAACACACTCTGCCGAATAGTTACAAAGAGGAGTATTTGTTTTCTTAACAGTGAGTAGATAGTTGATAAATGTATTTAATTGCCTTTTTTTTTCACCAGGGAAATGGCTTAACCACTAAGTCATATCTCTAGCCTTATTTATTTATTTGGTACCAGGGATTGAACCCAAGAGTGCTCAACCACTGAGACACATCCCCAACCCTTTTTATGTTTTATTTTGAGACAGAGTCTTGCTAAGTTGCTGAGGGTGGCTTTGGACTTGGATCCCCCTGCCTCAGCTCCGAGCCTCTGGGACTACAGGTGTGCACCACCATGCCCGGCCTTTTTTTTTCTTCTTCTTCTTTTTCTTTTTTTGTGGTTACTGGGGATTGAACTCAGGGGCACTCGACCACTGGGCCATATCCCTGGCTTTTTTTTTTTTTTTTTTTTTTTTGTATTTTATTTAGAGACAGGGTCTCACTGAGTTGCTAAGTGCCTCACCATTGCTGAGGCTGGCTTTGAACTCTCAATCCTCCTGCCTCAACCTCCCAAAGTGCTGGGATTACAGGTGTGCGCCACTGCGCATGGCTATTTTTTAATTTTGAGACAAGACCTTGCTAAGTTGCTTAGGGCTTCACTAAGTTATAGAGGCTGGCCGTAAACTTGTGATCCTCCTGCCTCAGCCTCCACTGTCAGCTTGATGGTATTAAAGGTGTGTGCCACCATGCCCAGTGATTTAATTACTTTCAATATTTTTTATGTTCATATACATGTTGTCATTGTTGTTTTTTTAGTACTCTTTATTCCAATAATAATTTTATATTTTAACTAATTTTTGAAGTGAACTTCCAAAAGGAGTATAGATAAAAGAAAACCATGGCTGCTGTTATGTGAGTTGTTTCCCTTATATATATATGCTGTTCATTTTGATTTATGTTTGTTTTATTAGTGTTCACAGATAAAGGGAGATATTGATGATCTGAAATGGGATCAATTTGTTTTAGACTAATGAACAAATTATGTTTGTCCAGTCCCTTTTTTTTTTTGGCAGTGCTGTGGATTGAACCCAGGTTCTCCTGCACTCTAAGCAAGTATTCTACCGTTGAGCCATATCTCCAGATCCCTGTTTGCTTGTCTCTCATTGATGCTTGACCAGGTTAGGCTTTGGTTGAAAAAAAAAACAATTAATGAGACTGGGATTTCAACCTGAAATAATTTGCCCCATAGATTTCCCAGCTTTTACTCCCCATTCTTCCTTTTTTTTTTTTTTTTTTTTTTTTGTGGTGCTGGGGATTGAACCCAGGGCTTTGTGCATGCGAGGCAAGCACTCTACCAACTGAGTTATATCCCCTGCGCTCCCCATTCTTCATTAAGAAAAAAATTTACTGGGACTGGGATTGTGGCTCAGTGGCAGAGCTCTTGCCTCGCAAGTATGAGGCACTGGGTTCGATACTCAGCACCACATCAAAACAAATAAATAAATAAAGGTAGTTATGTCCATCTACAACTAAAAAAAATTTTTAAAAAAAGGAGAAAATTAATTAAACATGCAATAATCTAATAATAATATAATACCTTATTTTAGTATGAATTTCTAAAAACTTGATTGGAAATCATTTTATATGAAAAGGACCAGGAACTATCATAGTTTTAAAAACTTATAATGAATTATTTTGCTAAAACATTTTCTCTAAATTGTCTACTTACAAATCCTAACTTTTTGAACATTGGTGGTTTCTTTACTGTGGGCACAACTTTATCTTAATCTAAAGGTATAAGGGGCTAGGATTGTAGCTTAGCTGTAGACCGCTTGCCTAGCACGCGCGACCTGGGTTCGATCCTCAGCACCACATAAAAAATAAAGGCATTGTGTACAACTAACTAAATAAATAAATATAAAAAAACAAAACCAAAAGACTAACAGTTTAAGGAACAACATATTTTCTTGGAATCTGCCAATTAAATAGCTCCTTAGTTTGAAAAGTTAGATGTTGGTGAAGTATGCTAGTTAATTTTTAACTTTCTGATTGATATAACCTACCTTTAATATAGAGTATGACTGAGATAACTGTATCTTTGTGTGTGTGTGTGTGTGTGTGTGTGTGTGTGGTGCTGGGGATCGAACCCAGGGCCTTGTGCATGCAAGGCAAGCACTCTACCAACTGAGCTATATCCCCAGCCCCTGTATCTTAGTTTTACTTTTTTTTTTTTTTAAATATTTATTTATTTGCTTTAGTTGTACACAATGCAATGCATTTATGTTTATGTGGTGCTGAGGATCGAACCCGGGCCGCGCACGTGATAGGCGAACGCTCTGCCGCTGAGCCACAACCCCAGCCCTCTTATTTTTACTTTATGAAAGATTAAAGCCATACTTCTGAAAATAACGGGGCTGTGGCTATGGCTCAAGTGAGAGCACTTGTCTCATATGTGTGAGGCCATGGGTTTGATCCTCAGCACCACATAATAAAAAATAAATGGGGCTGGGATTGTGGCTCAGCGGTAGAGCGCTCGCCTAGCACGTGGGCGACCCGGGTTCGATCCTCAGCACCATGTACAAATAAAATCATTCAATAAAACGCATTGTGTACAACTAAAAAAAGCAAATAAAATAAAAAAAAATTAAAAAAAAAATAAATGTATTGTGTCCACCTACAACTAAAAAAATTAAAAAAAAAATTTATTTATTTACTTTAGTTGTACACAATACAATGCATTTATGTTTACGTGGTGCTGAGGATCGAACCCGGGCCTCACATGTGCGAGGCGAGCGCTCTGCCGCTGAGCCACAACCCCAGCCCCAACTAAAAAAATATTTAAAAAAAATTCTGAAAGTAAGCATTTGTGAATATGGCTATGTCTTTTCCAATGTGGGAAAGAAGTGTATTGTTTTCCTTCAATTAAATAGTGAATAATTTTTAGTGTTGTATGACTCAAATATGTTTTCATAGGACTTAGTTCCTCTTATCTATTGTTTTAAGTGAACTTTGTATTTTAGGATAGTTTTAGATTTATAGAAAAATATTGTTTTGATACTGAGGATGGAACCCAGGGGTGATTTACTACTGAGCTACATCCCCAGTCCTTTTTTTTTTTTTTTTTTTTTTTGGTACCGGGGATTGAACTCAGGGGCACTCAACCACTGGGCCACATCCCCAGCCCTTTTTTGTATTTTATTAGAGACAGGGTCTCACTGAGTTGCTAAGTGCCTCGCCATTGCTGAGGCTGGCTTTGATCTCGTGATCCTCCTATCTCAGCCTCCCAAGTGCTGGTATTACAGGCATGTGCTACCGCGCCCAGCTCATCCCCAGTCCTTTTTATTTTGAGACAGGGTGTTGCTAAGTTTTCCAGGCTGGCCTTAAATTTGCTATTCTTCTGCCTCAGCTTCCTGAGTGTCTGGGACTATAGGCATGTGGTGTCATGTCCAGTAATTTACAGAAAAATTGTGAAAGTGCTATGGGGAGTTCTTATATACTCATATTCAGTTTTCCTTACTGTTAACATTATATTAGAGTGGTACATTTGTTATAGTTAATCATTATGGACACATAATTATTAATTGAAGTCCAGCAATTTATTCAGATTGATCTTTACCTAATATCCATTTTCAGTTCCAGGATCTTAGCCATGATGTTACATTAACTGCCACATCTCCTTAGGTTCCTTTTAGTTGGGCTATTTCTGAAGCTTTTATTTTGATGGTACCTAATTTATTCTTAGACAGATTTACTCAAAATGGATTTAATACTATAGTTCTTCTGGGTGCCATGACACATGCCTACAATCCCAGTGACTCAGGAGGCTGAGATAGAAGTATTACAAGTTTGAGGCCATCGTGGGCAATTTAGCAAGGCCCTAAGTGACTTGGTGAGACTGTTTCTCAAAATGAAAAAGGGCTGGGGATGTAGCTTAGTGGTAAAGTGTCCTGGATTCAATCCCTAGTACCAAGACAGGGAGAATAAAAGTTAAACTTTCTCATAGCTTAGCTTATCTGCTTTCTTCAGTATATTGCAATAGTCTATCCATTGTAAACTGCCTTTTTTTTTTTTTTCTCCAGTAGGAAATCCATGAAGTCCAGAAGTAGAAGTCCTGCATATTCAAGACACTCATCTTCCCATAGTAAAAAGAAGAGATCTGGGTCACGAAGTCGTCATTCCAGTATCTCACCAGTCAGGCTTCCACTGAATTCCAGCCTGGGAGCTGAACTCAGTAGAAAAAAGAAGGAGAGAGCAGCTGCTGCAGCTGCAGCAAAAATGGATGGAAAGGAATCGAAGGGTTCACCTATATTTTTACCTAGAAAAGAGAACAGTTCAGTGGAGGCTAAGGATTCAGGCTTGGAGTCTAAAAAGTTACCCAGAGGTGTAAAATTGGAAAAATGTGCCCCAGATACTGAACTGGTGAACGTAATGCATTCAAATACAGAGGTCAAAAATTCTGTAGAGACAGGGAAGGTAAAGTTGGATGAGAACTCTGAGAAGCATCCTGTTGTTAAAGATTTGAAAGCACAGGGAACAAGAGACTCCAAACCCATAGCATTGAAAGAGGAGATTGTTACTCCAAAGGAGACCGAGACATCAGAAAAGGAGACCCCTCCACCTCTCCCCATAATTACTTCTCCTCCACCTCCTTTACCAACTACTACACCTCCACCTCAGACACCCCCTTTGCCACCTTTGCCTCCACTACCAACTATTCCACAACAACCACCTCTGCCTCCTCCCCAACCAACATGTAGTCAGGTTCCTGCTCCTAGTAGTTCAACTTTTCCCCCTTCTATTCATCCAAGGACATCTACTCTGTCCTCTCAGGCAAATTCTCAGCCTCCTGTACAGGTTTCTATGAAGACTCCAGTAACTGTAACAGCTGCTATTCCACACTTGAAAACTTCAACTTTGCCTCCTCTGCCCCTCCCACCCTTGTTACCTGGAGATGATGACATCGATAGGTAAGTCCCATATTTAACTGGGAAAAAAAAATTAACCCTCTTGATCTAAGTGTAATCTGTTTTCTGTTTTTAAACTTTGTCAAAACTAATGCCCTTTGGCTCAGGAGACTGAGGCAGGAGGATCACAGGTTGAAAGCCAGCCACGGGAACTTAGCAATGCCCTAAGCAACTTAGCAAGACCCTGTCTCAAAGTAAAAAATAAATAAAAAAGGGGGATATGGTTTACTGGCTAAGCACCCCTAGGTTCAATCTCTAGTACTAAAAAAAATTATGGAGCCAAGCACAGTGGTGCATACCTGTAATCCAGGTGACTCAGGAGGCTGAGACAAGAGGATCACAAGTTTGAGGCCAGCTGCAGCAAATTAGCACAACCCTGTCTCCAAATTTAAATAGTCTGGGTACTTAGCTCAGTGGAAAAGCACCCTGGATTCAATTCCCTTCTAATTTATTTAGTAGTTTTTAGACACCCCCCCCCCCCCCCCCCCCAAATTACAAAGCATGGCTATTCAGATTGCTTTTATGAATAGGAAGTGCCTTTGAGGTTTGATTTTTCAGTGGAAAAGTTCTTTTTTTTGTGTGGTACCCGGGATTGAACTCAGGGGCACTTGACCACTGGGCCACATCCCCAGCCCATTTTTGTATTTTATTAGATACAGGGTCTCACTGAGTTGCTAAGTGCCTCGCCATTGCTGAGGCTGGCTTTGAACTCATGATCCTCCTGCCTCAGCCTCCCAAGTGCTGGGATTACAGGCGTGTGCTACCGCGCCCAAAGGGTCTGGGGGGATGTAGCTTAAGTGGTAAAGTGTCCCTGGATTCAATTCCCTAGTACAAGACAGGGAGAATAAAAGTTAAACATTTCTCATAGCTTAGCTTATCTGCTTTCTTCAGTATATTGCAATAGTCTATCCATTGTAAATGCCTTTTTTTTTTTTTTCTCCAGTAGGAAATCCATGAAGTCCAGAAGTAGAAGTCCTGCATATTCAAGACACCTCATCTTCCCATAGTAAAAAGAAGAAGATCTGGGTCACGAAGTCGTCATTCCAGTATCTCACCAGTCAGGCTTCCACTGAATTCCAGCCTGGGAGCTGAACTCAGTAGAAAAAAGAAGGGATAGAGAGCAGCTGCTGCAGCTGCAGCAAAAAAATGGATGGAAAGGAATCGAAGGGGTTCACACTATATTTTTACCTAGAAAAGAGAACAGTTCAGTGGAGGCTAAGGATTCAGGCTTGGAGTCTAAAAAGTTACCCAGAGGTGTAAAAATTGGAAAAATGTGCCCCAGATACTGAATCTGGTGAACGTAAGGTGCATTCAAATACAGAGGTCAAAAAAATCTGTAGAGACCTAGGGAAGGTAAAGTTGGATGAGAACTACTGAGAAGCATCCTGTTGTTAAAGATTTGAAAAGCACAGGGAACAAGAGACTCCAAACCCATAGCATTGAAAGAGGAGATTGTTACTCCAAAGGAGACCGAGACATCAGAAAAGGAGACCCCTCCACCTCTCCCCATAATTACTTCTCCTTCCACCTCCTTTACCAACTACTACACCTCCACCTCAGACACCCCCTTTGCCACCTTTGCCTCCACTACCAACTATTCCACAACAACCATCCTCTGCCTCCTCCCCAACCAACATGTAGTCTCAGGTTCCTGCTCCTAGTAGTTCAACTTTTCCCCCTTCTATTCATCCAAGGACATCTACTCTGTCCTCTCAGGCAAATTCTCAGCCTCCTGTACAGGTTTACTATGAAGACTCCAGTAACTGTAACAGCTGCTATTCCCACACTTGAAAACTTCAACTTTGCCTCCTCTGCCCCTCCCACCCTTGTTACCTGGAGATGATGACATCGATAGGTAAGTCCCATATTTAACTGGGAAAAAAAATTAACCCTCTTGATCTAAGTCTAAGTAATCTGTTTTCTGTTTTTAAACTTTGTCAAAAAACTAATGCCCTTTGGCTCAGGAGACTGAGGCAGGAGGATCAACAGGTTGAAAGCCAGCCACGGGAACTTTTAGCAATGCCCTAAGCAACTTAGCAAGACCCTGTCTCAAAGTAAAAAATAAATAAAAAGGGGGATATGGTTTACTGGCTAAGCACCCCTAGGTTCAATCTCTAGTACTAAAAAAAAATTATGGAGCCAAGCACAGTGGTGCATACCTGTAATCCAGGTGACTCAGGAGGCTGAGACAAGAGGATCACAAGTTTGAGGCCAGCTGCAGCAAATTAGCACAACCCTGTCTCCAAATTTAAATAGTCTGGGTACTTAGCTCAGTGGAAAAGCACCCATGGGATTCAATTCCCTTCTAATTTATTTAGTAGTTTTTAGACACCCCCCCCCCCCCCCCAAATTACAAAGCATGGCTATTCAGATTGCTTTTATGAATAGGAAGTGCCTTTGAGGTTTGATTTTTCAGTGGGAAAAGTTCTTTTTTTTGTGTGGTACCCGGGATTGAACTCAGGGGCACTTGACCACTGGGCCACATCCCCAGCCCATTTTTGTATTTTATTAGATACAGGGTCTCACTGAGTTGCTAAGTGCCTCGCCATTGCTGAGGCTGGCTTTGAACTCATGATCCTCCTGCCTCAGCCTCCCAAGTGCTGGGATTACAGGCGTGTGCTACCGCGCCCGGACTAGAAAAGTTCATATTTAAGACATAATTACTTAGGAATAAAAAAATTAGAATTGAGGCCTACTAAGCCCATTTTCATAGGTTTATTGATAAGGCTATATATATATATTTTTTTGGTGGTAGTGCTAGGGATTGAACCCAGGGCCCTGTGCATGTGAGGCGCAAGCACTCTACCAACTGAACTATATCCCCAGCCCTGATAAGGCTAATTTTGATTCAGATTTTTTAAAAAGTATCAGTATTATTCTCCACTGTTTTGTTTGTTTGTTTTTTCCAGTGCTGGGATGGAACCCAGAGGTCCTCATACATGCTAGGCAAACATCCCACCACTGAGCCACATCTGCAGCCCTCATATATATTTTTATTTTGAAAATTTTTAATATACATAGAAAAATAAACAATATAATTAACAGTCTTATACTACTCTAGGTTCACCAATTGTTAACTTTTTGTCATGTTTTGTTTTTATTTAATTTACTAATTTATTTATTTCTTGGTACTGGGGATTGAATTCAGGGTGCTTAACCCCTGAGCCACATCTCCAACCACTTTTTAGGTTTTTTTTTTTTTTTTTTTGGTGTGTGTGTGTGTGTGTGTGTGTGTGTGTGTGTGTGTGTGTTTTACCAGGGATTGAACTCAGGAGCACTCGACCACTGGGTCACATCCCCAGCCCTTTTTTGTATTTTATTTCGAGACAGGGTCTCACTGAGTTGCTAAGTGCCTTGCCATTGCTGAGAGGCTGGCTTTTGAACTCGTGATCCTCTGCCTCAGCCTCCCAAAGTGCTGGGGATTAACAGGCGTGCGCCACCGTGCCCAGCTCCATCTCCAACCCTTTTAATTATTCTTTTTGAGACAGGCTCTCTCTTAGTTGCTTAGGGCCTTGCTAAGTTCCTGTGGCTGGCTTTGAAACTGTGATCCTCCTGCCTCAGCCTCCAGAGTCACTGGGATTACAGGTGTGTGCCCCCCTGACCAGTCTATTCACATTTATTTTAACTCTCATTATCATGTTATTCTAAATACTTTGGTATGCCTTTCCTAATTAGTAATATTTTCCAATAGAATCACAATACTTCACTATCCTTAAAAATTTTTAGCATTGGCCAGGTACAGTGATACATGCTTGTAATCCCAGTGACTCAGAAGACTGAGGCAGGAGCATTGCCAATTTGAGGACAGCCTCAGCAATTTAGCAAGTCCTTAAGCATCTCAGCAAGACCCCCATCTCAAAAAATAAAAAGGGCTGAGTAGGTTGCTCAGTGGTAAAAGGGCCTTTAGTTTCAATCCCCAGTACCAAGAAAAAAGAAAAAAAGATTCCCCCCCCCAAAGTTATTGAATAAGGTGCAACTGAGCAATATGTAGAATCTTTGCTAATTAGAATATAATTCACAATGGAATGATTGAGAAGAATTTTAATTTTAGTGAATTCTTTAAAACTGAAATAATTAGCCAGATGCAGTGGCGCACACCTGTAATCCCAGCACTTGGGAGGCTGAGGCAGGAGGGTTGCCAGTTCAAAGCCAGCCTCAGCAATGGCGAGGCACTAAGCAAACTCTGTGAGACCTTTCTCTAATAAAATATAAAAAAGGGCCTGGGGATGTAGCCCAGTGGTTGAGTACCCCTGAGTTCAATCCCTGGTACTAAAAAAAAAAAAAAAAAAAAAAAAAAAGAAAAAAAAGAATATCTCTGACCAGGTGTAGTGGCTAGTGGCACTTACTTGTAAACCAGTGAATTGGAAGGTTGAGGCAGGAAGATCACAAGTGCAAGGCCATCTTCAGCAATTTAGTGAGGCCCTGTCTCAGAATAAAATAAAAACCAGGGTTGGGGGATGCAGCTCAGTGGTAAAGTGTCCCACTGGGTTAAATCCCCACAATACCATCCTACTATAAATCCCCCCCCCCCAAAAAAAAAAAAGGATGATTGCTAGGTACAGTGTAAAAGACTATAATCCCAGGTACTGGGAGGCTGAGGCAAGACATTCACCAATTCAAGGCCAGCCCCAGAACTTGGTGAAAGCCCTGTCTTAACATAAAAGATCAGAAAAGCTGGGAATGTAGTTCAGTAGTAGAGTGCTCCTGGGTTCAGTCCCCAGTAATTGAGAAACAAATAAACAAAAAGAATGGCTATTCGTATTCATGTAGTTATTGATCTGATTTTTAAGGAAGAGTTCCATATATATCCTTCCACTCACCCCATTCCTTTCCTTTCCTTTTTTCTATGCTGGGGATTGAACCCAGGGCATTTTGCATGATAGGTAGGTGCTCCATCTCTAAGCTACATCCCTCATACCTTTTTTTGTGTGTGATAAATCTTGCTAAATGACCCAAGGTGGCCTCAAACTTGTGATGATCCTACCTTAAACTCCCTACGTGGCTAGAAGTACAGACATGGGCCACCACACTGGCTTCTACACGCTCTTTCTAATATTAAGGTTTTATGAATTCTATTCCATCCTGAGAACCACGAAGTAAAACAAAACCTTTTTTTAAAATATATACCTTAGCCGGGCGCGGTGGCGCACAGCCTGTAATCCCAGCACTTTGGGAGGCTGAGGCAGGAGGATCGCGAGTTCAAAAGTCAGCCTCAGCAATGGTGAGGCACTTAGCAACTCAGTGAGACCCTGTCTCTAAATAAAATACAAAAAAGGGCTGGGGATGTGACCCAGTGGTCTAGTGCCCCTGAGTTCAATCCCTGGTAACCACAAAAAAAAAAAAAAAAAAAAAAAAAAAATATATATATATATTCATATATATATATACTTTATGTTATTATTTTTTTTTAAATATTTATTCATTTGCTTTTAGTTGTACACAATGCTACGCCTTTTTTTATGTTTACGTGGTCCTGAGGATCGAACACGGGCTGCGCACTTGCCAGGCGAGCACTCCACCGCTGAGCCACAACCCCAGCTCATGTTATTTATTTTTTTATGTGATGAGTAGGTCAAACCCAGTGCTTCACGCATGCTAGGCAAGCACACTACCATTGAGCTACAACCAGTCCCCAACCAAAATCTTTTTATGTAGAAAAAGTTGTTTGAGGTACACATATATACTTTTCATGGGATTAAAACATACATGGGTTGGGGCTGGGGTTGTGGCTCAGTGGTAGAGCATTCGCCTAGCATGTGCGAGGCCCTGTGTTCGATCCTCAGCACCACATAAAAATGAATACATAAAATAAAGGTATTGTGTCCAACTACAACTAAAAATAATTAAAAAAAAAAAAAAAAAAAAAGAAATATACATGGCCTTAAAATTTTTTGTTGTGTAGCCGGGCGCGGTGGCGCACGCCTGTAATCCCCGCACTTTGGGAGGGCTGAGACAGGAGGATCGCGAGTTCAACAGCCAGCCTCACAATGGCGAGGCACTTAGCAACTCAGTGAGACCCTGTCTCTAAATAAAATACAAAAAAGGGCTGGGGATGTGGCCCAGTGGTCGAGTGCCCCTGAGTTCAATCCACAGTACCAAAAAAAAAAATTTTTTTTTGTTGTCAGGGAAGTAGTTGAGCATTATTCAATGGAAACCCTTATCTATTCACAAAAACTTGATTTTATTATGAGTTTATGTAGTGGCTAGAATCTGGCTAAGAATCATGATTTTAAAATGATTGCTTGGTTAACCAAGTCCACAGGTAGATAGCTATTGAACCTATCACTTTGTCAGAGTAGAGTGTAGATTTCATGAGGTGGAATGATTTTGACACAAGAAGGGTAAAGATTGGGGAGAAGGGTAAAGTAGGACCATTTAGTGTTTACTTATACGTGTATGTAGATATCTTGAGAGTATATTTGAGAGAGAATGAAGTGAATGAAACTATACTTGTTGTAATAGCAATTCTGATTCTGAAAATATATTTTATTTCTTAGTGCAATATAATTATTTTAAAAGATGTTACTGTTTTGTTTTGTTTTTTTTTAAATATTTATTTATTTTGCTTTAGTTGTACACAATGCAATGTGTATGTTTACGTGGTGCTGAGGATTGAACCCGGGCCCGCAGCCGAACTCAGTGAGAGGCGAGCACTCTGCCGCTGAGCCACAACCCCAGCCCCAAGATGTTACTTTTATTAGTTGTTTTTCATATATAGACAAAATACTAAAGATAGGAAAATGGAAATGAAAATTTTTTCCATTACCAATTTATTTTTTATTTTTTATTATTTTGTACTGGGTATTCAGTCCAGGGGAGCAGTCTACCACTGACCGATATATATATCCCCAACCCTTTTTGTTTTTTCTTTTGGGAAAGGAGAGGTTTTGTTAAGTTGCTGAAGGCTGCCTTAATCTTGTGATCTTCCTGCCTCATTCTCCACAGTGTCTGGGATTGCAGGCATGTACCACCATGCTCATTGTCCTTGCATTACTCTTAAAAGGTATATCTCTAAAAGTATTGGGTTCTTTGTAGAAAAAAAAGAATATGGAAAGTCAGGCTCAGCAATTTAGCCAGACCCCTGTCTCAAAAATTTGAAAGGATTAGGAATATAGCTACAGTGGTAAAAGTGTCCCTGGTTTCCACCTCCAGTAATGCAAAAACAAAAAACTAAGGGATTATGTGAGCATTCACATTTGCTTTAGGATTTTTGCTAGAAGAATATGCTTGGTTCATTTGTTTTGTTTGTTTCTTTTCTAGTAATGAGATTGAACTCAGGGACACTATACCACTGAGCTACATCATCAGCTTTTTTTTCTTTTCCTTTTTTTTTTAATTTATTTTTTAGTTGTGTTTGGACACAGTACCTTTATTTATTTATTTCTACATGGTGCTGAGCAGTCGAACCCCAGGGCCCTGCCCTCATCCAGCACTCTTCTTCTGAGCCACAACCACAGCCTAGTTTTTTTTTTTTTTTGTACCAGGGATTGAACCCAGGGACACTTGACCACTGAGCCACATCCTATTCCTATTTTGTATTTTATTTAGAGACAGGGTCTCACTGAGTTGCTTAGTGCCTCACCTTTCCTGAGGGACTGACTTTGAACTCATAATCCTCCTGTCTCAGCCTCCCGAAGCCATTGGATTACACCTGTTGTGCCACTGTGCCACTGTGACCAGCTTTTTAATTTTTATTTTGAGAATCTCTATTTCCAGGCCCTATCCCTGTAATCCAGGGATTGAACCCAGGGGGTGCTTAACCATTGAGCAACATCCTCAGCCCTTTTTTTTTTAATTTTGAGATGGGGTCTCTCCAAGTTGCTTAGAGTCTCACTAAAATGCTGAGGCTGGTTTTGAACTCACGATTCTCCTGCCTCAACCTCCTGAGCCTCTGGGATCACAGGGCATGCATTACCATGCCCTGTTCTGTTTTGAGGATCTCACTAAGTTGCTGAGGCTGACCTCAAAATTGTGATCTTCCTGCTTCAACCTACTACTGCATCTGGCTTTAAATTTTTTAATACAATATTGTAAATAAATATCAATAAAATAACTTTTTCTTTTTTTTTTTTTTTTTTTTTTTTTGGTACTGGGGATTGAACTCAGGGGCACTTGACCAATGGGCCAATCCCCAGCCCTTTTTGTATTTTATTTTAGAGACAGGGTCTCACTGAGTTTGCTAAGTGCCCTCGCCATTGCTGATGGCTGGCTTTGAACTCTCGTTCCTCCTGTCTCAGCCTCCCAAAGTGCACTTTTCCGTTTGTATGTGGCGTTGAACCTAGGTGCTTACCACTGAGCCACGTCCCCACCCTTTTTTTTTTTTTTTTTTTTTTTTTTTTATTTGGCACCCACCGGGGATTGAACTCCGGGGCACTCAACCACTGGGCCACATCCCCAGCCCTTTTTGTATTTTATTTAGAGACAGGGTCTCACTGAGTTGCTAAGTGCCTCGCCATTGCTGAGGCTGGCTTTGAACTCGCGATCCTCCTGCCTCAGCCTCCCAAGTGCTGGGATTACAGGCGTGCGCCAACCGCACCCGCCTCTCCCACCCTTTTGAATTAGGGTCTTGGTAAGCTGCTGAGGACCTTGCTAAGTTGCTGAGGGCAGGATTTGAATTTGAGATCCTCCTGCCTTAGCCTCCTGAGGACCCATGGGATTATAGCCGTGCACCACCATACCTGGCTGAAATAAGTTTTTAAATAACCTGCTTCAGGGGAAGGTGATAAATGATCATTTTTAAAAGTAGTTTATACTATTTTTTTAAAAAATATTTTTATTTATTTGCTTTTAGTTGTACACAATGAGTTTTATTCAATGCATTTTATTTGTACGTGGTGCTGAGGATCGAACCCGGGTCGCCCACGTGCCAGGCGAGCGCTCCACCGCTGAGCCACAATCCCGAGCCCCAGTAGTTTATACTATTATTTTTGAAAATGGACTTGGGATGTAACTCAGTTAGTAGAGTACTTGCCTAGCATTACTTAAGGCCCTGGGTTCAGTTCCTACAGTAACAACAAATTGAAATTTCTCTATTGAGAAATTAAATCCTTTTTGAATGGTTTTATAAAAAAGTAAATTGTGTATTCTTATTTTTTGGAAGTGCTGGAAATTGAATCCAGGGCCTCATGCATGCTAGGCAAGCACTCTACCACTGAGCCACAAACACACTCACAAATTGTATATTCTTTTTTTTTTTTTTTTTTTTTTTTGGTGGTGCTGGGGATTGAACCCAGAGCCTTGTGCATGCGAGGGGCAAGTACTCTGTCAACTGAACTATATCTCCATGCCCATACATATTCTTTATTTTTTAATTTAATTTAATTTAATTTTTTTTGGTACTGAGGAATTTTGAACTCAGGGAACTTGACCACTGGGCCACATCCTCAGCCCTTTTTTGTATTTTATTAGAGACAGGGTCTCACTGAGTTGCTAAGTGCTTTGCCATTGCTGAGGCTGGCTTTGAAACTCACGATCCTCCTGCCTCAACCTTCCCAAGTGCTGGGATTACAGGTGTATGCCACCACGCCCGGGCACATATTCTTTATTAACAAAAAAATAAACATTATTATAAATCTTTACTTTGTAAAGATTTAATTCCATTATCATAAATTTATATGTATTTCCAGATTCTAAAATTTGGGGGTGTGGATATTCTGGAATTTAACACCTTTTTTTGGAGTACCTGGGATTGAACACAAGGGCACTAAACCACTGAGCCACATCCCCAACCCTATATTTTATTTTATTTAGAGATAGGGTCTCACTGAGTTGCTTAGTGCCTCACCAATTGCTGAGGCTGGCTTTGAACTTACCATTCCTCCTGCCTTAGCCTCTATCCAGCTGTTTTTTTAAAAAATATTTTTATTTATTTGCTTTTAGTTGTACACAATGAGTTTTATTCAATGCATTTTATTTGTACGTGGTGCTGAGGATCGAACCCGGGTCGCCCACGTGCCAGGCGAGCGCTCCACCGCTGAGCCACAATCCCAGCCCCAGTAGTTTATACTATTAAATTTGAAAATGGACTTGGGATGTAACTCAGTAGTAGAGTACTTGCCTAGCATACTTAAGGCCCTGGGTTCAGTTCCTAGCAGTAACAACAAATTGAAATTTCTCTATTGAGAAATTAAATCCTTTTTGAATGGTTTATAAGTAAATTGTGTATTCTTATTTTTGGAAGTGCTGGAAATTGAATCCAGGGCCTCATGCATGCTAGGCAAGCACTCTACCACTGAGCCACACCACAGCTCACAAATTGTATATTCTTTTTTTTTTTTTTTTTTTTTTTTTTTTTGGTGGTGCTGGGGATTGAACCCAGAGCCTTGTGCATGCGAGGCAAGTACTCTGTCAACTGAACTATATCTCCAGCCCATACATATTCTTTATTTTTTAATTTAATTTAATTTAATTTTTTTTTTGGTACTGAGAATTGAACTCAGGGAACTTGACCACTGGGCCACATCCTCAGCCCTTTTTTGTATTTTATTAGAGACAGGGTCTCACTGAGTTGCTAAGTGCTTTGCCATTGCTGAGGCTGGCTTTGAACTCACGATCCTCCTGCCTCAACCTCCCAAGTGCTGGGATTACAGGTGTATGCCACCACGCCCGGCACATATTCTTTATTAACAAAAAAAAAAATTATTATAAATCTTTACTTTGTAAAGATTAATTCCATTATCATAAATTTATATGTATTTTCCAGATTCTAAAATTTGGGCTGGAAATTAACACCTTTTTTTGGTACCTGGGATTGAACACAAGGGCACTAAACCACTGAGCCACATCCCCAACCCTATATTTTATTTTATTTAGAGATAGGGTCTCACTGAGTTGCTTAGTGCCTCACCATTGCTGAGGCTGGCTTTGAACTTACCATCCTCCTGCCTTAGCCTCTCTCCAGCTGCTGGGATTACAGGCCTGCGCCACTGTGCCCAGCCACTTTTTTTTTTTTTTTCTTTTAAATAACACTAAGTGTTTTTTTTTTTTTTTTTTTTTTTTTTTTTTATTTTTTTTAGTAGTAGGTGGACACAACACCTTTAATTTTATTTATGTGGTTCTGAGAATCGAACCCAGGGCCTCACACATGTGAGACCAGTGCTTTACTGCTGAGCCATAGCCCCAGCCCCTAAATACACTAAGTATTATGCAGCATAATCACAAGTGAACTAGTGTAGAGGTATGAGTGGGAAACCAGGAGCTACTGTTATTGATAAGATACATATCAGCATTTCTTAGTACTAAATCTTAAGTAATGACCTTTTTTGGGGGTGGGGAGAGGTAACCAGGGATTGAACCCAGGGCACTTAATATTGATCCACATCCCCAATCCCTCTTTTTTTTTTTTTTTTTTTAAATATATTTGGGGTTTGAACTGAGGGGTACTCAACCACTGAGCCACATCACCAGCCCTAGTCCTGTTTTGTATTTTATTTATAGTTAAAGAGACAGGTTCTCATTGAGTTGCTTAGGGCCTCACTTTAGCTGAGGCTGGCTTTGAATTTTGTACTCCTATCTCAGCCTCCCATGCTGCTGGGATTACAGGTGTGTGCCACTGCATCTGGCCCCAGCCCCCCCCCCCCCTTTTTTTTTTAATATTTATTTATTTGCTTTAGTTGTCCACAATTCGTTTATTTGTACTTGGTGCTGAGGATTGAACCTGGGCCGCGCACGTGCTAGGCGAGCGCTCTACCGCTGAGCCACAACCCCAGCCCCCCAGCCCTTCTTTGAGACAGTGTTTTTGCTAAATTGCTTAGGGTGTAAATTGCTGAAGCTGGCCTTGAAATTGAGATTCTCCTGCTTCAGCCTCCCAAGGTGCTGGGATTACAGGTGTGTGCCATTGTGCTTGGCTCAATTAATGACTTCTTTGTGTGTGTTTGTTACCAGGTATTAAACACAGAGCTTTTACTATTTATTTATTTATTTTGTGGTAGTGGTAACACGTTCTACTCCTGAGCTACATCTTATAGCCCTTGTTATTTTTTATTTTAAAACAAGGATTTGCTAAATTGCTCAGGTAACCTCAAACTTGTGATTCTTCTGCCTTCTTTCCTAAATAGCTGGGATTATAGTTGTGTACCACCACTCTTCTGGCTTTGAAGGATTGATTTTATTTTTAAAATTTTTTGCAGTACTGGGGATTGAGTGTGTAGGGGTACTTTACCAATGTGCTATAGGCCCAGCCCTTTTTCATTTTGAGGATGAGTCTCACTATTTTTCCCAGACTAACCTTGAACTTGCTATCCTCCTGCATCAGCCTTCTAGGTAGATGGGATTACAGGCACAAGCCTCTCTGACTGACTTCAAGTAACCGCTTGGACATTTATTAGATACCTTCTATATCTATCATGTCTTCATCACTTTATAAAGCTACTTGTTACTTAGTGTCCTACACTAAAGGCTGTAATTTTTTTTCAAACCTTTTTATTTTATTTATTTGGTGCTGAGGATTGAACCCAGGGCCTCACTCATGCACGAGTGCTCTACCACTGAGCCCCAGCCCCAGCCCTGTAATATTGTTAAATATTTTAGTTTGAAGGTCTGTTACCAAACTTACAACATTTTTAGTCCATTGGAATTTGCTGAAACAGAATTTCACCTTTATTAATATTGTGTGCTCTGAACTGGTAATATATATCTCATCAAACACTCATTCCTTCTTAAAATAAATATGCAATAATGTAGTTTTTTAGAAGAAATGCACATTTTTCATAGTAGTGAACTTTATTATATGAACCCATGAAATAAACTTTGGAGAAATAAAGCCAAAATATAAAACATATTAAACTTAACTTGAGTAGCATTGGTGAGATAATTCACAGTTCAGACCCTTTGATGTTTATCTTTCTTCTAGTGAATAAGAACCAATAAAATCG
This sequence comes from Tamias sibiricus, assembly GCA_025594165.1. Lineage (NCBI taxonomy): Eukaryota > Metazoa > Chordata > Mammalia > Rodentia > Sciuridae > Tamias > Tamias sibiricus. Next base: position 25,007,885 of record CM046660.1, on the reverse strand, counting down.
ATTGCCAAATCATGAAGGATTAAGATTTATAAAGAATATCTGAGGGCTGGGATTGTGGCTCAGCGGTAGAGCGCTCGCCTAGCTCGTGGGCGACCCGGGTTCGATCCTCAGCACCACGTACAAATAAAATGCATTGAATAAAACACATTGTGTACAACTAAAGCAAATAAATAAAAATATAAAAAAAAAAAAAAAGAAAAAAAAAAAGAATAATCTGAGGGCTGGGGCTATAGCTCAGTTGGTAGAGTGCTTGCCTTGCATGCACAAGGCCCTGGGTTCAATCCCTACCACAAAAAAAAAAAAAAAAAAAAAGAAAAAATCTGATGCTGGGTATGGTGGCACATGCCTATAATTCCAGCAGCTTGGGAGACTGAGGCAGGAGGATCACAAATTCAGAGCCAGCCTTAACAACTTAGCAAGACCATCTGTCTCAAAATAATATATTAAAAAAGGGCTAGAGATGTGGCTAAGTGCCCCTGGATTCAATCCCTCATACCAAAAAATAAAAAAAATTAATTAAAGAAAGAAAAAAGAAGCCTGGCGCGGTGGTGCACGCCTGTAATCTCAGCACTTGGGAGGTTGAGGCAGGAGGATCGTGAGTTCAAAGCCAGCCTCAGCAATGGCTAAAAACTTGGCAACTCAGTGAGACCCTGTCTCTGATAAAATACAAAAAAGGGCCGGGATGTGGCCCATTGGTTGAGTGCCCCTGAGTTCAATCTCCGGTACCACTAAAAAAAAAAAAAAAAAAAAAAAAGAAGCCAGGCGAGGTGGCACACGCCTGTAATCCCAGCACTTGGGAGGCTGAGGCAGGAGGATCCCGAGTTCAAAGCCAGCCTCAGCAATGGTGAGGCACTTAGCAACTCACTGAGACCCTGTCTCTAATAAAATACAAAAAAAAGGGCTGGGGATGTGGCCCAGTGGTCGAGTGCCCCTGAGTTCAATCCCTGGTACCAATAAATAAATAAATAAATAAATAAAAAGAATATCCAGTAATAGTTGAGAAATTGTGAATTTTCCTTCCCTGAATATCTTAAAAGAACTCTTTAAATTTCTTTATTTTCTCAGTACCAAGGATGGAACCCAGGGGCACTTAATCACTGATCCACATCCTCAGCCCTCTTTATTTTCTCACTAGCTTGCATAGCTGAGGCTGTCTTCAAACCTGTGATCCTCCTGCCTCAGTCTCCTGAGTAGCTGGGAATATAGGCCTAAGCTACCATGCCTGGCTAAATAAGAAGAAAAAAATTTTTAATATATATATTTTAGTTGTATTTGGACATGATACCTTTATTTTATTTATTTCTATGTGGTGGTGAGGATCAAACCCCGGGCCTCGCACATGCTAGGCTTGTGCTCCACCGCTAAGCCACAACTCCAGCCCCAATAAGAAGAAATTTTAAAGATTTGTATTGCAGTAGCAGGCACACTGGTGCATACCTGTAATCTCACCAACTTTGGGGGCTGAGACAGGAGGATTCCAAGTTCAAGGCCAGCTTGGGCAACTTAGACCCTCAGTAACTTAGTGAGATCCTGTCATAAAATAAAAAAGGACTGAGGATGTAGCTCAGTGGCACAGTTCCCCTGGGTTCAATAACCAATATAAAAAAATAAAAATCTAGCCGGCGCGGTGGCTCACGCCTGTAATCCCAGCACTTTGGGAGGCTGAGGCAGGAGGATCGTGAGTTCAAAGCCAGCCTCAGCAACGGCGAGGCACTTAGCAACTCAGTGAGACCCTGTCTCTAAATAAAATACAAAAAAGGCGCCGGGCGCGGTGGCGCACGCCTGTAATCCCAGTACTTGGGAGGCTGAGGCAGGAGGATCGCGAGTTCAAAGCCAGCCTCAGCAATGGTGAGGCACTTAGCAACTCAGTGAGACCCTGTCTCTAATAAAATACAAAAAAGGGCTGGGGATGTGGCCCAGTGGTCAATCCCTGGTACCAAAAAAAAACAAAAACAAAAACAAAAAACAAAAAAAAACAAAAAAGGTCTGGGGATGTGACCCAGTGGTCGAGTGCCCCTGAGTTCAATCCCCGGTACCACAAAAAAAAAAAAAATAATAAATAAATAAATAAATAAATAAATAAAAATCTATATTGTATACCTACTGAAGACCTTTCTGGTAATGGGCTTTGTTACCATGGTCGAAAAGTCTGAGTGTAGATTATGATGTGTGTTCATCTCTACTAGTAATTCATAATGTTTCAGATGATTATTCTGTACTCCTTTAACTACCACAGTTCTAGATGATGTGGTACAAACTAACATGCATTCTATTGTTCTGTTTACAAGGGATTAAAATGATAGAATTAGTAAGAATTAATAGCTCTTGAAATTGTGTTCTCTCTTTAAATATTTATTTATTTTAGTTGTACACAATGCCTTTTTTTTTTTTTTTTTTTTAAATTTATTTGCTTTAGTTGTACACAATGCGTTTATTTCTACGGGTGCTGAGGATGAAACCAGGGCCGCGGGCGAGAAATCTATCGCTGAGCCACAACCCCAACCCCTTGAAATTGTGTTCTTGTATTTTATTTATTTATTTATTAAAAATATTTATTAGCCGGGCGCGGTGGCGCACGCCTGTAATCCCAGCACTTTGGGAGGCTGAGGCAGGAGGATCGCGAGTTCAAAGCCAGCCTCAGCAATGGCGAGGCACTTAGCAACTCGGTGAGACCCTGTCTCTAAATAAAATACAAAAAAAGGGCTGGGGATGTGGCCCAGTGGTCGAGTGCCCCTGAGTTCAATCCCCGGTACCACAAAAAAAAAAAAAAAAAAAAAAAAAAAAAAAAAAAATTATTTATTTGTTTTAGTTGTACCCAATGCCTTTTTTTTTTTTTTTTTTTTTTTTTTTTTTTTGGTACTGGGGATTGAACTCAGGGGCACTTGACCACTGGGCCACATCCCCAGACCTTTTTTTGTATTTTATTTAGAGACAGGGTCTCACCGAGTTGCTAAGTGCCTCGCCATTGCTGAGGCTGGCTTTGAACTCGCGATCCTCCTGCCTCAGCCTCCCAAAGTGCTGGGATTACAGGTGTGCGCCACCACGCCCGGCGTACCCAATGCCTTTAATTTTACGTGGTGCTAAGGATTGAACCTGGGCCGCGCATGTGCTAGGCGAGCGCTCTACTGCTGAGCCACAACTGCAGCCCTGTTCTTGTATTTTAAATAAATAATATTCTTTCATGGAAAAGAGAATTTCACACACAGAGAACAGCAATATGCTTTATAAAGTTTTTTTATGAAAGCCAGATGTAGTGGCATATGTTTATAAATCCCAGTGACCTACGAGGCTGAGACAGGAGAATAACCAGAATGAGGCCAACAGTAGCAACTTAGCAAGACCTTGTCACTGCATAAAAAAATAAAAAGGCTAGGGATGTGGCTCAGTGGTAGAGTACCCCTGAGTTAAATCACCAGTACCAAAAAAATAAAAAGAACGAAAAAAGAATATTACAGGGGATATGCATGTTTTTGATGGTTCTAGAAAGTATTCATGATTAGAAAAATAGAGGATCTTGGAGGAATTAAGATTATCAGATTCTTTCAACTTTGTCATAATCTGAAGGATTAGAATAGAATTGATATGTAGCCCAGTTTATTTGTATGCATGGATTAGTGTGCTGCACTGTAGATGTCTATTTTGAGCGTGTGCATGGCACGAAATTAATCTTATAAATAAATAAATTTAGATTGTTCACCCAGTGACTTGGGAGGCTGAGGCAGGAGGATCGAAAGTTCAAAGCCATCCTCAGCAAATGAGCACTAAGCCCTCAGTGAGACCCTATCTCTAAATAAAATACAGAGTAGGGCTGGGAATGTGAGTCAGTGGTGGAGTGCCCCTGAGTTCAATCCCCAGTACCCCCCCGACACACAAAAAATAGATGGTTTAAAAATTTGTGTCCAAAAACTGACTCTTTTATTTATTCCAGGAAAGGTATCTTTTTTTTTTTTTTCCCTTCATATTTACTATTACAATTTGGGTGACTATCATGTTAATCACCAGTTGCTTAAATGATTCTGAAATAGTTGCTTGGATTCTTTCTCCTCATATATATTTTTTAAAATATTTATTTATTTTCTTTAGTTGTACACAATGCAATGCATTTATGTTTACATGGTGCTGAGGATCGAACCCGGGCCGCGCACATGCGAGGCGAGCGCTCTGCCGCTGAGCCACACCCCAGCCCTCATGTTTTTTTTTTAATATTTATTTATTTACTTTAGTTGTACACAATGCAATGCATTTATGTTTACGTGGTGCTGAGGATCGAACCCGGGCCGTGCACATGCGAGGCGAGCGTTCTGCCGCTGAGCCACAACCCTAGTCCCTCCTCATATTTTTTAGAGTTATTTGTTTATTATATCTGGTCAGAGATGGTTGCTGTATTCTGTTTCCAAACAAATAGAATAATTCAGCATATTTTCCACTAGTGTTGATTTCCAACTTAGTTATATTTCTTTATTATTATTGTTATTATTATTGTTGTTGTGGATTGACACAACACCTTTATTTTATTTATTAATTGTTCTGTGGTGCTGAGGATCAAACCCAGTGCCTCACGTGTGCTAGGTAAGCACTGGACTGCTGAGCCACAACCCCAGCCCCCCAACATAGTTATATTTCTTATAACACACTATATTATACTTCCTTTTTTCCCCAAGTTTTTTTTTTTTTTTTTGTACCAGGGATTGAACTCAGGGGCACTTGACCACTAGGCCACATCCCCAGCCCTTTTTTGTATTAGAGACAGGGTCTCACTGAATTGCTAAGTGCCTCGCCATCGCTGAGGCTGGCTTTGAACTGGCGATCCTCCTGTCTCAGCCTTTCAAGTGCTGGGATTACAGGGGTGCACGCCATGGCGTCTGGCTTAGTAATAAAGTAGTTTATAAATTATTGAGCTCTAATTCATTTGTTTAATCTTTATTGATTAAAGTCTATAGTAGGTTTGGTACATTCTATGAATTCCAGTGATACTTTGTGAATTCAGAGGTTAATTCATGCATTTTATTTTATGTTCATAAAAATCCAAATAAGATATTGAGGAAAGAATTTGGTAAAGAAAGTATAAATAAGATGGACGCGGTGGCTCATGCCTGTAATCCCAGCACTTGGGAGGCTGAGGCAGGAGGACTATGAGTTCAAAGCTAGCCTCAGCAATGGTGAGGCATTTAGCAACTCATTGAGACCCTGTCTCTAATAAAATACAAAAAAGGGCTGGGGATGTGGCCCAGTGGTCAAGTGCCCCTGAGTTCAATTCCCGGTAACAAAAAAAAAAAAAAAAAAAAAAAATATATATATATATATATATAATAATAATAAATAAAAATATATAAATATATATAAATAATTATATATAAATAATAAATCAAAATTTTTATCGTTTCTTTAGTATGCTGTAGATGTCTCTTTTTGCAAAATACAAATTTGCTTAGCTGTGATAAACTAATTCCATGTGTTACATTATAGGATTTTTTCTTTCTTTCTTTTTTTTTTTTTTTTTTTAAACTCAGGGGCACTTGACCACTGAGCCACATCCCCAGCCTTATTTTGTATTTTTTTATATATATTTATTTATTTACTTTAGTTGTACACAATGCAATGCATTTATGTTTTTACGCGGTGCTAAGGATCGAACCCGGGCCGCGCACGTGCAAGGCGAGCGCTCTGCCGCTGAGCCACAACCCCAGCCCCCACATTATAGGATTTTTTCTTAAAAGTAAAATCATTGAAATATTTTAATAGCTAGCCATTATTACCTTGTTTGTGAAGTTTTATTTGCATATCCTTTAAGTAATTGGCAATCTTTTTCTTTCTCTCCATTATTTAGTCCAAAAGAAATTCTTCCTTCAAAACCTGTAAAGAAAGAGAAGGAACAGAGGACTCGTCACTTACTCACCGACCTCCCTCTCCCTCCTGAGCTCCCTGGTGGGGATCCATCTCCCCCAGACTCTCCAGAGCCAAAGGCAATTACACCACCTCAGCAACCATACAAAAAGAGACCAAAGTGAGTTTTTGGAGGAGTCTGTCTTTAATAGTTGTCTTCCTTACTTTTGTACCTAAATCTTAAATGTTTCTTTCATAGCACACATCAGTAAGGTCATAGAAGTTTGGTCCCAGCAGGGTCCAGGGGTTCATGCTGATAATCCCAGGAATTTGGGAGTCTGAGGCAGGAGAATTACAAGTTTGAGGCCAACTTCAGCAACTTAACAAGGCCCTCAGCAATTTAGGGAGACCCTGTCTCAAAAGAAAAAATAAAAAGGACTGGAGATGTAGTTCTCTGGTAAAGCACCCCTGTTTTCCATCCCCATTATTGCCCCCTCAAAATAAATGAATGAATGAATGACAATGATGTTTGGTCCTGAAGTATATTTTTAACTTATTTTTACATACAGAACACTGTTAAGGAAAACCCTTTAATCTGCTCCCACAGTTACCTGGGCTCTTGTTTTTAGAAAAGTAATAAATTCCTACATCCATATATCGAGTAATCTCATTGTGTCTTTTGAGTTCATAATACTTACAGTGTTGAAGAAGGAAGAAGCCCTTTTACTTTAGTGTGCCAACATGTACACATTAATGAAATATTAATAAGTGGGGTTTTTTCCCCAAAAAGCATATAAATTGTCACGCTGTAAATGTAGTGTAAACTGAGTCTGTTCTTATTGATTCTGTCTCTGTGTTAATAAGAATAATTATCAAATATTGAGCATATGTTGCTGCCACAAATTTTTTTTTTTTTTTTTTTTTGTGGTACCGGGGATTGAACTCAGGGGCACTCGACCACTGGGCCACATCCCCAGCCCTTTTTTGTATTTTATTTAGAGACAGGGTCTCACTGAGTTGCTAAGTGCCTCACCATTGCTGAGGCTGGCTTTGAACTCGCGATCCTCCTGCCTCAGCCTCCCAAAGTGCTGGGATTACAGGCGTGCGCCACCGCGCCCGGCTTTGCCACAAAATTTTATATTTTATTTTCATAGTAGTCCTAGGATGTAGTGTTTCTTTTCCGATTTTATAACTGAAGCCAGTATTGAGAGAGATCAGAAAGTAAGCAACAGACTCATTATTTGATCTCCTGTCTTCCTGAAGCCAGAATTCTAACTCTAATTCTCACTGTGAGAGATTTTTCAAGCTATTTATTTTATATCATTGTCTTCTGCCTTTTCTGTCTTTTTTTTTTTCTGGTACTGGGGATTGAACTCAGGGGCACTCCACCACTGTGCCACATCCCCAGCCCTTTTTTGCATTTTTTTCAAGACAGGGTCTCACTGGGTTGCTAAGTGCCTTGCCATTGCTGAGGTTGGCTTTGAACTCTCGATCCTCCTGCTTCAGCCTCCCAAGTTCTGGGATTATAGGCATGCACCACCGTGCCCAGCTGACTTCTGCCTTTACAATAAAAAATTTTATACACAACACAGGAGTTGTACACACATTTAATTTTGTAAAAATATTATGTTTTATTAAAGATTTTCTATCAAACATAGATGGTGATGACGATGGTATAGGAGTCAGTGGAGTCATCATTAAAAATAACATTTTTTACTATTTTCATTTTCAGAATGTGTTGTCCTCGTTATGGAGAAAGACGCCAAACAGAAAGTGACTGGGGGAAACGATGTGTGGACAAGTTTGATATCATTGGGATTATTGGAGAAGGAACCTATGGCCAAGTCTATAAAGCCAAGGACAAAGACACAGGTAAATAATGGAATAAAAGCTTTGATGTTGGGTTAACAGTTTAACAAATCTAATTATCTTTTTTTGTGTGTGTGTGTATGTGGTGCTGGCATTGAACCCAGGGCCTTGGGCATGCGAGGCAAGCACTCTACTAACTGAGCTTTATCCCCAGCCCCAATCTAATTGTCTTAAAAGGACTTATCAAAAGTAAATTTTGTCTTTTATAATATGATTGCCAAAAGTTATTAAATAGATTAACATTTTTCAAAAGAAAACTACAGACAGGCACCATGACGCATGCCTGTAATCCCAACTACTCAGGAGGCTTAGGTAGGAGGATTGTCAATTTATAAGCTAGTCTAGGCAGTTTAGCAAGACCCTGTCTCACAATTTTGAAAAAGCAGGGAAGGTGGAGCTAGGAATATAGCTTAGTGGTACAGCACTTGCCTACCATGAGTGAGACCCTGGGTTTAATTCCCAATACTGGAAGGTGGGGTGGGCTATTGATTTCAGGACCTTTCATATCAAAATCTGCAAATACTCAAGTCCCTTATGTAAAATGCCATGGTATTTGTTTTTATGTCTCTGCACATCCTTCTGTATACTTTAAATTATCCATAAAGTATTACAGTATCTAATTCAAGGTAAATGTTATATAAACAGCTATTATAATTAAAGAGTTTAGAGAGTAACAGCAAGAAAAACATCTATACATATTCGGTGCAGGCACAGTATTTCCCACCAATAGGCTTAATCCACAGTTGGTTGAATCTATATATGTAGAACCTTCAGACATAGAGGGCCAACTGAATAATAATTCTTTTTTTTTTTTTTTGGTACCAGGGATTGAACTCAGGGGCACTGAACCACATCTCCAGCCCTATTTTGTATTTTATTTATACACAGGGTTTCGCTGAGTTGCTTAATACCTTGCCATTGCTGAGGCTGGCTTTCAACTCCTAATCCTTCTGCCTCAGCCTCCCAAGCTGTTGGGATTATAGGTGTGCACCACTGTGCCCAGCACATAATAATTGTTCTTTTTTTTTTTTTGTGGTACCGGGGATTGAACTCAGGGGCACTCGACCTCTGGGTCACATCCCCAGCCCTTTTTTGTATTTTATTTAGAGACAGGGTCTCACTGAGTTGCTAAGTGCCTCTCCATTGGTGAGGCTGGCTTTGAACTCGTGATCCTCCTGCCTCAGCCTCCCAAAGTTCTGGGATTACAGGCGTGCGCCACCGCGCCCGGCTAATAATTATTCTTTTAAAAACTTTCTCTGGGCTGGGATTGTGGCTCAGCGGTAGAGCGCTCACCTAGCATGTGCGCGGCCCAGGTTCGGTCCTCAGCACCATGTATAAATAAACGCATTGTGTGTACAACTAAAGCAAATAAATAAATAAATATTAAAAAAAAAAATTAGCTGGGCATTGTGGCACACACCTAATCCCAGTGGATCAGAGGCTGAGAGGGGTGGATCATGAGTTCAAAGCCAGCCTCAGCAATGGCGAGGCGCTATGCAACTCAGTGAGACCCTGTCTCTAAATAAAATACAGACTAGGCTTTGTGATGTGTCTCAGTGGTCAAGTGCCCCTGAGTACAATCATGATGCTGAGTAGAAGGATCTCAAGTTAGGCCAACCTCAGCAACAGTCCTAAAAGCAACTTAGCAAGACCATGCCTCAAAGTAAAAAATAAAAAAGAGATTTGGGAATGTGGCTCATTGGTAGACTGCCCCAAGTTCAATCCCCAGTATCAAAAAAAAAAAAAAAAAAAAAAGTCCTCTTTTTATGGCTCATTCTAAACATTCTGTAGCTTCCTGAAATTTATTTATTTATTTATTTATTTTTATTTACTGGTAATTAAACCTAGGAGCACTTTATCACTGAAGTATGTTCAGAGTCCTTTTTATTTTTTGGTAGCAGCGATTGAACCCAGGGTTGCTTAACCACTGAGCAACATCCCCAGCCTTTTCTTTCTTTTTTTTTTTTTTTAAATATTTATTTATTTACTTTAGTTGTACACAATGCGTTTATTTTTACATGTTGCTGAGGATCATACCCTGGGCTGCTCATGTGCTAGGTGAGTGTTCTACCGCTGAGCCCAACTCCAGCCCCCACGCCTTTTTTTTTTTTGTGGTACCGGGGATTGAACTCAGGGGCACTCGATCACTGGGCCAAAACCCCAGCCCTTTTTTGTATTTTTATTAGAGACAGGGTCTCACTGAGTTGCTAAGTGCCTCTCAGTTGCTGAGGCTGGCTTTGAACTCAAGATCCTCCTGCCTCAGCCTCCCAAGTGCTGGGATTACAGGCATGCTTCACTGTGCCCGGCACCCCCAGCATTTTTTTTTTTTTTTGTGGTACTAGGGATTGAACTCAGGGCACTTGACCATTGAGTCACATCCATAGCCCCTTTTTTTTTTTTTTTTTTTTTTTTTTTTGTGCTACCGGGGATTGAACTCAGGGGCACTCGTCCACTAGGTCACATCCCCAGCCCTTTTTTGTATTTTATTAGAGACAGGGTCTCACTGAGTTGCTAAGTGCCTCGCCACTGCTGAGGCTGGCTTTGAACTCGCGATCCTCCTGCCTCAGCCTCCCAAAATGCTGGGATTATAGGCGTGAGCCACCGCGCCTGGCCCCAGCCCTTTTTTGTATTTTATTTAGAGACAGGGTCTCACTGTGTTGCTAAGTGCCTCGCCATTGCTGAGGCTGGCTTTGAACTTATAATCCTCCTGCCTCAGCCTCCCAAAATGCTGGGAATACAGGTGTGCGTCACTGCGCCCGGCTGCCCCCCAGAATTTTTATATTGCATTTAGAGACAGTGTTTCACTGAGTTGCTTAGCACATCACAAAATTACTGAGGCTTACTTTGAACTTGCAATCCTCCTGTCTTAGCCTCTTGAGGCACTGAGATTACAGGCGTATACCACTCTACCTGGTCCTTTATTTTTTTTTTTTTTTTTTTATTTTTATTTTGGGAGAGGGGTACCAGGGATTGAATTCAGGGGCACTTAACCATTGAGCCATATCCCCAGCCCTACTTTGTATTTTATTTAGAGACAGGGTCTCACTGAATTTTTTAGGGCCCTCACCATTGCTGAGGCTGGCTTTGAGCCCACAATCCTCCTGTCTCGGCCTCCCAAGCTGCAGGGATTATAGGCGTGCACCACTGCGCCCGGTTATATATATATATATATATTTTTTAGTTGTTTATGGACTTTTATTTTATTTACTTTATTTTATATGTAGTGCTGAGAATTGATCTCAGGACCTCACACATGCTAGGCAAGTGCTCTACCACTGAGCTACAACCCCAGCCCATCCTTTTTACTTTTTACTGTGATACAGGGTCTTGTTGAATTGCTGAGGCTGGCCTCAAACTTGCGATATTCTTGCCTCAGCCTCCCAAATCACTGGGATGACAGCTATGTATAACCATGCATGGTTGCTTCGTGGAATTTTTAAAAGGTAGAAAATAAAAGTTGGGGCTGGGGTTGTGGCTCAGTGGTAGAGTGCTCGCCTAGCACGTACACGGCCTGGCTTTGATCCTCAGCACCATGTAAAAAATAATTGCATTGTATTATGTACAACTAAAGCAAATAAATAAATATTTCAAAAAAGAAAAAAAAGAGTTGTAGGGTAGTATTTATTAGTGAAAGATTGAAGTTCTTGAAATTAAAATGAAATATTTAACTATTGGTATGTTTTAATAATACAAACTTTTAGGCCAAACTGAATTTTGAAATAACAAATCCAAATTAAAAAATAAATTCTTTTTGACAAGAAAGGAACATGGTTCCCATAGGAGATTGATGTAGGAAGATTGCAAGTTTGATGCCAGCTGTAGCAACTTAGTGAGCCTCTTAGCAGTTTAGTGACACCCTGTCTCACAATAAAAATAGAAACCGAGTGCAGTGGTGCATGCCTGTAATCCCAGTGCCTCACAAGGCTGAGGGAGGAGAATCGAGAGTTCAAAGCCAGCCTTAGCCGGGCACGGTGGCACTTGCCTGTAATCCCAGCACTTTGGGAAGCTGAGGCAGGAGAATCGCGAGTTCAAAGCCAGCCTCAGCAATGGTGAGGCACTTAGCAACTCAGTGAGACCCTGTCTCTAAATAAAATACAAAAAAGGGCTGGGGATGTGACTCAGTGGTCGAGTGCCCCTGAGTTCAATCCCCGGTACCACAAAAACAAAACAAAACAAAACAAAACCAAAGCCAGCCTAATCAAAAGTGATGAGATAACCAACTCAGTAAGATCATGTCTCTAAATAAAATACAAAAGAGGGCTGGGGATGTGGCTCAGTGGTCAAGTGCCTGTTAGTTCAATTCCTGGTACCAAAAAAAAAAAAAGAAAATAAAAATAGAAAGGACTGGGGTGTAGCTCAGTGGCAAAGTGCCCCTGGATTCGATTCATTACCAAAAATAAAAAAATAAGAAGAAAGAAAAGAACATAGGGGATGGGATGTAGTTCAGTGGTAGGGTGTATTCTTTTCTTTTCTTTTTTTTTTTTAATATTTATTTATTTGCCTTAGTTGTACACAATGCAATGAATTTATGTTTACGTGGTGCTGAAGATCGAACCCAGGCCACACACACGCAAGTCTAGCGGTCCACCGCTGAGCCATAACCCCAGCCCCCGGTAGGGTGCATTCTTAGGGTAAATTCAATCCCTGGTACCAAAAAAGAAAAGGAAGGGAATGGGAAGTGTGAGTTTTTGTTTTTGGTGCTGGGGCTTAATTCGGGGAAGTTCTACCACTGAGCTATAGCCCTTTTTTATTTTTAATTTATAGATAGGGTCTCTCTAGATTGCTGAAGGCTACACTAAATTACTGAGGCTGGTCTTCAACTTGAAATACTCCTGCCTCAGCCTCCCAAGTCACTGGGATTGTAGGAAAGTGTCACTCATTTGGCAGGATTTTTTTTTTTTTTTTATGGAAATAAAAATAGGTATTAAATGTCTTTCAGAACAAGGGCATATAATTCTGGTTCATGATTGTGGATAAAGAATGTTAATTGGGGGCTGAGATTGTGGCTCAGCGGTAGCGCATTCGCCTCGCACGTGCGCGGCCCGGGTTCGATCCTCTCAGCACCACGTACAAATAAACCCATTGTGTACAGCTAAAGCAAATAAATAAATAAATATTTAAAAAAAAAAAAAAAAAAAAGAATGTTAATTGGGCCGGGCGCGGTGGCACACGCCTGTAATCCCAGCATTTGGGAGGCTGAGGTAGGATGGTCGCAAGTTCAAAGCCAGCCTCAGCAATGGTGAGGCACTTAGCAACTCAGTGAGACCCTGTCTCTAATAAAATACAAAAAAGGGCTGGGGATGTGGCCCAGTGGTCGAGTGCCCCTGAGTTCAATTCCCGGTGCCACACAAACAAACAAACAAATAAAAATTTGGGCTGGGTTTGTGGCTCAGTGGGAGAGTGCTCACTTAGCACACATGAAGCAGTAGGTTCGATCCTCAGCACCACATAAACATAAAATAAAGCTGTTGTGTTCTCCTACAACTAAAAAATATATATTAAAAAATGTTAAATTTGGGCTGGGGTTGTGGCCTAGTAGTGGAGCTCGTGCCTAGCATGTATGAGGCATTGGGTTTGATTCTCAGCACCAGATATGAATAAATGAATAAAATAAAGGTCCATCATCAATTCAGACGTATTTAAAATGTTAAATTTGTTTTTGCAGGAGAACTAGTAGCTCTGAAGAAGGTGCGGCTAGACAATGAGAAAGAGGGATTCCCAATTACAGCCATTCGTGAGATCAAAATTCTCCGTCAATTAATCCACCAAAGTGTTGTTAATATGAAGGAAATTGTTACAGATAAACAAGATGCACTGGATTTCAAGAAGGACAAAGGTACTAGCAATGAATCATGTTTTACAGGAGGGATTGGCACTTTTATTTTCCTATCTTACCATGTTTGCCTGTGTAAATTTTTTTTTTTTTTTTTTTTGTACCAGCCAGTGAACTCAGGGGCACTCAACCACTGGGCCACATCCCCAGACCTTTTTTGTATCTTATTAGAAACAGAGTCTCACTGAGTTGCTAATTGCCTCGCTATTGCTGAGGCTGCTTTTGAACTCTTGATCCTCCTGCCTCAGCCTCCCAAGTGCTGGGATTACAGGCGCGCGCCACTACACCCGGTTGTGTGAATTTTTTAACAGGTTGTACTTAAGTCTAGTTTTTTCCTTTAATCCATTTCAGAATTAAAATGTTGGCAGATGTTGCCAAATGGTGTTGATTTTTTTTTTTTATATTATTTTTTAGTTTTAGTTGGACACAATACCTCTATTTTACTTATTTATTTTTATGTGGGGCTGAGGATTGAACCCAGGACCTTGCATATGCTAGGTGAGTGCTCAACCAATGAGCCACAACCCCAGCCCCTAGTGTTGATTTTTTGTAGTGTCCATTTTTCATCAGTATATTCCGTATGCTTTTTTTTTTTAATATTTATTCATTTACTTTAGTTGTACACAATCCAATGAATTTATGTTTACGTGGTGCTGACGATCGAACCCGGGCCGCGCACGTGCGAGGCGAGCGTTCTGCCAATGAGTCACAACCCCAGCCCCTATTCTGTATGCTTTTAAGCATCATTGTCAATATTAAAATGTGCATTTAGGTATGTAGGTTCTGCTGTAACACGTAATAAAGCCAGCAGATAGAGTATAAGATTATCTTCCAACTAACTTTTCTAGATTTTTGTTTGTTTATGTATGGCTCTGGGGCTCAATCCCATGACCTCATATAATGTTTTGTGGGGGTTTTTTTTTTTTTTTTTTTTTTTTTTTTTTTGGTACCAGGGATTGAACTCAGGGGCACTCGACCACTGGGCCACATCCCTGGCCCTTTTTGTATTTTATTTAGAGACAGGGTCTCACTGAGTTGCTAAGTGCCTCACCATTGCTGAGGCTGGCTTTGAACTCGCGATCCTCCTGCCTCAGCCTCCCAAAGTGCTGGGATTACAGGCGTGCGCCAACGCGCCCGGCTTTGTGGGGTTTTTGTTTTGTTTTGTTTTTACAAAGTTTAAAACAGTGATTGACATTAAAACCTAAATTATCCAGACAGGGTGGCACACATCTGTAATCCTAGCAATTGGGAGACTGGGCAGTTTGACAGTCTGGGCAACTTAGCATATCCTAGACTTAAAAAAAGGCCTGGGGATATAGGTCAGTGGTAGAATGCCACAGAAAAACAGAACCGGATTTATCCATTACTCTCTTGGTTTCATCATCACTTTTTTCTATTTTCTATATGAATCAATATTTTTATCATAGTTTTACATTGATAATGTTTAGAAATTCAAAACAGGATTTTTGTTTTGTTTTAGAGCATTATAGTTATACATAGTAGTTGTGTTCATTTTGACAAAATCATACATGCATGGAATTTGATTTCAATTCCTGTCCCCACTGCCTTCTCTTCCCTCCTCCCGCCCCCATCTCTTGTTTCGTCGTCTCTGGGCTGGTTTTTGGACTTTATTTTTTTCTTCAGACGACTTGTGGGGTGAGTTGTGGGTGGGGTTTCTCCCCCATTCTCTTTTTTTCTCTACTCATTGCAGGTATTTTCTAAAAATATTTTCATCAGATCACATAGTGGTTTGAGTATTGGAGTTGTAACTTTTGTCTCTGTTTGAGAACATTGTTCATTGTTTTCATACCTATGTTTGAAGTAGTTTACACATTACATCATCCAACCTATTTTTTACAACAAATCTGAAGAAGATTTAGAGATGGGCAATTGAAAATAGAGTCAAGTGAAGAAATGGCATCTATGAATACACTCTGGAATGTTAGAAGATGATTGAAGTATATAAAACTAGAAAGGTAATAGATAAAAAGTTAAGCTTGACTATATACAGAGCCTAAGGATATTGGCAGTAATGAAGGAGCCACCTGGAGTTTGATAGTAGTTTGAAAGCAAATAAAAGGAAGTGCTGCTTCTGCAACAATATATAGATATATTAGTAAAGGTTAGATCTGAACAGAATTATGAATACTAGGCATATTTCTGAGTATATTTTCACTTTTTCTGACCATACAAATATTATGTCGCTAATTTCCATAAGAATGCATAGAAAATGTTACTTGGTTGTTTCTGGAGGGGTGTTTACTTTCATTCATACCACTCTCTACTGTTAATTTACCATGTAAATTCATTTTGAAAAAAAATCATAAAAATGAATGAATGGATGTGATACATGGGAAAATTGATATTGAAAATTTGGAACAGTAAGAAAAAAAAGGCAATCACTTTTCTCCTACTCCATCCTAACAGCACCATTCTTTTTTTTTTTTTTTAATATTTATTTTTTAGTTGTAGTTGGACACAATACCTTTATTTTACTTATTTATTTTTATGTGGTGCTAAGGATTAAACTCAGGGCCTTACATGTGCTAAGCAAGCGCTGTACCGCTGAGCAACAACTCCAGCACTAATAGCACCATTTCTTTTTTTTTTTTTTTTTTTTGGTACTGGGTATTGAACTCTGGGGCACTTGACCACTGGGCCACATCCCCAGCCCTTTTTTTGTATTTTATTAGAGACAGGGTCTCACTGAGTAGCTAAGTATTTCACCATTGCTGAGGCTGGCTTTGAACTCGCGATCTTCCTGCCTCACTCTCCCAAGTGCTGGAATTACAGGCGTGCACCACTGTGCCTGGCAACAGCACCATTCTTAGCAAACCACTATATTACTAACATTTTGGTATATTTGTGTCTAGTACTTTACATTGTATGTGTTGTATTTATTTATTTTAATTTTTTTTACAGTTGTAGATGGACAGAGTGCCATTATTTGTTTATTTTTATGTGGTGCTGAGGATCAAACCCAGTGCCTCATGCATGCTAGGCAAGCACTAGGCAAGCACGTAGCTGCTGAGCTACAGCCCCAGCCCCATGTTGTATTTATTTTAACATAATTTAGATCCAAGTGTATTTAGTGTTACATAACCTAATATAAGCAATTTGCCATATTATTAAATAAGGTATAAAGATGCATGAAAGCAAATTTATCAGTTTTTGTTGAACCTTAATTACCGGTTTTTTAAACTATTTCAGGGGCTGGGATTGTGGCTCAGCGGTATTGCGTTCGCGTACCACGTGTGTGCCCAGGGTTCCATCCTCAGCACCACGTACAAATAAAAACACATTGTGTACAACTAAAGCAAATTAATAAATATTTAAAAAAAATATTTCAGTCCAGGCCCTCTCATTACAATTTTACTATGACAGTTGTTACGGGAAGCTGAGGCAGGCGGATCGCGAGTTCAAAGCCAGCATCAGCAATGCAAGGCGCTAAGTAACTCAGTGAGACCCTGTCTCTAAATAAAATACAAAATAGGGCTGGGCATGTGGCTCAGTGGTCAAATGCCCTCTGAGTTCAATCCCCAGTATTAAACAAACAAATAAATAAATAAAATAATGATAATAAATAAATAAATTTACAAACCTGGCATGGTGGTGCTTGCTTCTAGTCTTGGCTTTTCATGTGGTTGAGGCAGCAGGGTGGCTAGTTCAAGGCCAGCCTCAGAAACTTAGCAAGGCCCTGAGCAATTAAGAGACCATGTCTCAATATAAAAAATAAAGATATGGAGGTGTAGTTCATTTGTAAATTCCCCTGGCCTACATCTCATGTACAAAAGGGGCACTCAGCCACTGAGCCACATCCCCAGCCCTGTTTTGTATTTTATTTAGAGACAGGGTCTCACTGAGTTGCTTAGCTATTCACCATTGCTGAGGCTGCCTTTGAACTCTTTTTTTTTTTTTTTTTTAATATTTATTTATTTGCTTTAGTTGTACACAATGGGTTTATTTGGATGTGGTGCTGATGATCTCGCGCACATGCTAGGCAAGTGCTCTACCGCGGAGCCACAACCCCAGCCCGCCTTTGAACTCTTAATCCTCCTGCCTCAATCTCCTGAGCTTTGGGATTACAGGTGTGCCCCACCACACCTGGATTAATTGACCTATCTTTTGGTTCTTACTTACTTTGACTTTCACTAACAATTTATGCTAAATACACTGTGCTGCCCCTATTGCTGCCTATCAACTAAGGTAAAGACCTTTTCAAAAGTAGTCTTAGACAATATATAACAAATGGGCAGGGTTAAATTACAAATAAAACTTTATTTAGGATAGACAACAGATTGGATTTGGCCCAGGGCCTATAATTTTCCTAAGTGATTTAGATCATATAAAATCTTTAAATACAATCTTTTTTTTTTTTAAATATTTTTTTAGTTGTTAGTGTGTTATTATATGCAGTTGTTATTTATATGCGGTGCTGAGAATTAAATCCAGTGCCTCACACATGCGAGGCAAACACTCTACTACCACCGAGCAACAACCCCAGCCCTCTCAATACAATTTTACCATGACAGTTGTTAAATAAACAAAGAGAACTGGAATCAGAAGATTAAATTCAAATAGTACTTGTAGTACTTCTGTTAATTTATTATTGTAAAGACAAATTATTTAACTAAGTTTTAATTTCTTCATCTTTAAAATTAAGGGTTATTCTCGAGTGCCTTATTATCAACTTCAAAATTATGCTAAAATTTGAGGTTTTGTTATATTCAGCATCCTTTTTTTTTTTTCTTATTTATTTATTTTTTTTCCTACGTAGGTGCCTTTTACCTTGTATTTGAGTATATGGACCATGACTTAATGGGATTGCTAGAATCTGGTTTGGTGCACTTTTCTGAAGACCATATCAAGTCTTTCATGAAACAGCTAATGGAAGGATTGGATTACTGTCACAAGAAGAATTTCCTGCATCGGGATATAAAGTGTTCTAACATTTTGCTGAACAACAGGTAACATAGTAACCAAATAAGGTCAAGCACTTTCTCCCTCTCAGCTAGCTAATTGGGATTATAAATAGATCCAGTATTGCAATTTTTTCCTTTTACATACATGTGATGCTTTTACGTTAGGAATAACTACTTATGATAGGGATACTCTGATCAGCAGAGCCACCAGACTCATTATTGGTAAGGAATTGACTAGTAGGATTATAAAGATTTTTTCTTATAAGCATTATAGGGAATCACTCAGATCCTATAGGAATATTCAGAGAGCTCTTTGCCATAGTTGGTAAATAATGTTGTAACCCTAAGGAAACTCAAAAACACATTGGGTGTTTTTGCCCACAGTGGTATTTGCCTCATTTAGTGAAGAAAAACATGCCTGCTTCTTGAACTGTTCATAAGCCTTTAGAGGTTACTGTCTTTCCGAATAAACAGAGGTTTAGTTGGTAATTGGCCTTTCTGGCCGTTACTTCTCCTAGATTTTATTGGTGTAAACAGTCACGATACTGGTGGTAAACAGGTGTTAATTCTCCAGAAGATTTTATCTGCTTTCTTTCTTATTATTTGCCCATACTAGTAATGATCATATCAGATATGTTATGCTCACTAACCTTTAGTAATATCCCTACCTGTTGAGGGATGATCAAGAAGTCTGGTATCACTGAAATCAGGACAGTGTTTGGTTCTTTAGACAGCTGGGTTTTTGCATCTATCTTTGAATTTTACTTTTCTGGTAAATGCTAACAAATATTACCTATATAAAAATATAACACGACTATGACATATTTTCTTTGTTCTTTTTGTTTGTTGTTTTGTTTTGTTGTTTTGTGATGCTGGGATAGAACCCAAGGCCTTGTACTTGCTAGGCAAGTTCTGTAGTACTCGGCTACACCCCTAGCTCCCAACATTTCCTGTTTTTGTGAAATGGAATGACCAACCATACAGGATTACTGGAGACTCTCCTGTCTCATATGGAATAGTCAGTCAGTATGTATGTAACTCAGAGTTTAGTAAGGAAGCTAGATAAATAAATTATTCGATTTAGGAGCCCTTTATTAAGCCCATTTTTTCCCCCTTAAATTGTGGAATATCTGGAAAGGTGCAGCCTTGAGAAACAAGTTGGAATTTAGTAGAAATAATGACAATGGGGTATCAAATTTCTAGACAGAAGAAACTGCATACACACAAAAGCAATTAAACATGAAAACAGTGTGTTATGTCTGGAAAACTATTAAAAGGTTAATATTAACTATCGCAAGAAGAATGAAGCACATTATAGCAGGAAATGAAGCTGAAACTGGAAGGTTACTAGGAGCCAATTGAAGGATCTTGTATACCTTCTAAGGAGCTTAAGCTTTATTGTAGTTGACAGAGAACCATTGAAGGGTATTGGTTCCTTTTTTTTTTTTTTTTTTTGTATGAGCAATGCATTATTTTAAATTATAATTAAATACCTTTACTATGAAACCAGACATATT
The DNA here is from genome assembly GCA_025594165.1 of Tamias sibiricus. Classification (NCBI taxonomy): domain Eukaryota; kingdom Metazoa; phylum Chordata; class Mammalia; order Rodentia; family Sciuridae; genus Tamias; species Tamias sibiricus. Next base: position 24,987,921 of record CM046660.1, on the reverse strand, counting down.
AAAAGATTAGTCCATAAGTCAGACTTGGGCGTACACCTGTAATCCCAGTTACTCTGGAATTTGAGGCCAAGCTGGGCAACATTGCAAGACCCCCACCTTAAGGGGAAAAAAAAAAAATTAATACTTTCTATTTCTGTGGCTCACAATTCGCATTAAAGATGAAGGTTGATGAGTCTACATCCTTAGTAAATAGTTCATCAAGAACTTTATGGTGAGCTGGGCATATAGCTCAGTGGGTAAGAGTGCTTGCCTCCCATGCACAAGACCTTGGGTTCAATCCCCAGCACCACAAAAACAAAACAACAACAACAGAAAACTTTGTGATTGGGGCTGGGATTGTGGCTCAGTGGTAGAGTGCTTCCCTAGCACGTGGGAGGCATTGGGTTCGATTCTCCGTACCACATAAAATTTAAAAAATGAAGATATTGTTGTCCACTTACAACTAAAAAATATATTTAAAAAAAAAAAGAGAGAGAACTTGATGATGGCCAGGCATGGTGGCACATGCCTGTAATCCCACCAATTTGGGAGGCTGAAGCAGGACGGTCACAATTTCAAGGCCAGCCTCAGCAATTTAGCAAGGCCCTAAATAACTTAGCAAGACCCTGTTTCAAAATAAAAATAAAAAGGGTTGGGGGCTGTGATTGTGGCTTAGCGGTACAGCGCTCGCCTGGCGCGTGGGCGACCCGGGTTCGATCCTCAGCACCACATACAAATAAAATGCATTGAATAAAACGCATTGTGTACAACTAAAGCAAATAAATAAAAATATTTAAAAAAAAAAAATAAAAGGGTTGGGGTTGGCTGAGCACAGTGGCACACGCCTGTAATTCCAGCAATTTGGAGGCTGAGGCAGGAGGATCGAGAGTTGAAAGCCAACCTCAGCAAAAGTAAGGAACTTAGCAACTCAGGGAGACCCTGTATCTAAATAAAATTCAAAAAAAATGCAAAATAGGGCTGGGAATGTGGCTTAGTGGCTGAATGCCCCTGAGTTCAATCCCTGGTCCAAAAAAAAAGAGGGTGTGCTGGGGATATAGCTCAGTTGGTAGAGTGCTTGCCTCACATGCACAAGGCCCTGGGTTCAATCCCTAGCACCAAAAAAAGAGAAAAGATGATGACTATCGTTTGTAACTTTTTGGCCTCTAGTATTAATGTATTATCTTATGTTCCCTTACTCCTTCATGGGGGATGTCTCAGAGCAAGGGGTAATTGCAGTTCTGCTTTTAGCCCTCTTTCAGTCCCTGACTTCCCATAGTCTAGACACTTAAGATGTTTCAGGCTAAATTGAACTGCCTCTTGAAGTTGCTAAGCAGGACGTGTGAATCCCATAGACTAGCTAATCTATCAGGCCTTTGCCCTTGCTCATTTAATTCTGTCAACTCAAGGCTTATGTCAGCTTTGAGGCTTCTTGGGTGAAATGGTGGGGGGTGGGGAATGGTGAGAGGTTGTCAGCAGGGCAAGGAAGAAAGAGCAGTTGACAAAGGGAGAAGACTAGGGCTGGGCTCGTGATATTCATTTTATTTTTATTACCCAAGTATAAATAAGTCCAAATTGTTTTAGAGATAGGTGAGATAGTCTTTTAGAAAGGAAACTAATAATCACTATGTGGCCATAGATGAGAGGCAGGGGGACCTATTAATAACACTATAAGCCGGGCATGGTGGCGCATGCCTGTAATCCCAGCAGCTGGAGGGGCTGAGACAGGAGAATTGAGAGTTCAAAGCCAGCCTTAACAGCAGCAAGATGCTAAGCAACTCAGTGAGACCCTGTCTCTAAATAAAATACAAAATAATTCTGAGGATTTAGTTCAGTGTTTTAAGTGTCCCTGAATTTAATCCCTGCCCCCCCAAACAAAAAACAAAAAATACCACTATAAAAAATGATCAGTGCTTGAACTAACCAAGGTCCTGCCTTACAGGTATGGACAGAAAGGGTTTGATATAGTAGTCTTGGGTGAGTGAGTAAAAGATGAGAAATGAATTAGAGAAACTAAGATAACTCAAAACATTTCTTGACTTTTGAAAAACCTGCTAGATGGGTGGCACTACCAGTCATTATAATTAATATAAAAGAAAGAGCAGGATAGGCGAGGATGAAAAGTGAACTTCTTCTGGGTTCTGTTGTGTATTCAGAATCATGATAGCTAATAGGCATATGGTTGTGTAGGAGCTTGAAACTATCAATATAGATTTGGAAGTTAGTGTAGAAAAAAATGTAAGGAGTGGAACCCAGAGAAATAAAGAAGAAGGATAAGGGAATATACCATTAATACAAGAAAGTCAAATTTAAGAAAGGACTGGTCATAGATGTCAGGTAATATAGACAAATTAAGACGTAAGAAGAGAGTTTGCAAATTAAAAGGTCAGAGGTAACATTAGTGTAGGATGAGGGGTAAGAGAATGTGTAACACAATGGGAAGGAAATAGTAGGCATGTCTTAATTTTTTTTTTATCATTTATTTTGAGAATAGCAGAGCTTTGAACATTTAAATGCTAAGAGTAAAGAAAATCAGTAGAAAGGGAGAAGTTGAGATTCAGGAAAGAACTAAAATAATTTTAAAATAGCAGTGTTCTAGGGGCTGGGGTTGTGGCTCATCGGTAGAGTGCTCTCCTAGCATGTGTGCGGCCTGGGTTCGATCCTCAGCACCACGTAAAAATAAAGGCATTGTGTACAACTAAAACAAATAAATAAATATTAAAAAAAAAAAAAGAGAGAGAGAGAGAGCAGAGTTCTAGAGGACATAGAATCAAGGCCGCAGGTAGAGAAATTGAAGAAAAAGAATAAAGTAAGGTTATAAATGCAAGAAAATTTGTAAGAGGATGTTAAGGCAGTCACAGTTACCACCTGGTGACTTTTTTTTTTGGTAGCAGGCATTGAACCCAGGGACGCTTAATCATTGAGTCACATCCTCCCCCAGCCCTTTTTATTTTGAGACAGGGTCTCACTAAGTTGCTTAGGGCCTTGTTAAATTGCTGCGGCTGGATTTGAACTTGGAATCCTCCTTTCTCAGCCTCCAAAGATGCTGGGATTACAAGTGTACACCACCATGCCTGGCTCTAATGACTTTTTTTCCATGAAGAAGGTTATTTACTGTGATGAGAGAGTAAGGGATGAATTCAGACACTAAGGAAAATGCCATAGTTTTTTTTTGTTTGTTTGTTTGTTTTAGTTGTACACAATGCTTTTTACTTTTACGTGGTGCTGAGGATCGAATCAGGCCATGCACGTGCTAGGTGAGCTTTCTACTGGTGAGCCACAACCCCAGCCCCAATGCCATAGATTTTTAATGACAGCCAAGCAAAATAGAAGAGGTTGCTGACTGAAATATCAAGTAAAAGGAGTAAACCAACAGCTTTCAAGCCTTAATTGAGAGAGGAAAATACACAGTTTGGAGTGGCACCAATGATGATTGTGTCCTTTTTATATCTTAAGCTTTTGTTTAGTACTGTAGGTTAGAATAGAGAAAGCAGAGCCAGCGCTCGCCTGTAATCCCAGCACTTGGGAGGCTGAGGCAGGAGGATCTCGAGTTCAAAGCCAGCCTCAGCAATGGCGAGGCACTTAGCAACTCAGTGAGACCCTGTCTCTAAAAAAAATACAAAAAAATGCTGGGGATGTGGCCCAGTGGTCGAGTGCCCCTGAGTTCAATCCCCGGTACCAAAAATAAAAATAAAAAAAAGAGAAAGCAAATTGTCTGTTGATATAGACTTAGGTACTTGAGGTTTAAATATATAAAAGGGTCACAAGTGAAGGAATTATGAAAATAGTAGTAGTTTGGCTAATTGACCAATGGTCCAGGCTGGTTAGGTAAGGAAGAATAATGTGACATAGGGCTGAATGTGGAGGAAATGGAGGCATCTAGTACTTGAGGATCTTGTTAAAGGCAGTTTAAAACCCAGGTTTCACTGGGCATAATGGTACATACCCATAATCCCAGCAACTTGGGAGGCTGAAAAGTAGGAGGATCACAGAAAAGGATGAGGATTTAGCTCAGAGGTAAAGCACCCCTGGGTTCAGTCCCCAGTATATCCCCCTCAAAAACAAACAAATAAAAAAACAAAACCATGGTCACAGAAGGATTTCCTGCACATCTTGTTATGCATCTTTTTCCTGTAATTTATGACATAATAAATTTATGACATAATAAATATTTCTTTTCTATTTTATATCACCAAAATTCCTTATTTTGTATATCATCCTGATAGCTTAGTTGGAAGAAAGAGCAGTAGTAAATGTGCTATCAGGAGGTGTTTGTTTTTTTTGGTACTGGGGATTGAACTCAGGGGCACTCGACCACTTTGCCACATCCCCAGCCCTTTTTTGTATTTTATTAGAGACAGGGTCTCCCTGAGTTGCTAAGTTCCTTACTTTTGCTGAGGCTGGCTTTGAACTCGCAATCCTCCTGCCTCAGCCTCCCAAGTACTGGGATTACAGGCTTGTGCCACCATGCCTGGCTATCAGGAGGTTCTATGACAGATTATTTCATTCAAGAAACATTTAGTATCTAAAATGGGCCAAGCAGTAAATAAGCTAGGTGCTGATGAGATTTAAGTTTGGCCTAATTTCCATTACTATATATCTGTTACCATTTTAACTTTCAGTATTTCTGTATGCCTTGATTTGTGAATCATCTCAGACTTTCAGAGTAAGGGAGTATGGATATTAAGAAATTGGAGAGGGCTGGGGATATGGCTCAGCGGTAGAGCGCTCGCCTAGCACGTGCGCAGCCCGGGTTCGATCCTCAGCACCACGTAAAAATAAAACGCATTGTGTACAACTAAAAGCAAATAAATAAATATTAAAAAAAAAAAAAAAAAAAATGGGAGAAGTCCTCTATCTGGTTTTTTTTTTGGTGCTGGCTATTAAACCCAGAGATGCTTTACCACAGAGCTATATCCCCAATCCTTTTTAATTTTGAAAGAGGGTCTTGCTAAGTTGCTTAGTGCCTTACTATGTTGCTAATGCTGGCTTTGAACTTCGTGATCACCTTGCCTTAATGTCCTAAGTTGCTGGAATTAAAGAACCACCATGCCCAGCCTACCT